>CM076579.1:1250352311-1250743452 GCA_034641835.2 Pinus albicaulis | reverse complement strand
TCATGTATAAAATCATTTAAGACCAGATAATGTATGTACATATAAATTATGTGTTGTGCATGCAAACCTAATATCGATAGAATAAAATCCTCAATACACTTGTACATAACAGGAAATATACATATAACTTTGTAACTCAATACATTATTAAGAAGGTACAACTTAAGAGTACACGAAAAAAGAGGCTAACAATGTACTTTAACTCTAGGTTCTCAAAGATGAATCCAAGGAGAAGAAATTGTTGGGAAGTTCAATTAAAAAAATTCTAATGGAATGACATCCCCAATTATCCATTCATGGTCATATTTTTACATTCTCCAATTCTTAACTTTAATTTTTTCTTTGATTTAACTTCTATCAACTTTATGCGTGCTCTACACACCAAGTGAATATATTAATAAATTCTGACATCAGGTTCATAGCATTGAAAGTAAACATTGCTCTCAATTTGTTGGAAAAAATAACCTTTCAGTATAATAGACCCTCTTTCATATATAAAACCGTTATCATCATAGTCTTCCAATAATTTCATCTTTCGTTCAGTTCACTTCATCAAATAATACTTGACATTTTCTAGGTTGTTAATAGATGAAACTACATCAAAAACATCTCTTGCACAATAAAACAAGTTTAAATTCATGTCATAATTAACATGAAGAAATAAATTGAAATTTTACCTTCTATAACAAGATCATCAACTCGATCGCTTTCAGATAATACTTTAGTCTCCTCTAATTCTATCTCTTCTAAGATTGCAACTAAAATTTTCCCTTTGTATTTAGTTTTGTATGTTGCCAATATTTTACATACATATTGTTTTCACAAACATCAAAGGATTGTGTGTCCTCTATGAAAACATGGAAAAACAAGAATATTTTCTTTTATAAAATGAAAACACATTTTGGTACTCCTTTGTTTCATTAAATGCAATTTTTTGGTCCCTTTTACTGTTCCAGATTCATATGCAATCGATATGTCCACTTCTTGGACTCTAATATGCCAAAAAAACATATATGGAAAATTCAAACAAGAATATAAATATCAACTTATTTAAAATACAATTTATATATTAATCATTGTGATAAATAACATTTAGAATTTTAAAATTTTTAAAATTATGAATTTAATAAAAATTAGATCATATATTAAAGTTCTATATATATGCTAGTTAATTTGTATATATGTACATGTACCTTTGTACTTCCCTTGATGGATTAGTCTCATGGATTAGTGGATGTTAGGTCCCTATATTACAAGTGCAGTCTGTTATTGTTGTTAGTGTAGCCCCCTTATTATTATTGTTGTACCCCTGTAACCCCCATATTCTTATTATTGTTCCCTTGCATTATTATTGTTAGCTCGGTTAGGATTATATTGTGACCCCATGGACTCCTATATATAGAAACGAGGTTTTGTCCTTTGTATCATCCAAGACTTATTCATTTATGTAATGTAAGGGAGGTTTCCCCCTCAAAGTGGTTGAATTGTAAGGTTTTGATATCTCTTTTCTTCTATTTTTGGAGCTGGTTTCATAATATTTGGTATCAGAGCTTTGGATTCTAGGGTTTCGCTACTTCAAACAGGTCATTGTGGAATTGTCGCTATAACTTTTTTTATACAAGGGTTCATACATTAAAAAAAAAACCCATTTCGATGAAATCCTACGAAACTTCATGTAAAAATTTCATATATTGGTTTGCAATATTTTCGGAGATATGAGTTGTGGAAGTTAGGGTTTTTTCAGCCTCCCGAATTTCATCTCAAAGAGGTGACCTTGGGAAAAATTTCATAATTCTCTGTCTGAGCATTGGATTAGAATTCTGTAAAACATGGTTGAAATTAAATGGACTTTAGTTTCCTGTGTATCAATTTCAAAGTTAAAGGACGAAGTTCAGTGACATGTGGCAAGTCGTACAAGTTCGCTCTACTGAACCAATCCATCTTTAGGTCGTTGTGGGAGATTGGGCATAACTCTTTCTTAAAGAATCCAAATTATATAAGACCTATAACATTGGACAGAAGTATCAAAGGGCTACGACAAGAACTAATATTAATTCTTTTGGATACGAAATTACAGAGATACATCCGTTTCAATATCAAGCTCCTCAAAGCAAGAAAAAGGTGTGCATTTTTTTTCAAATTGCATAAGTCTTTTTTGAAAAATAAGTTTGAAGTGTTTCCAAGGGCATATTCAAGCATAGAGATCATTATTGGGTTCTAAAATTTCCCATAAAAAGAATTCAACACCCATTAAGCCCTCAGAAGGCTCTGCTATGACTCATGAAGAGGAAGAAGTGCAACATGATATATAAAAATTACAAGAGCAAGTGCATCAAATTTCACTCTCACAAAGAGAAACAAAAAATGAAATGGACGTTTTAAAGAAAGGTCTAGAAGCTAAGATGGATGGTTTGAAGAAAGGAGTGGAAGGTAATATGGATGGTTTGAAGAAAGGCATGGAAGCTAATATGGATGGTTTGAAGAATGACATGAAAGCTAAGATGGATTAGATGGAAGCTAACATGGAAGACATGAATAATGATCTAAAAGCAGACATGGAAGGTTTTAAGGAAAGTTTGAAAAAGTTGATAAAAGAAATGATTCTTAATGGCAAAAAGGTAGTACATGAAAATCATGATGAGAACAAAATAAATGTTAATTATGATTTCATAAACTCTAAAGTTGGATGTAAGACCCACCATTTTCCAAATATGGATATAAGGAATTTTGATGGCAAGGATCCCGTGACATGGATACCAAAGATGGAGAAATATTTTGATCTCCTTATTGTGCAAAACACACAAAAGGTACGCATTGCAACTTTACATTTCTAACAAAATTAATTTGTATGGTATCGATGGCTTTTCTCTCGTAAAAAAAAGTTTACTTGGTCAATTTTTACAGAGGAAATGATAACACATTATGAGGATGCAATGAGCAAGAAACACCTTCTTTAGTCACTTGATTAATCTCAAACAAAAGGGTACAATGGTGGAGCACATTGAGGACTTCCAAAAATTGAATATAAGGGTAACTGATATTCCAGAGGAACACAAGATTGATGTCTTCATAGGGACTTTAAAGGATAACATCCAACATGAGGTTCGCCTTTGGGAACCTAATTCATTGGAGAAGGCATTCAGGTTGGCAAGAAAAAATGAAAGTAGAATTATGGCAACAAGGAAGCCTGCCACTCACGTATATATAGATGGAAGTGTGGCTACTCCTAAACTCCCACAACCTACAAGGTTGACACCACAACAATTGGAAGAAAAAGGAGAAAAAGGGCTTTGCTATAGTTGTGATAAAAATTAAACTAAAGGTCATAAGTGTGCTGAGAAGAAGTTATTTTACATAGATTGTGAAGAGGAGGAAGAAAATGAACAAGAAAATTCAAAAGAAGAGGATATACACTGAGAACCAACCCTAGAGAAAGAAGAAATGAATCTGACCATATCGTGTAATGCATTGGCAAGAATTACCACTCATCAAACTTTCAAGATGGAAGGACATATCAAGAAGAAAAATGTAATAGTGTTGATTGACTCGTGTAGTACCCATAATTTTATTCATTGTAAGGTAGCCAAGGAATTGAATTGCTTCCTATACCCAACACCAGAATGTCAAGCGACGATTGAAAATGGAAAAACTATAAATTTCTCTAGAAAATTCCATAATATCAAGCTAACCATGGGGGAATATGTATTGAATATTCCAATTCTTTCCATTCCAATGGGAGGCATTGATGTTTTACTAGGATTACAATGGTTACAATCTTTGGGGACGGTAGCTTTTAATTTTCAAGAACTTTTCTTGAATTTTGTTTTGGAAGGAAACGAAGCTGAATTACGGGGCATTGCAAGGAAGACGGGAAAGACAATAAGCTCTAATGTCATGAAAAATATTTTTAAGAAAGAAAAATGAGGCTTAATTGCACAATTATGCTCACTAGAAGTTCCAACATAAAAATCATCTATTTCTCTAGATCTCCAAAAAGTCTTGGACAATCATTCCAAGGTGTTCGAAACTCCCAAAGGATTCCCACCTATTCATGATCATGATCATGCTATTAATTTGATTCCAGGAAGTGTTCCTGCAAACATCAGGCCTTGCAAATATCCTTATGACCAAAAGAGTGAAATTGAATGTATGATTGCATAAATGTTAGAGGTTGGTATAATTCAACCGAGTCAAAGTTATTTCTCTGCTCCAATAGTATTGGTGCACAAGAAGGATGGATCATGGCGCATGTGTCTAGATTATAGGGAGCTCAATAAGCTCATTATTAAAGATAAATTTCCCATTCGCGTGATTGAAGAATTATTGGATTAATTACATCTAACAATTTATTTTACCAAGTTGGATCTTCATTTAGGATATCATGAAATTAGAATGAAGACTGAAAATATTTCAAAAACAGAATTTTGAACTCATGAGGGTCATTATGAATTTTTGGTCATGCATTTTTGCCTTACCAATGCACCTTCTAAATTTCAAGGGTTGATGAATTCCATTTTCAAACCCTTCCTTAGAAAAATTGTGTTAGTATTTTTTCACGATATACTAATCTATAGTAGGTCTTAAAAGGATCACGTTCAATGTGTTGACAGGGTGCTCAAAATATTGGAGAAGAAGAAATTGTATGAAAAAAAATCCAAATTTTTCTTTGGAGTACAAGAAGTGAATATATGGGTCATATTGTATCTCACAAGGGTGTTAAGGTAGACCCTAACAAAATTAAAGCCATTAAGGAATGGAAATTCCCCACAACCATAAATCAGTTGCAAGTATTTCTTGGGTTAACAGGGTATTATCACAAGTTTTTTTAAGAATTATGGGAGAATAGAAGCACGTCTAACAATATAATTGAAGAAAGATGCATTTTCATGGACTCCGGAAGAAACTAAGGCCTTCGAAAATCTTAAAGAGGCAATGTCCCTAGCACCAACATTTTCTATGCCAGACTTCACAAAAACATTTATTGTGGAATTTGATGCCTTAGGAAATGGAATTGGTGTTGTTTTAATGCAAGAAGGAAAAACTGTTGCTTTTGAAAGTCGTCCAATCAAAGGAAAGTATTTACAAAAATCTATTTATGAGAAGGAAATGTTGGCAATACTACATGCACTAAAGAAATGGGGAACTTACCTAATGGAAAAACACTTCAAGGTAGAAAATGGTCATGATAGTCTTAAATAATTTTTGGAACAAAGACTATCTTCAGAAGAGTAGCAAAAATGGGTCACAAATATGTTGGGTTATGACTTTGAAATCATCTACAAAAAAGGGAAGCTAAATGTTGTTGCAGATGCACTCTCAATAAAGGATGAAGAGGTGGAAGCATTTCTTTGTGCCATTACTATTATCCAACCAGATTGTATAACCGAAGCAAGGGATGATTGGAAGAAGGACAAAGAAGTGTGGACACTCATTCAAAAGTTGCAGCAAGATCCTAGTACATTTGATACATTTAGTTAGAAAAATGATTCCTTATGGTATAAAGATCACTTATATATTTTTAATAATTCCTAGCTAAAACAGAATATTCTTTTTAAATTGCACACTTCTCCCTTAGGAGGACTCTCAGGATTTTTAAAAACTTACCAAAGGGTGAAGAAATAATTTTTTTGGGATGACCTTAAATATGATATTCAAATGTTTGTGGAAGAATGTTTGGTTTGAAAACAAAATAAAGTTGAGACAATTAAGACCTCGGGTCTTCTAAAATCTTTATCCATTCCAGGTCAACGTTGGGAGGATATTTCAATGAAATTTATCACAGGTTTACCTAAGTCCGAAGGAAAGAGTGTCATCATGGTGGTAGTTGATAGAATCACCAAGTTTGCACAATTTTGTGAATTATATCATCCATTTAAAGAAAGTACAGTTGCTATTGCATTTATGGAAACAATTCAAAAGATACATGGAAACCCAAAGATTATTATAAGCGACAGAGATCCAATTTTTACTGGAAATTTTTGGACGAAATTATTTTCTTCTTTGGGTACTCAACTAGCTCATAGCTCATGTTATCATCCTCAATCCGATGGGAAAACTAAGATAGTGAACAAATTTTTGTAAGGGTATCTTCATTTTTTTGCATCTGATAAACAAACGCAATGGGTCAAGTGGTTACCTCTAGTTGAATGGTGGTATAACACTTCCTTCCATACTGCAGCAAAAATGACCCCATTTATGGCACTTTATGGATATCATCCACCATCCATCACATCATATTTAAGAGAAAATTCTAAGCTTCAAGTAGTGGAAGATCACATCGATCATCAACAACAAGTTCTCCAACTCTTAAAGGATAACCTAAATTTGGCACAAAACTGAATGAAACAATAGGCAAATCAACACCACAACGAGAGACGTTTTGATGTAGGAGATTGGGTATTTTTAAGGCTACAACCATACAAACAAATGTCCCTTAGGCAAGCTAAGAAGGATAATAAATTATCGCCAAAGTACTATGGTCCTTACAAGGTGTTACAAAAGATTGGTACTATGGCATACAAATTGGAGCTTCCTGGTTCTTCTTGAGTGCATCCAATTTTCCATGTTTCATGGTTAAATAAGGTTATAGGTGACAAGCTTCCAGTTCAAGCAATATTTCCAGAACTTGACGAGGAAGGAAAAATCATTTTGGAACCTGAAGCAGCCACAAAAACAAGAACTCGATAGTTACAGAATCGATCAATTTCAGAGTATCTCATCAAGTGGAAGAATTTACCCACTGAAGATTCTACATGGGAGGGTGAGAATTTTATACAGAAGCATCTAGAGCTACTCAAGTGTTGAGGAAAACATCTTTTTGAAGGAGAGGGGCATGTTAGGTCCCTATATTACTAGTGTAGTCCCTTATTGTTATTATTGTAGCCCCCATATTGTTATTTTTGTACCCCTGTAACCCCCATATTGTTATTATTGTGGCCTTACATTATTATTGTTAGGTTTTCTAGGATTATATTGTGACCCCATGAACTCATATATATAGAAAGGAGTTTTTGTCATTTGTATCATCCAATAATTAATCATTTATGTAATGAAAGGGAGGTTTATTCCTCGAAGTGGCTGAATTATAAAGCGTTGATCTCTCTTTTCTTCTATTTTTGGAGTTGGTTTCATAAAAGTGCAGCAATGCACCATTGAACAACTTGTTTAGCTCAGACAAGTCGATTTGCAGAGTGGTCCATTTGATATCTTCAAAGTGCTTGTTTTAAACATGCCCCTGCACCATCATGTCCTCCTTTTCCATGAACAGTCTCAAAGAAATTCCAACAATGTTTAATGTGGGTTTTCATATGAAGACGAAACAACCAAAATAATGATCGTGAATATTTGAATTGACCGGCGCATCCATCTGACTATATCCAATATTCATTGAATTTTATCCCACGAACTTTCAATGAGTCATAAATCTTATCAAAACAATGTTGTACAAAATTTGTATCATGTGTACAATAATCACTGATATAAAAGTGATATTCTTTAATAATATGTCGATTTTCAATGGTGATTTTTATACGATCAAAATTTTGTTCAACTTGGTCAATTTTTTTATCTACATATGTGTAAGTGTCAACATTTTCTAACATCTCATCATCGATATTGATTTCATCTGTACATATGAAAATTAAATGTAAATGGGTATAGCTATTTAATAAATAATTAAATTAAAAAATAGAGTTTGAATGAAATTGAAACTAATAAATATGTATAATTTCAATAATACACATGACATATATATACATACGTGGTGATTCAATTTCTTCACTTGAATTTCTTTCAACATCTTCAAAAACACCATCTATCGTTATTTCATTATCTTTTTCACTTTGTCTTTCAACATTTTCAATCTCATCATCAATGTTATGAGGAATACCTCTTTGTTTAGATTGCAAAATATTTTTCAAATTATTTCATCAAATAAAAATTAAAATTCACACTACACTATGTTAAGTTTTAAATATCATTTATAGTATTTACATTTACATACCTGCTTAAACTTCTAGTTGAGGTTGATTTTGCCTTTCAATATTTAAGCATTATTCTTTCCTTATTTTGTAATAGTTTCTCTTGTATTCTCTACAAGCCTCAAGGTCTCTTGTTCGAGCATATTTTCTGTTACAATTTATTTGATTTCCCATGATAATTTAGCCTATGTAAATTTTTAAAATCCAAATTAAAAAAGTCAATTTCAAAATCCTGCAAAAAAACTGAGTTTCAAAATTTAGATGAAAAAAATCACTTTCAAAGTTTGGACAAAAAAACTCACTTTCAAAATTTAGACAAAAAAACTCACTTTCAAAATTTAGCACAAAAGACTTACTTTAAAAAAAACTCAGTTTAAAAATTCAACCCAAAACACTTTAAAAAAAAATTACTTTAAAAAGTGAGCCAAAAAAATTTCCTTTAAAAATTAAGCTAAAAAATTTTACTTTAAAAATTCAGCCCAAAAGTTTTAGTTTGAAAATTCAGTCCAAATGAAGAAAGTGTGCAAAAATAATGCTTCAGATTCATTTATTTATATCATTTGGCGATTTATTTTTGGAGGGTTGCATCATTTTATTTTTGCGGCTGACGGAAATTAGTGACTAATTTTCGGCCAAAATTTTAAAATAGTTCGGTCGAACTCTTCTCTCGTTTATATTAACGGCCAACAGCGTCAAAAACAAGTTTGGCCAAACTAGTACATCTGCAACTCTACAACAGCTCGTCTCTGATCACCTTTATCCAACTTCAGAATAGTTAAACTCCATCACATTTGACAAATTTACTTTCAGAACCAATACCACCATTTGCATAATTGAATCTAATTTAAGAAAATTTAAATTTTATGGAATTTCATAGATATTTACTAATTTTAATTAATTTTCTAATAAAATGTTTGCAAAAAAATTCTCAAGGTCATTATGATTCAGTGCAATCAAAATTTTGCATCTTCCAAAATACATTGTAAAAAATATGAAAAAATTATGGTTCATTACATTGGTTTGTTTTTTGTAATGGGTAGCTTTTAGATTTTTAGTTTTTAACTAATATGTTGAGAAAAATAACATTGAACTAAACATATTCAAAATCTATAATTTTTCATATTATTTCAGTTCAAAAAATTCTAATAATTATGATATGCATTAGTTGGTTTTGTAAATTTAACGATATCGAAGTAGAGTCTCTCTAGATTGTTGCAACACATTCTTTTTTTTAAATGCCAAGTTGACAAAGAATACACTAGTGCTAAAAAACATGGATTTCTATGAATCCCTTGATTTTTAAAGAACACACACTCAAATAATTGCTAAGTTAACATATCAAATTTGAATAAAATAATTCAAAATAATAAGTAATATAAATTTAATAAAATTTCTCACAAGTTTTATTTTTATTGTAAAATGAAATTCTAAACAAAATAATTTCTTTGGCTTGCCGAATGTTGAAGAACTTCTAAAAATATATATTTTTTCTCAAAAAAAGACAAAAAGTGTAATCCAACTTCCATATTATGAGGCTTTGCGAATCGATTAAGATTTTGTTTGGGATTTTGTCGGTGTTTATTATTGCAGAAATAAAATTTGATTATTTAAGGCTTTTACTATCAATTTTGAAGTCCTAAATTTGGCATTTAAGGTAATTTTCTCATACTAGAAGTTGTTTTTTATTCCAGCAAAGATGTTGAGATTCAACAAGATGATGAGCTTAGTGAAAATTAAGCACCTTCACTAAGTGGGGCCTGTAGGCTATCTTTAGGTGTATGTCTATTTTTAGACATGGTGAGCATATTCTATAAGTTGCAGGATGCTATTTGTAGATGGTTGATCAAGTTGGAAAAATAGATGAGATTCTATTTTTAGAATATTGGGAAAATTCTATTTATATATTTCTAATCTAAAAATAGATGCATGTCAACTATTATTATCCCTTAATAATAATCTAACAATAAATATCAACTTATTCTCTTGGAGCACTTTATTTCAGTAGACAGATTTGGCAAATCAGTGGGCTGAAGGAATTACACAATTCCTAGAGTGGTTGGTGACTCATGCATGGAGGACTCAGTTAGAACTGAAGTGGTAGAGTTGTGACAGAGTTGGAAGAGTAGTTATGGGATTTATTATTTAGTTTAACTCAGTTAAGTGAGTTAAACTCAGTTGTGCTAGCTATATCTAGTTCTAACTGAAGATACACTAGTGAGAGTTTAGTGAATTAATTAGTTAATTAATTATTTAATTAATTCACAACTAATAACTCACTTGCAACTGAAAAAATACAACCGTTAACTACTTGCATGTCAATTCCAGTGGAGACCCATTGGAGAGATAGGTGAAAGGGTGAGATGGACTATTTGTTGTGACTATAGTGGTGCATTAAATGCATCTAACACACATTGGAGATGCCAATGAGGTTTGCGCAGTCGAGGCAACGCCAATTCGAATTCATTCATAGGTCTTCTTTAGTAGGGATTGCGTAGTGGAGGCAGGTTGTCAGGAGGCAAGAAATGGGTGCATAGATATGCAAATTTCTGCATTGCCAGTATGTGACGATTCTATATTGTACTGAGGGCTTGATGTACTAAGATTTTTATGAGATTGTTACATGATTCCAATGATATACATAATATATGATATTTGGGGTTTTTAGTTTTAAGCTTTCCCGTTAAACAACTGTGTTTTGCAATTGGCAATTTAATTTCCGTAAAGAATTGAGTGGAAGGATTCTGTATTTAACATAAGATTAATTTTTTAGATCAGGAGAATCCGGTAATACTATCAGTATTAATAAATTTCTACATGGTATTGGAGCATTGTTAATCACTGGAGATTGCAATAGTGAAGCGGTGCTGAGTTTTTTGTGCTAGTGGACGATTCAAATTTGCTACAGAAATTTCTGGGTGCGACAGTTGAGTATTCATTGAAATGGATTTCAATGGGGTTGCGGTTAGAGTATGCCCTTGAGGTTAGCTCAAACTAAATTGCTTGGAAGGACAGTATGGAGGTGGTGCTTGAAGATAATGGACTGAAGAAATTCATCGATAGCAATGTTCCTAAGCCTACTTCTAGTGATGCTGCATTACTTGACGCATGGCAAAAGAAGGTAGCAAAGACAAGAATAATTCTGTTGGAATGTGTGAAAGACCATATCTTGTCAAGACTTCGAAAGCCACTCAGAATGTGGAAGGCTTTGACAGATCTTTTCCAAAGCAGCAGTGACCATAGGAAGTTGGCACTGAAAGATAAAATTAGAAAAATAAAAATGGAGAAGGGCGACAGTATTCCAAAGTATCTCACGAAGTTTTTCCAATGTAGGGATGAGCTAGGGAGTGTGGGAATTATAGTTGCGGATGATGACTTGGTGAGCTTGGCTCTCCTTGGGCTTCCAAAGAGTTATGCAGTACAAAGACTCTATCGATAGGCCAGGAGAAAGCGTCAGTGGGGCGACTTTAATTCGGATGCAATCTTGCGGGGAGATAAGGCGGAATACTAGGGATGGCTCTTCATCAAAACATGATGATGAAGAGGATTGTGCTTTAGCTACCAAATTGAGGAAAGGGAAGGGGAAGAAATCCCATTCAAAATCAGAGGCTAAAGGTAAGAAGCTGGATTTGTCCAAGGTGTAGTTTTTTCACTGTCACGAACATGGGCATCTCGCCACTAACAGCCCACAGAAAAAGAAGAACAAGAAGGCTATTGGAGCTGTAGATGGTGAGGCCCTTGCCTTGCAATTTGAAATTTATTTCTCCTTGATCGCATGCTTGGTTTCAAGTGAAATGGGATCAGTGTGGTATCTTGATAGTGGTGCTTCCTTCCACATGACGGGAGATAAGGAGTTGTTCAGTGACTTGGAGGAGAAAGATCTCAAAATTCATATAGAGATGGGCGACGATGGTAGATACAGTGTGACCAGCATTGGAACCATTACCTTTGAGAGGGAGTCAGGTAAACCATTTATGTTGAAATATTTTATGCATGTTCCAGGTCTAAAGAAGAACTTGGACTCAGTCGCGATGTTGGAGGAAAGAGGTTATGGCCCGTTGTTAGCGAGGGTAAAGCTTTCCTGTGAGATAAAACAATGGGTAAAACCAAGAGGATATGGATTTGAGTTAAGAATCTCTACAAGCTGGAGGTAGATGGTTGCACTGCAATGATGGGCAAAGAAGAAGAAGTGGTGAGCCGAGATGAGGGTGAATTATGGCACAGGAGATGGGGCCATCTTCACCATGGCACCTTGAAGATTTTGCAGCAGATTTCTATTGGAATTCCCAAGGGTACTCTTGCATAGTCATATTAGTGCAAGGGATGTACTATGGGTAAGTTTTCGAAGACCACCTTTCATGAGAAGGAGACCCGTGCTTCGGTGATCCTAGAGAGAATTCACATAGACATGTGTGGACCTTTATCGGTTTATTCAACAAAAAAAAAAAGGTATTATGTTATATTTGTTGATGAATATTCTCGTAGATGCTGGATTTTCTTCATGTAGAAGAAGAGTGAAACATTCTCAAAGTTTTGTGAGTTTAAATAATTGGTGGAGAAGGAGTCGGGGAATCAAGTGAAGGCTCTGCGGAGCGATAATGGTGGTGAATATATCTCGAACAAATTCAAAGACTTATGTAGCAAAGAAGGAATTTGAAAAGAACTCATAGCGCCTCATAACCCACAACAGAATGGGGTCGCAGATAGGAAGAACAGAATGATCGTGGGTGCTACACAAGCTATGCTGCATGATCAGGGCCTACCGATGCACTTGTGGGCGGAAGCATGCAAAACTGCGGTTTATGTGAAAAATCGTTGTCCTCATAGAGTACTTGGCATGAGTACACCTGAAGAAGCTTTTACTGGTAAGAAGCTTGATATTTCTCATTTGAAGATTTTTGCCTCATCTGTTTACATTCATGTGACAAAGGATGCCAGGAAGAAGCTGGAGCCGACTGTAGAAGTTGGAATATTTGTGGGGTACACAGAAACACACCATAATTATCGTGTGTATTTTCCAAATAGTCAGATGATTGTGGTGCGACGGGATATAAAATTCAATGAGGTGAAGGCCCTGAAGTTGTCACTTGAGAGGGAGCTACACTTGCATACAGAGGAGGAGCTACTTGCTCCAAAATATGAGCCTCTAGATGTGGATTAGCCACAGGAGGAGATTCATGGAGTGGAGGAGTCCACTCATGTAGAACCAAACATTAGAACAAGCAGAAGGCATACCACAGAAGCTGGGAGACAAAAGCTTGATGCGGCACAGAATGTAGGAGTCCCTACATCATAGCGCAGACAGAGACAGTCACCTGACCAATTTGCTGGATACATGGCTCTTATGAGCAAGTGTATCATGACAGAGCCATCTTCTTTTGAAGAATAAGCACAAGAGCCCACATGGGTAGATGCCATGGTTGAGGAGTATGACTCCATTGTCAGAAACAGTGCTTGGGAGATTGTTCCAAGGCCAGTGGGTAAATCAGTGGTAGGTTCAAGATGGATCTACAATGTAAAGCAAGATGCTGATGGGAGCATCAAGAAGTATAAGGCAATATTTGTTGCCTAGGGCCTCTCACAGATTGAGAAGATTGATTATGAAGAAACCTTTGCACCTATCGCATGGTATTCTTCCATAAGGACCATCCTTGCTCTCTCAGCACAGATGGGTTGTCACATTCATCAGATGGATGTGAAGACTGTGTTCCTTAATGGGATCATTGAGGAAGAAGTGTACATTGAGCATGTTTAAGGATTTGAGATATTCAGTAGCGATTCGCATGTGTGCAAACTCAAAAGAGCATTGTATGGGCTGAAGCAAGCACCACATGCTTAGTACACTGGGATCGACAACTATTTCACCGGACTTGGCTTCACCAAGAGTGAGGTGGATGCAAACCTGTACCAAATTGTGGTGGAGGGTAAGCTTGTAATCATTTTTATTTATGTTGATGATTTAATACTAACAGGTGATGAGCAGTTGATACACTCATGCAAGGCAGATCTTGCAAAGGAGTTTGAGATGAAGGATTTGGGACTCCTTCATTATTTCCTTAGATTGGAAATATGGAAGTGAGAAGGTGAATTGTTTGTGTCTCAAGGAAAGTATGCTCGGGAGATACTTGGTAAGTTTCACATGGAGGACTGCAAGCCCATTGATACTCCTCTTCCAGGTAATTGGAGGAAAGATGATTGGATGCCACTGTTTATCGACAGTTGGTGGGTTCGCTCATGTATTTAGTTAATACAAGACTGGACATATGTTGTGCAGTGAACCAACTTAGTCAAGCGATGGTTAAGCCTACCAAGTTCTTTTGGAAGGTAGGCAAGCATGTCCTAAGCTATCTCAGGGGCACATCTGAGTATGGCTTATGGTACAGAAAAACAGATGAGGTGAAGTTGCATGGTTTCACGGATGCAGATTGGGTAGGCATCACAACGGATAGAAAGAGCACATCAGGAGGGGTTTTCAGTATCGGATCTACAGCAGTTTCTTGGTACAGTTGGAAACAAATATCTGTGGCACTCAATTCAGCAGAAGTAGAATACATGGCAGCAAGTCAAGCTGCATGTGAGGCTATCTGGATGAGGAAGATCCTGGTCGAGTTGTTCGGTTCTCATTTAGATCCTACAGTGATACATTGTCATAATTAGAGTTGCATTAAATTCTCGATTAATCTTGTGTTTCATGATAGATCTAAGCATATAGATATCCGGTATCATCATATTAGAGATTGTGTGCAGCGGAAGATCATGTTGCTTCAATACATTCATATGGAAGATCATGATGCAGATTTTCTGACGAAGGTGCTCTGCAAGAGAAAATTTGAATACCATAGAGGCAGGATCGGGCTGAAGGATGATCACTATCTTGTTGAGAGAGAGTGTTGAGATTCAACAAGATGATGAGCTTAGTGAAAATTAAGCACCTTCACTAAGTGGGGCCCGCAGGCTATTTTTAGGTGTATGTCTATTTTTAGGCATGGTGAGCATATTTTATAAGTTGCAGGATGCTATTTGTAGATGGTTGATCAAGTTGGAAAAAGATATGAGATTCTATTTTTAGAAGATTGGGCAAATTCCATTTATAGATCGCTAATCTAAAAATAGATGCATGTCAACTATTATTAGCCCTTAATAATAATCTGAAAATAAATATCAACTTATTCTCTTGGAGCACTTTATTTCAGTAAACATATTTGGAAAATCAGTGGGCTGAAGGAATTACGCAATTCCTAGGGTGGTTGGTGACTCATGCATGGAGGACTTAGTTAGAACTGAAGTGGCAAAGTTGTGACAGAGTTGGAAGAGTAGTTATGGGAGTTTTTATTTAGTTTATCTCAGTTAACTGAGTTAAACTCAATTGTGCTAGTTGTATCTAGTTCTAATTGAAGATACACTAGTAAGAGATTAGTGAATTAATTAGTTAATTAATTCACAACTAATAACTCACTTGCAACTGAACAAATACAAGAGTTAACTACTTGCATTTCAATTCTAGTGGAGACCCAATGGAGAGATAGGTGAAAGGGTGAGATGGACTATCTGTTGTGACTATAGTGATGCATTCAATGCATATGACACACATTGGATATTCCAATGAGGATTGCGTAGTCAAGGCAAGGCCAATTCGAATTCATTTAGAGGTCTTCTTCAACAGGGATTGTGCAGTGGAGGTAGGCTGTCAGGAGGCAAGAAACTGGTGCATAGATATGAAAATTTCTACATGACAGTGTGTGACGATTCTATATTGTACTGAGAGCTTGATATACTAATCTTTGTATGAGATTGTTAAATGATTGCATTGATATACATAATATATGATAGTTGGGTTTTTAGCTTTAAGCTTTCCCTTTAAACAACTGTGTTTATGTGCGATTGATTTTCTTCATGTGTTTTGCAATTGGCGATTTAACTTCCGCAGAGAATCAAGTGGAAGGATTATGTATTTAACATAAGATTAATTTTTTAGATCAGGAGAATCTGGTAATACTATCAGTATTAATAAATTTCTACAAAAGAAAACTTATTCAAAACAACTTTATCCATCTTTAATGTAGAGCTTACTTCTTAGCCAACAAATACATTTTTTACCAGTTTGTGGGATATTTTAAGAAACAAAGCTTTACCTACAAGAAATTTAAGAGAAATATAATTTTACTTGAAAAAAGAGCTCTTTTTGTGTGGACAAGATGATGTTAACCAATTTACCATCGTATATTTTATTTTCCCGCCTTCAAAGCACCATAATCTATAAAAAAATTGTTCCATTTATAAATTCAATCTCATTTCCTTTTTAATTATAAAAAAATTGTTCCATTTATATATTCAATCTCATCTTTCTATTTTAAATTTTGAAGAATTTATATGGATATGAACCTAAGTAAAAGCTTATATACATAACTAATAGCACATATTTTCAACAGTTTGGGTGGATTTTATTTTGGCACATATGAAGCATTTTTAATGTGGTAAACCCTAGTTTTGTATAATACACTAAATGCCTTTTTTCGGGCATTGAACTAATTGGAGACCTTCTAGCTTCTAGACTTTTTAACCTAATGAAATAAAGATGTATGAGTAATTTATCTCTTATGTCATATCTGCATTGTTGGGTATTTGCACAATGATATTGGCAGTCGGCTCTCGCATTCAACATTACATGTGGAGTTAATGGGTATATTAATTCTTAGCTAATTACAAACAAAAATGATCCAAATCATAATTGAGGAAGAATTATTTGGAATCCTTCATGTTTCTCAATAATATATGAGGAAGGATGTTACATAATTTTATACTCTTGACTTCAAACTCACTTTGAAATTGTACACCACCTTTCAAGTTGTATGTTACAAAAATTGGGTGAACGAGTCCAAATATTTTACACTCATTTTTTCTTCCACAAATTTCGTTTCGGCGGAAGGCCCATGTATTCATTAAGTGCTTCCTGGTCCTTATATAAGATGCAAGATTCCCAATTAATTTGCATCTAATGGTTGCCCCTAGAAAATGTTAATATTCTAGATGTGCTTGTACTTTTATCATGACCAAAACAATCCATGAAGTTTTTTCCTCCAAAGCTCTTCGTGAAAGGAATTGCAATATTTAGGAGCATTTGAGAAACCATGCATACTTGATTAGTGGTATACATTTGAAGAATAAGTGATTCTTATTTTAGTTTAACTAAGTATTTGTATTAAATCCCATGGGGAAACTCCATTGGAAATCACTTTAATAGTGAGGATTTAAGTCTCAAGAGGTTTCATTTCAAACCCCATTGGTCAACAAACCAAAAAAAAAATTACATAAAAATAAAAAAATAAGATGTGTCTAAATATATTTACTTTGAATTAATTCCTACCATTATTAATTAAAAAGAAAATTTAAATTGTAAATGTGTATACATCTTAGTTTATTAGTGCTTTCCAAAACAACACTATAGTATTAAGAGAGTTCATTTGTTGTAAGGGATCATCAAAATTTGCATATTTCGACCTCTCTTTAAAGATTTTTTTTCGTTTTCTTCTGGTAGAGATTTGACCTATGAATGCAATTTGATATTTGGAGCAAATCTTTTATATTTGGAGCTATTATCTTGGATCAATGGATGGATTATCTTGCACGTTATCTTTGTAAGTGAGCTTATAATTGAATATCTAATTTATTTATGTCTAATGTATGCAATATATTGAGTCTAAGATTTTGATATTATGCCTTAATTTGTTGAATATATATTGAATAGTATCTTGATGTCATTATTTCACGAATTACTCATGAATAACATGTGGTTGGGTATCCTAATGGTTAACCTTAACTATCCTTCCCATCAAACTCCCTAATCAATTTCAAAGGTATTTGTTAGGGTTTTTTTTATGTTGGGGCATCAACTATCCTTCCTTCTTAGCAACCTTTCACTCATTTAATCAATTCATAGATTCCATTTACCCAAGGATAGGGATTTGGTGCTCCTTTGTTGGTGGTGACTTTAACATTTATATGTAAATCATTTTCTTCTTCATTTCTTACCTAATTCGCCCCCTATAAGGCTAAGCGGCCAAGCTAGTGCTTGGTGCAAATTCCAAGGGGAAGGGAATTTCCAGATTTGGAGAGTCAAAATGCCATAAGGAGAGAGGTTTCCAAAAAATTCCTTATTTTGGTAAGATTTCACTTTAGTTTCATCTATAAATTTATTTTCTGTAGTTACTAGTCCTAAGCTAACCTTAGTTTTCATTTAGCCTCAAATTGGGGGCTTTTTTAGGGCTAAATGTGCATTGTCCTTGGTGATAATCATTATTGGAAACCCTTTATCCTTGCCTTGACCTTTCGCCAACCAAGCACTCAACTTATCAAATAGGTCCTAGGTCTTGTTCCTCTTCTAATATGCCTCTATCAAGAGAGAAAATTGGCTCCTATTGGAGCCTTGAGCCTAAATTGTTCCTTTCTTGTAGAGGGAATCCTTAAGTCACATTATACCCTAACCCTAGAATATTTATTAGGTGACGTTTTCACATATGGGGAATCCTCCTATCGGTGAAAGTCTATAAACAATAGGTGTTTTCGGTTGTGGTGACAATGGGCCACTACCTCATTGTTGTCACTTGGTCTAGTGTTATCTTGTAGGTTACCCCTCTCTAAGGCTTGCTAGATTTTGTGGCAATAAGTGCAACTCATTTTTCTTGGCCTCCATTAGTTCTAATACAACATCCTCAAAATTGACCATGGATGTGAGTTATCCTATGTAATTGTAGACATCTAGCTTAAGTAGTTATCCATAATCACATTCAAATAAATCAACATTGCACTTGGACAATGCCAACCATTGTCAATTGTGAATGAATGTTTTCATGATTTTCCTATTAATGCATTGACAAGGTTAAATGGTCTTGTCTAATAAACAAAGTTTCTCACCAATGAAAAGTCCCGATTATACTTCACGCTATTCGAAATAAAGAATCTATCCTAATTCTATCATACAACAATTATTCATTTGGGTTTTACTAGTTGTACTTGAATCCACTATTTAGGATTTTATTAGATCAAATAAATGTAACGAAACTACTCTAGTATGCCAAAACAATATAATGGTAGCTAGGTTAAGCTAACGAAACTAGAGAGATAACACAATACTAAATACATCACTACTTTTACCCTTGGCAAGAAGTTACTAAGTAAATAAAAGAAGAAACATAAATAACTAGATGAATATAAGAAAACATTGACTGAGATAGTAGGAAAAACGTTGTTAATCAAATATTTAGGACTTATGTTATTCTACAAACAACTTTGATAGAAACGGTTTCTCCTCATTAACATTTCATAGAATAATTTTCAAAGATGCATAGCAAAAAAACCCATTCTTTATCGGTTTTATCGTATTTATACAAAAGAGGGAGGGGAAGGTTAATCAGTTTGGTTCCTCCACTTGAATGCTTAGTTCCATTTTCATATTTTGATTTCTCAATCTATCTATATTTTCCAGCAACAATGGGTTTTATTTCTTTGTTAGTACCAACTCCTATTATGGTAGTTTTGATTCCCTTTTGAGTTATTCAATTTCTCTATTCACTTATCCTTTTGCACCACTTAGAGATTCATTTAATCTCATTACTTCAAATTTTATTTTCCTTTAACCACTCAAGATTATTGATTGGCCATTCGATTCCTTGTGTAGACATTCTAATTCTCCTTTGCATAAAAATGAAATCAATGGGCTGACCTTAACATCAATTGATAGCCCCATCGAGCCTTTCAACAATTTGACTTATAATTTGATTATGGGAGGAAGGCCTCAATTGGAAATGAAGGTTGACAACTAAATTGGGCTAAGGGAAAGTGAAAAGGAAGTGGGGGAGTGTGGCATGTGGTGGGGTTGGGGGTGGTTGTTTGAGAATCAGGATATGCTCACACTAGGATTTGATAATTAGTGTTAGTTGCAAAATCAAGACAAGTAAATTATATTGCAAATAAAGACTTAAAATAAAGTTTGAGTTGGTAATTAAGATTAATCAACAAAGTAGGATGAGGAAATTATGAATTTAGTGAGAGGTCTATATTTAGGAATTTGGATTGACTTGACGAATCAAACTTAGAAAATTTCTAGCAAAACTTGATAGTTTAGGAGAAAAAGTTCAAAATGTTTGAATGAAGGTTCAAAAGGGTTCAATGTAAGAAATAAATAAGTTGATGGAAAGGGTTAGTGCTTTGAATATTGAACCCAATTTGAAAATCACGACCTCCCCATACTTAGTTTGAGGCAAAAGGCCTTGATTTGGTATAGGGATTAATCACATAATCAAAACAAGGATGAGGTAGAATTGTGAAGGAAAACATTGATTTAAGAATTAGGGAAATTTTGAAATCAACCTCAGAAGACTTTGAAAGATGGTTCAACTAATTCAAAAATTCAAATAAAAGGATTGGAATATTCAAAAGGTTTAAACTAAGATAAAATTCGTACTAATGCAACTTGTTGCTTGTTCCAATTTTGAAGTCAATTTTGAAAATAAATGTTAATCTCAACTTAGGAGGATAATGAACTAGTGAAATTGGTGAAAAGAGGTCCTAATTTTCCAATCTAAGCCTATCACTAACTTAGAACAAACCACAAGTTGAATTAATGAAGAAAAACATGTATTTGAGAATCAACCAGACTTTCCAAATGAGGATCTTTCCTTGTGAAATTTCCTTCCTTAATACCTGATTCTCAATTCAAGGAAATTGTCAAATCAAACCCTCCATTTACTTGTTCACCTAGTACCTTATACCCATTTCTTCATCCATTTAAACTCTGAAACTAAATTTGTCAAATAAAACTTATATTAATTAGTCTTAACATTGCAATCAACCAAACTAAATATGTCAAATTGAGAATTATATCAATCAATCTTAACATTGCAATCAACCAAACTAAATGTGTCAAATTGAGACTTATATTAATCAATCTTAACATTGCAATCAACCGTGCTACCAATTAGTTGTTTTACAATTTTCATTTTCACCGGCTAAAACACTTGTTAATCAAGTCCATCCCTTCCAGTTATTTGAGCAATACACAATTGCTAATTAAATCACTAACCATTGCGGATGGCTAAATAAATCATTGTTTTCTATTGTTTTAGGCTTAGAAACTATAAATTTTACTGTGTATCTTCGAATTTTTCTTTCTCTTGAGTGATGTTTGTATTAGAGTATTTTCAAGGAGTTGTCTAATGAGAAGGAAGAATTGTTTGGACGGTCAAAATTTAAGAAATTTTACACTAATAATGTTTGAATCATGATTTTGATGGTGGAAATGGATTCAACACCATCAAAAACTTCTAAAACACCCAAAATATTAAAGTTTAATAGTTATAAAGTGAATTTAAATCCCTGCCAAATTTTCTTAAAATCCTGCTGAAATTTCCATGATTTTTAAGACAAAAAAACAATGTAGTTAGACTATGGCATTTTTTTAACACTTCTCATTCTAGAAACGCATTGCCCACGTTTTCCATTTCTGACCGCTTAAAGACTCATATTCAGACCGCTTATACCGCCACGATTTTTTTTCGTAGATCTCTAATTTCAGTTTTTTATAACTACGTAAAGCTCTACTTTCGTTTGTATTAGATAGGGTGGCGAAAATGTCGGGGCGGGTCACTGTTTTCCAACTTCCCGTGGTAGGCGTGAGCGGCTCCTCTCACAAAATGTGGGAAAGGGTCCCACATGAACGAGTGAATGTCTGACATCCATCCAAGTAATGCTATTTCGGATTTAGTGGTAGGTTGACGCGGTTGGCCTTATTCTCATTGTTGTCGTGGGAATTG
This sequence comes from Pinus albicaulis, assembly GCA_034641835.2. NCBI lineage: Eukaryota > Viridiplantae > Streptophyta > Pinopsida > Pinales > Pinaceae > Pinus > Pinus albicaulis. The sequence continues at coordinate 1,250,721,668 of CM076579.1, read as the reverse complement.
AAAAACATACTATATATCCATGATGAGGTAGAGTGGAATTAAAACCTGCAAAGAACTTAAGCCATTGCAGCTATTGTGGCAAAGCTCTCTCCTGTAACTATGTCTCTTCTGTGGCATTTCAAAGATATGGCCACTTCCTCGCAAGTTTATCACAATAAGCGAAGGAGAGATGAGTATTGGAATGACGGATTCGCTTTGCCAAACAAGAAGCGAACGTTGGTTCATGACAGTGCTGTCATGTCTTTGCCCGAGAATATCGATAATATGGATAACAATAACAGCAATTATCTGGAAGATGAAATTCAGTTGAAGGCCCACACAGATCATAATATTAAGCCCACGGATGAGATGGGTTCAATTAATCAAGGCCAAATAACGGCGGACTGGAGTAATGAAGCGACCTCAGTGAGGCTTGATATTTGGGAATTGATGTATTACGACTATGTGGGCGCAGAGATTGGTTTGCTAGTAGACTTTATTACTCCTCAGGAACTCGGAATCATCATCAACAGTATGCATGGAGATGCAATGCCCCATATTATGTATTCCGATGCCGTGTATGGCCACGCTGAGACTATTGAGGTTTTCTCTGGGTCTCTGTGGGAGGATGATACTTGGCATTTCAATGAACATCCATTCATTCAAGATCATTTGGAATCGCCACGGCCGGAAGAATCTGGAATTACTGGTGAAGTCCAGTTTCATGACGTTTGGAACTAAAGAAGGCCAATTCACCGTATGTCGAACAACACTGACCGAAGATTGTAATGTACATACCGAAGAAACGGTTTGCCTGGTAATGTAAGTCAAGAACATGGTGAAAGACGAAAATGTAATTTGATAATATAGTTTTGTTTTCATGTTAAGGTGGATGTACTTTGTGAAGGGTATAACGGTTATATATTGATGAACAATTGGGCTATTTGCCATTTCAAATTAATTTCTTATATATTTTTTTGTTATATATATATATATATCAAATGTTATAGGATCAAAATTAGAGAGGTAGAGTAACTAGAGGGGTAGAGTATATATGCCTTTGTAGACTTAGCAATTAAAGGGTTTGAGATGATTTCTTGTTCATCAAACAACAAGGTATCATATACTAATGTGGTGTGTTGCTTGACTGACCTTCAAATAATATACATATATATATATATATATATATATATATATATATATATAAGGGCCTCGTTACACTAGCCTTTAATATGACTAGATTTTTGTCAATGAAATTTCAAACCAATAATCTTCATATCACCTAGTAACATCACAAAGTACTCTGACATATTTGGCCTAGACACACTCGTCCTTAACAAAGCCAGATTTTTTACAACTAAATTTCAAACCAATAACTTTCACAACACATAGTACTTTAAAAATAGACTCATCTTTCCATTCTACCCCATGAACTTTTAAAATGATATTTTATTACTTTTAATATGTAAATTAATTTAGAAATAAAAATTCAACATAAAGATTTTGTAGTCACATCACTTTCCTTCTTTATATGTACGTTGAAGTATCTTAATTCAATATAACGTGTTATAAAATATAAAATATTTTTCATAAAATATTTAATCATACAATTGCAACTGCAACATCATAAAACCATTCAATGGGCTCGTAAGTATAAATGTCAAATATCAGCCATGAAGTGAAATTGACACGAGTTCAGTCAAGGTACCGATATTTTAATATTTTAATCATACGATTGCAACATCATAAAACCATTCAATGGGCTCGTAAGTATCAATGTCAAATATCAGCCATGAAGTGAAATTGACACGAGTTCAATCAAGGTACCGATATTTTAATATTTTAATCAGACGATTACAACATCATAAAACCATTCAATGGGCTCGTAAGTATCAATGTCAAATATCGGCCATGAAGTGAAATCGACACGAGTTCAATCAAGGTACTGATATTTTAATATTTTAATCATACGATTGCAACATCATAAAACCATTCATGCATTATCCTGTGCACTAAGCAACTTTATATCATGGTGATGTTTTAACATCAGTGGCAAACCATAGTGAATACTCCATAATTCTCTCTCGCCTTCAAATAACTTTCAAAATAACTTTCATGTATTTATTTAATAGAAGACCGAACATATGCTATGCAATGAACTAGCTTAGTCAAGCGATGGTTAAGTGTACTGAGCTCTTTTGAAAGGCAGCCAAGCATGTCCTGAGCTATCTCAGGGGCACATCTGAGTATGGGTTATGGTACAGACAAACAGATGAGGTGAAGTTGCATGGCTTCACGGATGTAGATTGGGTAGGCAACCCAACGGATAGAAAGAGTACATTAGGAGGGGTTTTTAGTATCGGATCTATAAAATTTTCTTAGTATAGTAGGAAACAAATATCTATGGCACTCAGTTCAGCGGAAGCAGAATACATGGCAGCAAGTGAAGCTGCATGTGAGGCTATCTGGATGAGAAAGATCCTAGTCGGGTTCTTCGGTTCTCATTTAGATCCTATAGTGATACATTGTCATAATCAGAGTTGCATTAAACTCTCGATTAATCCTATGTTTCATGATAGATCTAAGCATATAGATATCTGGTATCATTATATCAGAGATTATGTGCAGTGGAAGATCATGTTGCTTCAGTACATTCCTACGGAAGATTAGGATGCAGAGATTTTGACGAAGGCGCTCTGCGAGAGCAAATTTGAATACAATAGAGGCAGGATTGGGGTGAAGGATAATACCTATCTTGTTGAGAGGGAGTGTTGAGATTCAACAAGATGATGAGCTTAGTGAAAATTAAGCACCTTCACTAAGTGGGGCCCGCAGGCTATTTTTAGGTGTATGTCTATTTTTAGGCATGGTGAGCATATTATATAAGTTGCAGGATGCTATTTGTAGATGGTTGATTAAGTTGGAAAAATAGATGAGATTATATTTTTAGAATATTGGGCGAAGTATATTTATAGATCGCTAATCTAAAAATAGATGCATGTTGACTATTATTAGCCCTTAATAATAATCCGACAATAAATATCAACTTATTCTCTTGGAGCACTTTATTTTAGTAAACAAATTTGGAAAATCAGTGGGCTGTAGGGATTACGCAATTCCTAGGGTGGTTGGTGACTCATGCATGAAGGACTTAGTTAGAACTGAAGTGGCAAAGTTGTGACAAAGTTGGAAGAGTAGTTATGGGAGTTGTTATTTAGTTTAACTCAGTTAAGTGAGTTCAACTCAGTTGTGCTAGTTGTATCTAGTTCTAATTGAAGATACACTAGTAAGAGTTTAGTGAATTAATTAGTTAATTAATTCACAACTAATAACTCACTTGCAACTGAACAAATACAACAGTTAACTACTTGCATGTCAGTTCCAGTGGAGACCCAGTGGAGAGATAGGTGAAAGGGTGAGATGGACTATCTGTTGTGACTATAGTGATGTATTCAATGCATCTGAAACACATTGTAGATGCCAATGAGGATTGCATATTCAAGGTGAGGCCAATTCGAATTCATTCAGAGGTCTTCTTCAACAGGGAGTGCGCAGTGGAGGCAGGGTGTCAGGAGGCAAGAAACTGGTGCATAGATATGAAAATTTCTGCATGACAATGTGTGACGATTCTATATTGTACTGAGAGCTTGATGTACTAAGCTTTGTATGAGATTGTCACATGATTCCATTGATATACATAATATATGATAGTTGGGGTTTTTAGCTTTAAGCTTTCCCTTTAAACAACTATGTTTATGTGCGACTGATTTTCTTCATGTGTTTTGCAATTGGCAATTTAACTTCCACAAAGAATTAAGTGGAAGGATTCTGTATTTAACATAAGATTAATTTGTTAGATCAGGAGAATCCGGTAATACTATTAGTATTAATAAATTTCTACAAAAGAAGACTTATTCAAAACAACTTTATCCATCTTTAACGTAGAGCTTACTTCTTAGCCAACAAATACATTTTTTACCAGTTTGTGGGATATTTTAAGAAACAAAGCTTTATCTACAAGCACTTTAAGAGAAATATAATTTTACTTGAAAAAAGAGCTCTTTTTGTGTGGACAATATGATGTTAACCAATTTACCATCGTAGATTTTATTTTCTTGCTTTCAAAGCACCATAATCTAAAAAAAATTGTTCCATTTATAAATTCAATCTCATATTCTTTCTATTTTAAATTTTGAAGAATTTATATGGATATGAACATAAGTAAAAGCTTATATACATAACTAATAGCACATGTTTGCAACAGTTTGGGTGGATTTTATTTTGGCACATATGAAGCATTTTTAATGTGGTAAATCCTAGTTTTGTATAATACGCTAAATGCCTTTTTTCGGGCATTGAACTAATCAGAGACCTTATAGCTTCTAGATTTTTTAACCTAATGAAATAAAGATGTATGAGTAATTTATCTCTTATGTCATATCTGCATTGTTGGGTATTTGCACAATGATATTGGCAGTTGGCTCTCGCATTCAACATTACATGTGGAGTTAATGGGTATATTAATTCTTAACTAATTACAAACAACAACGATCCAAATCATAATTGAGGAAGAATTATTTGGAATCCTTCACGTTTCTCAATAATACACTAGGAATGATGTTACATAATTTTATACTCTTGACTTCAAACCGACTTTGAAATTGTACACCACCTTTCAAGTCGTATGTTACAAAAATTGGGTAATTTTATACTCTTGACTTCAAACCGACTTTGAAATTGTACACCACCTTTCAAGTCGTATGTTACAAAAATTGGGTGAACGAGTCCAAAGATTTTACACTCATTTTTTCTTCCACAAATTTCGTTTCGGGGGAAGGCCCATGTATTCATTAAGTGCTTCCTGATCCTTATATAAGATTCAAGATGCCCAATTAATTTGCATATAATGGTTGCCCCTAGAAAATGTTAATATTCTAGATGTGCTTGTACTTTTATCATGTCCAAAACAATCCATGAAGTTGTTGCCTCCAAAGCTCTTCGTGAAAGGAATTGCAATATTTAGGAGCATTTTAGAAACCATGCATACTTGATTAATCGTATGCATTTGAAGAATCAATTATTCTTATTATAATTTAACTAAATATTTGTATTAAATCCCATGGGTAAAATCCATGGGAAATCACCTTAATAGTGAGGATTTAAGTCTCAGGAGGTTTCATTTCAAACCCCATTGGTCAACAAACCAAAAAAAAATTACGTAAAAATAAAAAAAATAAGATGTGTCTAAATATATTTACTTTGAATTAATTCCTACCATTATTAATTAAAAATCAAATTTAAATTGTAAATGTGTATACATCTTAGTTTATTAGTGCTTTCCAAAACAACATTATAGTATTAAGAGAGTTCATTTCTTGTAAGGGATCATCACAATTTGGATATTTCAACCTCTCTTTAAAGATTTGTTTCCATTTTCTTCTGGTAGAGATTTTACCTATGAATGCACTTTGATATTTGGAGCAAATCTTTTATATTTGGAGCTATTATCTTGGATCAATCGATGGGTTATCTTGCACATTATCTTTGTAAGTGAGCTTATAGTTGAATATCTAATTTATTTATTTCTAATGTATGCAATATATTGAGTCTAGGATTTTGATATTATGCCTTAATTTGTTGAATATATATTGAATACTATGTTGACGTCATTATTTCATGAATTACTCATGAATAACATGTGGTTGGATATCCTAATGGTTAAAATTAACTATCTTTCCCATCAAACTCCCTAATCAATTTCAAAGGTATTTGTTAGGGTTTTTTATGTTGGGGGCATCAACTATCCTTCCTGCTTGGCAACCTTTCACTCATTTAATCAATTCATAGATTCCATCTACCCAAGGATAGGGATTTGGTGCTCCTTTGTTGGTGATGACTTTAACATTTATCTGTAAATTATTTTCTTCTTCATTTCTTACCTAATTCGCCCCCTGTAAGGCTAAGCAGCCAAGCTAGTGCTTGGTGCAAATTCCAAGGGGAAGGGAATTTCTAAAAAATTCCTTATTTTGGTAAGATTTCACTTTAGTTTCATCTATAACTTTATTTTCCGTAGTTACTAGTCCTAAGCTAACCTTAGTTTTCATTTAGCCTCAAATTGGGGGCCTTTTTAGGGCTAAATGTGCATTGTCCTTAGTGATAATCATTGTTGGAAACCCTTTATCCTTGCCTTGAACTTTCGCCACCCCAACACTCAACTTATCAAACAGGTCCTAGGTCTTGTTACTCTTCTAATATGCCACTATCAAGAGAGAAAATTGGCTCCTATTGGAGCCTTGAGCCTAAATTGTGCCTTTCTTGTAGAGGGCATCCTTAAGTCACATTAGACCCTAACCCTAGAATATTTATTAGGTGACCTTTTCACATACAGGGAATCCTCCTATCGATGAAAGTATATAAACAACAGGGGTTTTCAGTTGTGGTGACAATGGGCCACTACCTCATTGTTTTCACTTGGTCTAGTGTTATCTTGTAGGTTACCCCTCTCTAAGGCTTGCTAGATTTTGTGGCAACAAGTGCAACTCATTTTTCTTGGCCTCCATTAGTCCTACTACAACATCCTCAAAATTGACCATGGATGTGAGTTATCCTATGTCATTGTAGACATCTAGCTTAGGTAGGTATCCATAATCACATTCAAATAAATCAACATTGCACTTGGAAAATGCCAACCATTGTCGATTGTGAATGAATGTTTCCATGATTTTCCTATTAATGCATTGACAAGTTTAAATGGTCTTGTCTAATAAACAAAGTTTCTCACCAATGAAAAGTCCCGATTAGACTTCACGCTATTCGAAATAAAGAATATATCCTAATTCTGTCCTACAACAATTATTCATTTGGGTTTTACTAGATGTAGTTGAATCCACTATTTAGGATTTTATTAGATCAAATACATGAAATGCAACTACTCTAGTATGCCAAAAAAATATAATGGTAGCTAGGTTAAGCTAACGAAACTAGAGAGATAACACAATACTAAATACATCACTACTTTTACCCTTAGCAAGAAGTTACTAAGTAAATAAAAGAAGAAACATAAATAACTAGATGAATATAAGAAAATATTGACTGAGATAGTAGGAAAAACGTTGTTAATAAAAGCTTTAGAACTTATGTTATTCTACAGACAACTTTGATAGAAACGATTTCTCCTCATTAACATTTCATAGAATAATTTTCAAAGATGCATAGCAAAAAAACCCATTCTTTATCGGTTTTATCGTATTTATACAAAAGATGGAGGGGAAGATTAATTAGTTTGGTTCCTCCACTTGAATGTTTAGTTCCATTTTCATATTTTGATTTCCCAATCTATCTATCTTTTCCACCAACTATGGGTTTTATTTCTTTGTTAGTCCCAACTCCTAATACGGTAGTTTTGATTCCCTTTTGAGTTATTCAATTTCTCTATTCACCTATCATTTTGCACCACTTAGAGATTCATTTCATCTCATTACTTCAAAATTTATTTTCCTTTAACCACTCAAGATTATTTATTGGCCATTTGATTCCTTGTGTAGACATTCTAATTCTCCTTTGCATAAAAATGAAATCAATGGGCTGACCTTAACATCAATTGATAGCCCCATCGAGCCTTTCAACAATTTGACTTATAATTTGATTATGGGAGGAAGGCCTCAATTGGAAATGAAGGTTGACAACTAAATTGGGCTAAGGGAAAGTGAAAAGGAAGTGGGGGAGTGTGGCATGTGGTGGGGTTGGGGGTGGTTGTTTGAGAATCAGGATATGCTCACACTAGGATTTGATAATTAGTGTTAGTTGCAAAATCAAGACAAGTAAATTATATTGCAAATAAAGACTTAAAATAAAGTTTGAGTTGGTAATTAAGATTAATCAACAAAGTAGGATGAGGAAATTATGAATTTAGTGAGAGGTCTATATTTAGGAATTTGGATTGACTTGACGAATCAAACTTAGAAAATTTCTAGCAAAACTTGATAGTTTAGGAGAAAAAGTTCAAAATGTTTGAATGAAGGTTCAAAAGGGTTCAATGTAAGAAATAAATAAGTTGATGGAAAGGGTTAGTGCTTTGAATATTGAACCCAATTTGAAAATCACGACCTCCCCATACTTAGTTTGAGGCAAAAGGCCTTGATTTGGTATAGGGATTAATCACATAATCAAAACAAGGATGAGGTAGAATTGTGAAGGAAAACATTGATTTAAGAATTAGGGAAATTTTGAAATCAACCTCAGAAGACTTTGAAAGATGGTTCAACTAATTCAAAAATTCAAATAAAAGGATTGGAATATTCAAAAGGTTTAAACTAAGATAAAATTCGTACTAATGCAACTTGTTGCTTGTTCCAATTTTGAAGTCAATTTTGAAAATAAATGTTAATCTCAACTTAGGAGGATAATGAACTAGTGAAATTGGTGAAAAGAGGTCCTAATTTTCCAATCTAAGCCTATCACTAACTTAAAACAAACCTCAAGTTGAATTAATGAAGAAAAACATGTATTTGAGAATCAACCAGACTTTCCAAATCAGGATCTTTCCTTATGAAATTTCCTTCCTTAATACCTGATTCTCAATTCAAGGAAATTGTCAAATCAAACCCTCCAAACCCTCCATTTGCTTGTTCACCTAGTACCTTATACCCATTTCTTCATCCATTTAAACTCTGAAACTAAATTTGTCAAATAAAACTTATATTAATTAGTCTTAACATTGCACTCAACCAAACTAAATATGTCAAATTGAAAATTATATTAATCAATCTTAACATTGCAATCAACCAAACTAAATGTGTCAAATTGAGACTTATATTAATCAATCTTAACATTGCAATCAACCGTGCTACCAATTAGTTGTTTTACAATTTTCATTTTCACCGGCTAAAACACTTGTTAATTAAGTTCACCCCTTCCAATTATTTAAGCAATACACAATTGCTAATTAAATCACTAACCATTGCAGATGGCTAAATAAATCATTGTTTTCTATTGTTTTAGGCTTAGAAACTATAAATTATATTGTGTGTCTTCGAATTTTTCTTTCTCTTGAGTACTAAATTTTACTGATGTTTGTATTAGAGTAATTTTCAAGGAGTTGTCTAATGAGAAGGAGGAATTGTTTGGACAGTCAAAATTTAAGAAATTTTACACTAATAATGTTTGAATTATGATTTTGATGGTGGAAATGGATTCAGCACAATCAAAAACTTCTAAAACACCCAAAATATTAAAGTTTAATAGTTATAAAGTGGATTTACAAAAATCCCTGCCAAATTTTCTTAAAATCTTGCTGAAATTTCCATGATTTTTAAGACACAAAAGCAATGTAGTTAGACTACCGCATTTTTCAACACTTCTCATTCCAGAAACGCATTGCCCACGTTTTCCATTTCTGACCGCTTAAAGACTCATATTCAGACCGCTTATACCGCCACGATTTTTTTTCGTAGATCTCTAATTTCATTTTTTTTTATAAGTAACTACGTAAAACTCTACTTTCGTTTGTATTAGATAGGGTGGCGAAAATGTCGGGGAGGGTCACTGTTTTCCAACTTCCCGTGGTTGGCGTGAGCGGCTCCTCTCACAAAATGTGGGAAAGGGTCCCACATGAAGGAGTGAATGTCTGACATCCATCCAAGTAATGCTATTTCGAATTTCGTGGTAGGTTTACGCGGTTGGCCCTATTCTCATTGTTGTCGTGGGAATTGAAAAACATCAAACAAATTCGATTTATTACCCCGAGAAAACACTCCTCTCACGCGGCACGTCAGCCATGTATATACTATATATCCATGATGAGGTACAGTGGAATTAAAACCTGCAAAGAACTTAAGCCATTGCAACTATTGTGGCAAAGCTCTCTCCTGTAACTATGTCTCTTCTGTGGCATTTCAAAGATGTGGCCACTTCCTCGCAAGTTTATCACAATAAGCGAAGGAGAGATGAGTATTGGAATGACGGATTCGCTTTGCCAAACAAGAAGCGAACGTTGGTTCATGACAGTGCTGTCATGTCGTTGCCCGAGAATATCGATAATATGGATAACAATAACAGCAATTCTCTGGAAGATGAAATTCAGTTGAAGGCCCACACAGATCATAATATTGAGCCCACTGATGAGATGGGTTCAATTAATCAAGGCCAATTAACGGCGGACTGGAGTAATGAAGCGACCTCAGTGAGGCTTGATATTTGGGAATTGATGTATTACGACTATGTGGGCGCAGAGATTGGTTTGCTAGTAGACTTGATTGACACGAGTTCAATCAAGGTACCGATATTTTAATATTTTAATCATACGATTGCAACATCATAAAACCATTCAATGGGCTCGTAAGTATCAATGTCAAATATCAGCCATGAAGTGAAATCGACACGAGTTCAATCAAGGTACTGATATTTTAATATTTTAATCATACGATTGCAACATCATAAAACCATTCATGCATTATCCTGTGCACTAAGCAACTTTATATCATGGTGATGTTTTATCATCAGTGGCATACCATAGTGAATACTCCAGAATTCTCTCTCGCCTTCAAATAGCTTTCAAAATATTGGTACATGATAGCTTAATTTCTGGCATACCATAAGGAATATATAGCGCATATTAATGAGGGAGAAGAAAAAAGGGAAAAGAAATAAGCGAAAAAAGAATGAGTTTGTAAAGTTTTAGGAGTTTCTTGTTAGGAGAAAAAAAAGGATTTTAATTAAAATAATAGAAATACCTTCACACTTTAGGATTGAGAAAGTGGTTTACCTTTAACTATTTATTTTCTTCAACTTTTTTTTTTTTGGAAATTCTCCCCATTTTTATTTAGTTAATAATAAAACCTAATTTTAAATCTAACAACAAACATCTGAAACTAAAATTGTTGATAAATTCAATTCAAACAATGTTTGTTTTGGTGTCACTTTATGAAAACATGTTTAGTGTATCATCCTCTTATGAAATACTATTGAGCTTTCAATAAAATTACTAAAAGAAAAACAAAAGTGTAAATTGAAACAACTAAGGAAGCAAAAAAAAATATTTATGACATAATTTATCCTACTATTGTCACATAATCACATAACACATAATCACATAACACAAAATAGAAATGAAAATTATCATAAAGGTAAAGATTAGTAAGCTCCACATAATATCATGAAGTAGTATCTTAGAAATCAAGCTTAAGTAGATATATTTTTTCCAATGTTAATGAATTAAGATAAAAGGAAAGGTTTCACCTTCAATCTACTTGCAATCCTATGCATCTTGTTAGAGAGGAAAAATTTTGATTAAAGGTTTCATCTTCTTCTTAGTGATTAAAAATTGTGAGAATAATTGTTTTTTCTTCTTGTCTTGGAACCGATGCTTGACCAATAGATTTGGTTTTAGAAAAATTCTTTGAATATCAATCCTAGAAACTGGAAATCCTTCATTCCAAGAAGGTAACTTTTCTACCTTTCAAATGTAACAACAACCTATTTCTTGTCTTATCTTTCCTCCATATAAACTATAATTAACAGTCTACAAATTGAAGCTATTGTAATGAAAATTTTATTTAATAAGAGTTCACAAATAGTGCAATTGTTTCTCTCCTCTTTCTCTCATTGCATCGTGCTACTCCCTTATTTGGAAATCCATGAAATGTTGAATAAGTCAAAGAAACCCCCTTTGTGGAAATGAGGTAAAGTGAATACTTCTTATTTTATTTTCCTATATTTCACCTTTTCTTTCAAGGAGCTGAAATCCCCATTTACTTTATTCCTAGTCTAATTTCATAGGAACGATCTCTATCTCTTCATCCAACATTGGAATTCTTCATTCCATATCAAAACTACTTGCGAGCAAACTTATTTTAATGTCCAACATGTTCCATGAAAAATTGAGAAAACTCATGAAACCCATGTTCCTTTCTCAAGCTACCTCTTGTTCTTACTAATCAAATTGGGAAAACCAACAACCTCCCAAAATTTCCCCAAAAAATGATTATAGTTTTATTTGAATTTCAAAATTTGAAGAGGTAAAAAAAAATGTATCTTCCTTAAAGATTATATGTGGCATCTTATGATTGGTTATTGATATAAAATTACTTGCTAGTTAATGATGTGCTAGTTTCATTTCAGATATAAAATTTTCTTTGCATTGTTTTACTTATCCTTCATGAGTTTGTTTAAGAGCATGTGATTAGCAAACAGTGTACTTAGTGAAATTATGAGTTTTTCATAAGCTTAAAAAGCATAATTTTAAATGACAGAATAGAAGCAATAGTAAACACAAAAAGCACATATAATAGAGCTTAACACAGAGAATTTTGATAAAAGAGTTCACCCCTCTTGGGCTACATCTCCTTGATCCAGCTTCATAGTGTGACCTTTGTATTAGCTTCAAGTGTGCTCAAATTACTACTACAAGCTTCAAAACCTCTTGGAACCTGTTCCAATGAGTTTATAACATCATAATCTCCAAAAAATGACTATTTGTTTGCTAAATTTTGACTCTAGATGCTTTAGGAATGACCCAAACACCTGGTGGCCCTAGCCTTCAAAAATATTCGAATGTAATAAAAGACCTGTAGATCACCTTTTCTTCCTCTGCAACCTGCTTCATTAACTTCCCATCATGAAAATTAGCCAGGAATGACTTTTACTGAGCTCAGTTTGGTAAAAAATTTAGTGATTTATGACCAAAACCAACTTTGCCCCAATTTCTCCTCCAAAACTGGAGATCCCGCCAATTAAGTTTCTAAATTTGGCATTCCTTCCAAGTTTGGCGCTACCTTCAAAAATTCTGCCAGTTTAATTTTCGGGATTAATTAACATAAGTAGGATTAGCGGCAGATAAGATAGCATTAAAGTTTAACCTCTCTTTACATGCTAATGATATATTAACGTCATTAAGACACACTTAAACAGTAATTAAACGAGTTTATTTCCGCTAATTTTTTTGTTTGAACTGGCTCTTGGTCGCGCCCTTCTGGTCACATGGGGAGGGGGCTTGCCCCCTCCAACCCCAACGGTCGGGCAGTTACAATTCAAATAGATGCGAAATATGGTATGGGTAAGTACTACCCCGTAGGAGAGATGGTCGAGCACGCATATGGCAGGGGGGAGGTGGGTCATTCGAGCCCCGACCCGGCCCCATAATTTTTCTCCAAGTCATGAAGACCTCCACTGCTAACCTCCATCTCTCGTTCTAAGTCCTTCGCCACATTGGTTAGTATGCCTCGAGATTTAGTTAACTCCATCGTGGTTGGTGGTTTAAAAACATTATATATATATATATATATATATATATATATATATCCGAATAATATCACCACAAATAATAATTCGACCAACATTAGTCCAAATTTGATATGACTTTTTCATTCGACCTTCCAACCTGTCCTACCATTGGGGGGGTACCTGGCATGCCACATGGCCCTTCCCCATTGGCCACCATATATAACATAAAATGTCAATTTAATAACATTTCATTTAGACTTAGGAAAAAAAAATTCACTTCCTAGTCATCATTGACGAATCTGCTAGTTCCACTTGGTGTAGTGTCATTGGTTGTTTGTGGAGGATATCCTAGAAAATTCTGACTGTACCTACCACATCAACATTGTACGTGTTATTCTCAGTCATACGAACTCGAATTTTGATAAAACAAGTTGCGCCGGAATCTTAGCGACGAACTCTATCGAGTCGTTTAAGTTTGAAGCACTTTCGAACACTTTCAATTTTTAGCTAAACCTTAAGCCTTAGATCATTCCTTCCCACTAGAATCCTCTTGGACCCCAAAAGATATTATCAATTGTTCAACAGGTGAGGGTACAACTCCCTCACTTTTCCAATCTCTAACCATTTTTTCTTTGAAGTATTTTGACCTTTGAGTCCAACTCTAAGGTATTCAACATTCCCTCTTCTTGAAGTTCTGATCCTTCTCTCAAGTATGAGATCTTGCTGAAGTTCATCAATATATTCTAGCGAGAAATCATCTATTGATGGCAGCTGAACATGTTATCCTTGATCATCAATCAAAGGAGGCTCAAACAATCTCAAATTCTCAACATTAACAACAGAATAAATTTGCATATAAGGAGGAAAATTTAGCTTGAATACATTTGTACCAATATTTTCCAGAATTTTAAATGGACCATAATGGATTGGTTTGAGTTTTTTACCTTCCCCTTGCAATCTTTCTTTGCTTACGTACAACCAAACTTCATCTCCAACTTGGAATTTGTGATCAACCCAATTTTTTTCATGCCTTGCCTTGTAGTTGCTTTGACTCTTCTCAAGTTGCTCTTGCACTATGTGATGTACCAACTGAATTTTCTCAATGAACTTTCTTTCTTTATCTATGTCACTATTTCCATCTATAGCAACATCTTTCTCAAATATAAAGTCCAATGGTGATCTTGGAAAGTAACCAAAACATGCCTCAAATGGCGATGTATTTGTAGAAGAATGTTTTTCCCGATTGTATGCATGTTGTATGTAGTGTAACTGTTCATCCCACAACTTGGGATGCTTGCTGCATTAGCCTCTTAGAAGATGAATAACAATCTTATTTACCACCTCTGTTTTACCATCTATTTTCGGATGAAATGTTGTACCCTTCTTATAATATCCCAAAACGGAAATAGCAGCAATACATGAAAGATATGCGGGAAAAATAACACAAATAATCAAAGTAAGAGCAGGAGGCCAATATGGAGACCATTTTTTATCATTTACAACAACAAATTAGATGTACAATGAGGCCCATAAGATGTACAATAAGAAATATAAGTCTCCAAGAGAAGAAAATCCCTCAAAATAGGTGCTACAATCACATCTAGGCTAAACAGACAAAGAAATCTTGTATTTCTAAATAGAGAATACTTCAAAAATCTGATATCATTCAACAACCCTTTCATGCTATCATCCCATTCCTTATATAGATTAAGAGCTTGTAAACCCTAAACCACCTTCAATGAAATAAATTCTTTTACACAAGCCATCTCCATCTAAAACTGTGTTGTGCCTCATTGATGACCACAACTCCAAGACAACATTGTAGATTTGGTCAAGGTCCCCTTTCACACCTAAGGGTGCTTGATTTTGCAGCCAAGATTTATCCTTTTTCACATTTGGATCTAATTTATTTTTTATTAGGAGTTCTATGAACCTCCTTTACACTTTTATTCTTTAAACAAAGAAAGAAAACAAAATTGAATATTCCAATTATCTTAGGACTAATTAACAATATTACAGTCCTCCCCTCCCAAAGATTTCTTGTCCCCAAGCGACTATAAGGACAAAACTGAAGATGTGGGGAACCTTCATTCCCATATGGAGCTCCAATCTCCAAGCTATCATCCATACAAAATGAATAACCCTCAAGATTGGTAATTCATAGCAAAACTCCTCCCATGTGAGAGGCACCTCCCAAGTGCTCAAGTTGCCCAAATGGCTCATCCCATAAGGAAACAAGAGGCCCAATGTAGCAATCATGGATGGTCCAATTCTTTCCCAAACATATGAAACATAAGAACCATGGAGAATCTCTCTCCCAAGGGACACATCCAATTCTTTCATCCTCCCTCCAGTCATCCCCATAAAAAGTAAAAGCACATCATTAATGTAGGGGACCAAAACAACATGGATACAAACAAACTTTTGGGCATATGGAGGTGGGTCATAGTCCCACAAGTGGAACCAGCACAATGCATCTCCTCACTGCATTAGATAAATATGTGGTAAGTGGTTTCCCCACCACTTACTTGTTGCCCATATCATCTCACCATGGTTGAAAGTTTGAGATATATTTGGTGCCTTAAGAATTCACCCATCATGATACAAAATCTCCCTTTGTCCACCAAGGGAGTGGCCATGTTCAAAAATAGTTTTGGCCCAAATTTGGCCATGAAGTTTAAGAGGTACAACACTCCTCCTTGGAGTTATGGCCTGCATATACATGGTACAAGAGCACATACAATTAGAAAATAAAACATGATTTACATAAGTATGCTCTTCACCAATAATCCTCCTCAAACAAATGGAGTGGTGCATAGGTCTATCTCCTCTTTCAAAAGAAGAAAGAGAAGGTTGAATTAACTCTCTCATAGAGTTATGTTGCTGCCCCATCTCCACATGGTGCATGCATATTTGACAATGCTGATATAGTTCTCCTTCAAATCCCTTCCAATAGTAGCTCCCCATGATGATGTTGTTTAACTTCATGAAATATGTGTGGCTGAAACAGAACTCTTCATAAGCCCTTTGTAGCAACTTCTCCTTGAGCTTGGGGGCTCTAGAAAAGAAGATCCTACCATGTTCATATATGACTCCATCTTGGACTAAATAGCCCTCATCATGTAGCTGGTCATCAAGAATCATGCATGTGTGAAGATCCTTGGAATAATCCACCAACAGTTGGGATTTCCAATATGGATCTAAACTCCTCAACAATGACAACACTGATGATCTATCAACTGAAATGTATGTCATGTGGCTGCTCCTTTATTTGACATCTCCCATGCCAAAGGTATGTGTTGGAAGGTCCTCCTTTCCCTTCTTCTCCTCCTTGACATATCCCATGCCAAGAGTACATGATGGAAGGTTTCTATCCCCTCCTTGATGCCCTCCTTGCATAGTCACATGCTCTAATGAAGATGTAAGTTTTTGGAAATTAGTCTCTCATGGAAGGCCATAATCTATCTAAAAACTCCTTAATCTTGCCAAAGTATGCATGTGTGACCACCATCTTCTGTCATGTGTGGAAGATTTATCTCCAAGTGAGATCATCTTCTGAGTCTTCATAGCCAAGGACTATTCTCCTTGCCCCATGATGGTGTCTTTCTTAATTCTTGCAGAATATTCTCTCAGCGCAGTATGAGATGAGAGAGTGGACAATGGTGATAAGGGGAAAATATTTCCCTCCTTGAGCTTCCCCAACACACTCAGCGCTGTAGTATAGTCTTCTATTGCTCCCTTCCTTCTTGGATCTATGAATGGAGCATCAAGGTGTGAGACATCTTTCACCAAATCTAAATTAGGTGGTCTCTCAGGTGGTTTACCACAAGATAATGATGTCTCATGGATCATCCCCATGTGCATAATAGATGGGATCATCATATCCCTACTTCCACTGTGCAATTTCATCTCTGTTTTTTGTGTGGAAGTTTCATGATAATGGGGTATCATTCTTAAGGATGCAAGAGTGCTTCTGATTGGAGAAATTTCCCCATCCTCTCCTCCATGTAATAGTGGATCATCTCCTGCCATGTCAGCGCTATGATCCCTCCTTTTTTCTTCTTCTCCTACCTTCTACAAGATCTCACAGTCTAAGGTTCTTTGTTCAGATGTGATTAACCCATGTACACCCAACATCTCCTGGGTGTCAAGAGTGTTGATCATAAAGGAGTGATCTATCATAGTGTGTGTTCCCAAGAATGTATCCAATGTTGGAACGCACTTCCTCCATTGTTTTTCCTCTTTGTTGTCGGTGTTCAGGTAGGGATGATCTATCCACCCTAATCTGACATTAATCTTATCAATCCAGGAGCGTATCCTTTCAAGGCTACATGCAAGGTATATGCAGGAACAAGCATTCAATTCATTCAGCCGAGGGTTTATAGTCAAAACTCAAAGCATTGTCGTGAAGTAACTTAATACGGAACATTCAACAATATGAATTAGCAATAATAAAAATACAACCATAGCACAACAGAAATAAATCCGCACATATACACATACGCAACACCTGATCAGAAGAGCGGGCCCAGCTCTCTGATCAGGGCTGCGTTAGCTATAAAACGCTTTGCAATAGTAAAACCAGATGTATTTTATTGATATATGAAATGTGATTACAACCTTCTCCTCCAAACCCCGAATTACAGGAACAATGTCCATTTTATACACAATACAAGGGAATAACAGATTTCCATGAAACATGAGAATTGTGTGTTCAAAAATGGACTCTGGTTGAAACGGCATGCACAGTAGATATTCTGGATGGAGAACATGGCCGAGAATAGGCCCAGGGAGTCGTGGTCCAGCTGCGCGTTCCCCCTTTGGCTTGTCGTTACCGATTCTTACTGCGATCTGCTGGAGCGAGGGTTCCTATCTTCAATCTGCAGCCAAACACAAACCTTAGTGCCGCAATTAGGTAAAACTCCGCGATTTTACTTCATTAATCAAAATATCCCAATCGGACAAGTCAGGGTATTTACCTCAGAAGTTTATCATAACAAATGTGGGTATATTAAGCAAAAAGGGGTAAAAAAGGATGACAAAAGTGGGAAAAGAAATAGCCGAATTCGGTGCCCAACACTTTCCTATGAACATAGACACATGCTGCTCATGATCTTCATGTGTAAGATCCCTTGGAGCTTCTTACAAAGATACACGAGCCCTTCTAGTGGAAGAAATTTATTCACCTCCATCTCCAAATAGAAGTAGATCTCCTCCTTCTGTCACAGTGCTGGAGGATCTTTCCAGCTCTTCCTCTTCCTTCTCCTCATTAATGGAGAATACCTTATCATTAAGAGATACTTTTCCTTGATCTCCTTTTTAAAAAGGAATCCTCATGTCTTCTTCTTGAGAAGAAAGTTCTTGATGAAGTGGGGCCTTTGACCTTGGCAAAGCATGTAGCAGATATTTAACCCCCTCAACAATGTTCTGAAATGGAGTTGGCTTCATGGATCCTTCCGGCTCATGCAAACGTTCAGAACTCTTGGGCTTAGTTTGCTTACCCAAGGAAGTTTCAAATTGCTTAAAATCAAATCCTTTCACTAACCTCCTAGTGAAATTTTCATAAGTAGAGATATTTGAATTTTTCAATGAATAAGATTCAAATAACCACCAGGCATAAGCCTTACCTTGGAGATGCAGCACTGCTACTCTTATGGCTTCTTCTTCTGAAACTTGATTCAACTAGAAATATGTGTCTAGCTTCCTTACCCAAAACTTGGTTGAGCTCTCGGGTGATCCATCAAAAGTAGGTAGAAATAACCTAACCAAAGTGTGATGCATGCACCATCTTCTTCTATTGTATCTGCTGGATCTTCTTTCTTCTTTGATTTGAAAAAACTCTTGGAAGCTTAGATGCTCCATGAATCTTCTAGACTGAGATTCATATTCTTAGATATAGTCACCAAGAGTCTCCTCCTTTGGTGCTCCTCCTTCTGCTCCTTCTTTTGCCAAGAATGTAGGCATGCTACAACATTGTAGATCTGATTGTGTGGCAGAATGCTCACACACATAATATGAGGAACTGGGGCTTTCTCCATGTGAATATCTTTTTGAGGGATATGAATTTATTTCCCTCTTCATCCCTTTGATTTCTCTTTTCAACTCATGCATAGCTTGGAAAAGAGTCTTTGAGAACTCCTCTCCTTTCATTCTTCCAGATAAAGGGGTCTTACCCTTGTCTTCTTTGTATTTTGTGGAATAAATATTCTTATTATATCTTTTATTTTCTTGAAAATACATATTGGCTTCTTAGAAAGCACAGGCTATGCCAAGATGATGCTCTGATACCACTGTAATATCTCAAAATGGAAATAGCAGCAATACATGAAAGATATGCAGGAAAAATAACGCAGATCATCAAAGTAAGAGAAGGAGGAAAATATGGAGACCCTTATTTATCATTTACAATAGAAAATTAAATGTAAAATGAGGTCCATAAGATGTACAATAAGAAATAGAAGTCTCCAAGAGAAGAAAATCCCACAAAAGAGGTGCTGCAATCACATATATGGACTGAACTGCTTGGAAAACGTTATTTTATTGACTGCAACAGTTGTTGATTACACTTCATATCTAGAGAATATATTTGCATTAAAATTTAGATCCATAACAGATCCATACACTAGATAGGATCATCTTTTAGATCCCCTTAGGGTTTTTAGCATTACACCATGTATAAGCAGTAGATCTAAGATCTAAGTTTGCAGATCTGCAGAATGATTCAGATATTTAGAAATATAAAACAATATTTAGATTAGATCTGATATGACAATAAATATATCTTTATTGAATGGATCTTCAAAAGTGAAGGGCAGATCCCTAACACCTGAAAAGTAGCTCTCCAATTGATGTACAAAAACTCCCTGCAACAACACCTACATAAATAACGCAGTTCTGGAAGAAATACTGCGTTTTAGGGTTTAGAACATGATTGGACACATGCCAAGATCTAAAAATGAAGCTCCAATGATCCAATACTCTCTTGCCAATGGGATAGAAGCCTTCCCCGCTGAAAAGAAGCACTAGAATGGTCTATATCTGAGTAGATCTAGCCTCCACTTGCTGCATATTTCAAAGAAAACCAAACCCTCAACTGGATCTGCATTGTAGTTAGAAGAAGAAGCTTTTCCTTAGCCAGATAGTGGACTATGCAATACAAGACTCTTCCAAGAGGCCTCTCAAGGAAAGAGGTGGGATTCCTGATCAGGAACACCCAATGCTTAATAGCATTTTCAATCTAGGCTAAATAGCCAAAGAAATCTTGGATGTCTAAACAAACAATACTTCAGAAATATGATATCATTCAACAACCCTTTCATACTACCATCCCCTTCCTTATATAGATTAAGAGCTTGTAAACCCTAAACCACCTTCAATGAAATAACTTCTTTCACACAAGCCATATCCATCTAAAACTACGTTGTGCCTCATTGATGGCCACTCCTCCAAGGCATCGTTGTAGATTTGGTTAAGGTTGACCCAGTCAAAATGTCTAGCCCCTTTCACACATAAGGGTGCTTGATTTTGCAGCCAAGAATTAGCCTTTTTCACATTTGGCTCTGATTTATTTTTTATTAGGAGTTATATGAACCTCCTTTACACTTTTATTCTTTAAACAAAGAAAGAAAACAAAATTGAATATTCCAATTAGCTTAGGACTAATTAGGAATATTACACTTCTTCAATTTTGTATCCATCATGTCCCATAATTTTGACTAAAAAATCCCAAAAAATCGAGAATCTCGATCACTTACAATAGCAGTAGGAAGACCAAAATGATCCATACATTTTGAAAGAAAATATTAGCATTTTGTTCATCTGTAATAGTTTTCTTACATGCCATTAAAATACACATTTTTCTGAACCTATCTACCACAACATACAAATAATCATGACCTTTCCTTGACATAGGAAGGCCTCCTACAAAATCCATTGAGATATTCTCCCAAGGATGAGAAGAAACTGGAAGTGATGTGTACAAACCAAGCTTCCTATTGCTAGGCTTACTTGTTGCACATAAAGAACATCCTCTAATAAAATTAGAAACACTTTCATTCATGCGTGGAAAATAAAAATACCTTTGCAGATGTGCTACTGTCTTGCATACACCGAAATGTCCTGCGATAAATGATGTGTGCACCTCTCTTATGATACTATAATATCACAAAATGGGACTGCTCAGCAATGCATGCTAAAATAACGCATTTTTCAGAAATATGTGCAATAAAAGTTAAATGCAACTCATGGATCCCTTAGATCTGATATTATAATGACTATATCTAAAAGGAAATGAGAAACAAATCACTATTACATAGTTAAACAGGCCTCCCATGCCAAAACTAGCTCAAAATCATGTAAAAATAGGGACTACAACCATGTATGAAAGATGGAATACGATGATAGCGTTATTTTATTACCTCTGCAATAGAAGTAGGTTGTACATCAGATCTAGAGAAATTATGTGGACAAAAAGTTAGATCTACAACAAATCCATGCACTATACAAGCTCTTTTATCAATCCCCCTTCGGGTTTTCAGCAATACACCATGTACAAAATGTAAATCTAAGTTTTAAGACTGTAGATCTATGGAAATATTTAGATATGGAAAGTGGATCTGATCTGATATAACAAGAAAAAGGATCTCCTCCAATAGATCTCCAAAGTGAAGGGCAGATCCCCAACACTCAGCAAATCATCTCTCCAAATGGTGCAGTGAATCACCCTGCAGCAGCTCCTTCAGAAATAACGCAAATATGGATCTCTCTGCTTTGTAGGGGATAAAATGATGTTGGCCTACAGCCAAGATATGGACACATATATCAAAACCTTCAATATTGTTTTCCAAATGGATTAGAAGACTCCTCCACTGAAAATAAGTATTGAGATGGCCTAGATCTGAAGATCTAGCCTCCACTTGCTGTAGCTTTCTGAAACAATCAAACCCGCAACAGGATCTGCGTTGTCAAAGGAAGATGAAGCTTGGCCTCAAGCCAGATAGTGGACAATATGTTGCAAGGCTCCTCTAAGAGCTACTAAATGGAAGATAAGGGATTCCTAAATAGGAAGACCTTGTGCTAAACAACACTCTATCTCAGCTAAACAAATAGAGAAACAAGTATGTCTAAATAGACCATAAAATAATAAAATCATAATCATAAGCTAACCCCATATGGGTGCCATATTCCTCCTTATAAACAATGTGAGCCTCCTCACTTTTGATCCCACTCATTAGGGTTTCCATCTTCATGCAATGAATCTCCCTCCAAAACTGCACTGTCCCTTCATCAATACCAGTCCTCCATAACAACACTGATGGACTTGGTCAATCTTGACTGGATCTCCATGAAATTTCTTCTTCCACACACAAGGTGGATTTATTCCAACTGCCTAATTAGATATATATTCCCACTGGTTATCTTCATTAGTGTTTCACATCCTCCATATTAGCTTAGTTGACTTGGTCAAACTTTGACTTTGTCCACATGCATTAGGCTCTTGTTCACACATGAAGGTGTTTTATCCAACTATGAATATGATCCCTTTCCCATTTAAGAGGGATTTTATTGCTACTAAATATATTTATGGGTCTCCCTACCCATTTTATTCCTCTATCTAAGAGAAAAATAAAATTTGAATATTCCCTTAGCTGTATGCTAAGTTAGGAATATTACAGTCCTCCCCTCCCAAATGTTGCTTGTCCCCAAGCAACTGCAAGGATAGAATTGAAGAGCTTCTCCTCTTCTTCTTGTAGCATCCTCAAGTGCTATGTTCCTCCAAAGGACCAGATGCTTTTTCAACAATATTCCCTCAAGTTGTTCCTCCCATGTGTAAAAACATGCCTTTGGTAAAAATTCCGGATGGCTTTCATCATGAAAAAGTAGGACATACATGGAAACAAAAATATGTGATATAGAGGCCTTTTTGAGGATTGGAATCAGAAATCGATTGGGAATCATCATCCCCATTTGAAGCCTCCATCCCCAAGCTATGATCCACAAAATTTTAGTCACCTCCCAACATGGTAACTCATGAAACATCTACTCCACCTTAAGCTCCGACAAAGAAGGTGGGTTGCATGACTGAATTTGTGGGACTAGAATGTCCATCCTACGCTGATTCTCTCTCCACTTATGATATGTATGGGGTTGCTTCTGATCTTGGGTTGAAATATCATGGTCCTCAAGAATGACCCAAGTCACCCCACCAAACAAAACATCCATGTAGTGCCTCCCCAAAGAACTCAAGCTCTCCAAATGGTTCCTCCCACGTGAAGATAAGAGCTGTAGTATGGAAATAATGGTTTTCCCATTGTTTCTCCTTAAACATGCATCATATGAGGTATGGAGAGTCATACTCCTAATGGGCACCTTCAACTCTTGTGCCACTCCCCCAATAGAGCTTCCCATAATCATAAGAACATCATCAATATATGGAAGCATAAACAAATGAAAGCAAGCTGCCATATGACAACCAGGAGGTGGAACATAATTCCCTGTATGGGACCAGCATGAGGCATCCCTTGGCTGCCTCAAAACATAGTGTAACAAGTATCCTTTCAGCCACTTTTTTTCTACCACAATCATCCTACAAGATGGAATCATGAAAATACAATTTGGTGCCAATGGTGCACACCAAAAATCATGTGGCATTCCCCCAAAAACCACAAATAAAATGGCCAAAATCAATGCTAAAAATGGCCTTAATTACAACAAAATACAATATACAAGAAGGAAAGACACTCCTTGGTACAATATGCTGCTCATAAAAATAAAGGAGCACAAATCATGAAGCAAAATTTTACATCCTCTATCATGTACTTTTGTCATTGAGATGAAATGGCTCAATTGAAAGTTCTCCCTCCCTTCAAGTGAGTAGGGAAGTGGTTGTGCCAACCTCTCCATCATGTTCTAGGCTATTCATCTCCCCATATGCTGATATACATCATGTTGGATGCCCTCCCAAGTGAAATCCTCCATCAAGGAATGATATGCATCAAAGTGCATGGAAAGAAATCCCACAAGTGCTGCATGTAGATCTCTCTTCTTATGCTTGAAAATCCAAGTCAAGAAGATCATATTATGGTAATAGATGTCTCCATCCATCAATCCATCACTCTCATCTCCTACATGCCCACCAAGTGCATCATATATGAAGTGATCCTGGGAACACTCCATCAAACAATTCAAGCTCCCAAGTGACAATGCTATTGGCCTTTAAAATAAGGCTTCTGTCATCTCATAGCTTACTCCCTTGACAACCCTCATTTAAAATTCATCATCAAACATAATGCTGTTATATGTGAGAGATCCTCTCCAAGGTGGAAGCACCTCCTCATTCTCCAAGGTTAAAGAGTAGCCCCTTTGCACCATGATAGTGCCATCTCATACTCTTGCAACATCATGCAAATTATGGGATAAGATCAACCCATACTCTCTCAATAACAACCAAAGAAACAATAGCTCTAGTTTCCTCCCCCCACCATCACCATATAGATCATGGAGAAATAACATGATAATTGATATGAAAGAGATCACATCACTCCAATATACCCAAACTCCTTGTTGCCATATGATGTAAGTGCCATGCCAAGTTCCATCCACCATCCTACTCTTTGAAATAGAATGTGTCATATGATGACCAAAATCTTTCAAGAGTAACCAATGTAGTCTTGTATCCTGATGTCCAATTCATAGATCAGCAAGTGGTTTCCCAACCTCTTGCTTATCAGCATCACCCATCCAAACCATGGTGAGTGTTTATCATCATGGCCAAAAGTGGCACTCCTCCAATGGAGAATACCAACCTCCCAAATCAGATTTATGTCTTTGCACTTCATGGGGTTTTGATATGCAATCTTCCGAAGATCTCCAAATGAAGACCACTCATCAATGACCAAGTTGATCCCATAAGGATCCAAATAGGTGGTAGGCAAAAACCTCCCACCTTGATGTGTAGGGCTCATCAAGAAGTAACCAACACAAACATGAGAGATGTTATCAATCCTAAGATGTCCTCCATCATCTATCTGTTCCCTCTTTGTTATACATATGGGAAGGTCATTGGAATATTCCAACAATGGTTGGGCCCCCAACTCATCACTACTCCTAAATGCCAATTTTGTTGATCTCCATGATGATGCAGCTACTGCCTCAAGATCATATCCAATGCTGAACACATAGTTTTGCAATGTATTTTTCAAGAAAATACTCATCCCATCCTCCAATAAACTACATTCCAACCTCAAGGGTTGTGTGTAGCTCATAAACGATAAATTAGGATGACTGTTTGTTTCTTCCTTGAATGAATCAAGGCTTCTCAACAAAGTGAAAGTTTTTTACTCCAAATCAGTAATATATTTTGACCCTTGGTCATGCAATGGTACATTCCCATTATCCTCCATATGTTGCATTGAAATAACAGGAAATGAAAACATGTGCATACCTTGGTACAATTTGGGAACATATTGTACTGCTACAAGGGTTCCTCCTTCTAGTGTGATGGCTTCCCCAACTATTGATAATGATGGCTACTCTTCTATAGCTTCATCAACGCCAGTACAAGTCTCTTCTTCTTCATGCATCTCCAAAATGGTGCATGGGACTCTAGATATCAAGAGATCAAGATCATCTTGCAAAGGTGCAAGTGGTCTTCCTTCTTAAACAAGTGCTCCTACAGTAAATGGTGGTGAAAGCTTCTTCCCTTCTGATTTCTTCTTGTCAAACTTCTTGATCAACCTTTGAGTAAAGTCTGCATATGTAGTCACTTTTACATGACTCAAATGGCTGAACCACCAATTTTGTGCTTCACCTTGAAGGTGCAGCACTGTAATCTCAACAACTTCCTTTTCTACTACTGGATGTAGTAGAAAAAATGCATCCAACTTCTTTCCCCAAGCCTTTGTTGTGCATGAGGATGACCCATCAAAGGTAGACAATAGAAATCTATTGCCCTTCATTCTTCTATTGTTGCAAGATCTCCTTTCTTCTTTGAGTTGAATAAACTCTGGGAGAGTCAGATTCTTCTTGATAGCTCTATGTTGAGACTTATATTCTACAAGATATTCACTTAGAATCTCATGATCTAAGTATTATCCACTTCTATGCCTCTTATCCTCAAAAGAAAAGGCCATAATATGTTTCTTTGGAGCTTTATGCAATACCATATCTTGTTTTTGCTAATAGGAAGTATATGGACCTTCCTCATCTCAAAACCCTAACTTGGCTTCACTTATTATTTGCTTGACCTCCTTGGTGAGGTCCTTCTTAGATATGAAAAGAGATGACAGTAAAATCATTCTTTCCATCATTCTGATCTTTGTCTTGAAACTTACAGGCTGAGCCAAAGATCATGCTCCCATACCACTGTAATATCCCAAAATGGGACTGCTCAGCAATGCATGCTAAAATAACACATTTTTCATAAATATGTGCAATGAAAGTTAAATTAAACTCATGGATCCCTTAGATATGATATTATAATGAATATATCTGAAAGGAAATCAGAAACAAATCACTATTGCATAGTTAAACATGCCTCCCATGCCAAAACTAGCTCAAAATCATGCAAAAATAGGGTCTGCAACCATGTATGAAAGTTATAATACCATGATAGCGTTATTTTATTACCTCTGCAACAACATCAGGTTGTACATCAGATCTAGAGCAAGTATGTGGACAAAAAGTTAGATCTATAGCAGATCCATGCACTATACAAGCTCTTTTATCAATCCCCCTTGGGGTTTTCAGCAATACACCATGTACAAAATGTAGATCTGAGTTTTAAGGCTGAAGATATATGGAAATATTCATATCTGGAAAGTGGATATGATCTGATATAACAAGAAAAATGATCTCCTCCAACAGATCTCCAAAGTGAAGGGCAGATCCCCAACACTCAACAAATCATCTCTCCAAATGGTGCACTGAATCACCCTGTAGCAACTCCTTCAGAAATAACGTAGATCTAGACTCTCTCTGTGCTTTAGGGGATAAAATGATGTTGGGCCATAGCCAAGATATGGAAATATAGCTCACAATGGATTAGAAGACTCCTCCATTTGAAATAAGTATTGAGATGGCCTAGATCTGAATATCTAGCCTCCACTTGCTACAACTTTCTGAAACAGTCAAACCCTCAAAAATATATGTGATGTCAAAAGAATATGAAGTTTGGCCTCAAGCCAGATAGTGAAAAATATGGTGCAAGGCTCCTCCAAGAGCTACTCAATGGAAGAGAAGGGATTCCTAAACAGGAAGACCTTGTGCTAAACAACACTCTATCTCAGCTAAACAGCTAGAGAAATAAGTATGTCCAAACATACCATACAACCATAAAATAATAATCATAAGCTAACCCCATATGACTGCCATCCTCCTCCTTATAAACAATGTGAGCCTCCTCACCTTTGATCCCACTCATTAGGGTTTCCATGTTCATGCAATGAATCTCCCTCCAAAATTGTGATGTTCCTTCATCAATACCACTCTTCCATAATAGCGTTGATGGAATTGGTCAATCTTGATTGGATCTCCATGCAATGTCTTCTTCCACACACAAGGTGGCTTTATTCCAACTATATAATTAGATCTATATTCCCACTGGTTATCTTCATTAGTGTTTCACATCCTCCATATTAGCTTAGTTGACTTGGTCAAACTTTGACTTTGTCCAAATGCATTAGGCTCTTGTTCACGCATGAAGGTGTTCTATCCAGCTATGAATATGATCCATTTCCCATTTAGGAGGGATTTTATTGCTACTAAAGAGATTTATGGGTCTCCCTACCCATTTTATTCCTGTATCTAAGAGCAAAACAAAATTTTAATATTCCCTTAGCTGTATGCTAAGTTAGGAATATTACAGATATCATTTCTTTCTCCCTCTGGTATACATAACTTTCCCAAGTGATACAATGATTTTTTATGCATATGATAATATAACTCTTCACATTGGTTTCCCTTACTCAAGTTCTCATACACATCTTGAAAATCACTACCATTCACATATTGTTTAATGTAACTTTCATGCATAATAGAATTGTGCTTGAGAATAATAGCTGAATTTACAATAGGCCTAGAGAGCATATCAACTGCCTTATTGTAGATTCCTTTCTTGTACCTGATAACCAAGTGAAAATGTTGTAGAAAACCCATCCGCCTGAAATGTATTGATTGCTGCAATTTGGACTGTGATTGTAAATACTGCAATGGATGATGGTCGGTATGGATAGTGGTCTCTTTTTCCGTCAAGTAATGCTTTCATTTATTTACACTTTGTACCAATGCATATAAATCTTTATCATATGTATGATATTTAGTCACAGCTCCATTAAAAGTTTCATAATGAAATGAGATAGGCTTACCATGTTGCATGAGCACTGCTCCCATAGAATAATCACTTGCATCCGTTTGGATCTCAAATGGATGTCTTAGATCTAGAGTTGCTAGTACCAGTGTTGAACTTATATTTTGCTTTAAAGCATCAAATTCTTTCTGCTGCAACTCTCCCCAATGAAAGAATTTCTTTATGCTTTTCAATGCATGTAATGGTGTTGCAATGGAAGAAAAATTAGCAATAAATTTCCTCCAATACTATGCTTCCCCTAAAAATCTTCTTACCTCGGTAAATTTATTGGGCTTGGGCCAATTCAAAATGACCTCAAATTTGGAAGGATCAATCTTCAATTCACCTCCTCCAGCTATGTGTCCAAAATATACCAATTAAGTCTTACCAAATTTTCACTCTGACATCTTAAGAAACAATTGCTCTTTTCTCAAAACATCAAGTACCTTGTTCACATGCATGACATGTTCTTATCTTGATTTGCTGAATATGAGTATGTCATTTAAGTTAAAAATGACAAAGTCATCTAGAAATTTTCTAAGTACATCATTCATTACTCTCATAAAAGTAGCTGGTGCATTTGTTAAGCCAAATGGCATAACTAACCATTCATACAATCCTTGTATATTATTGAAAGCAGTTTTCCAAATGTGTTCTTCAACTATCCCAAATTGATGATAACCACTTATCAAATCTAACATAGTGAAATACTTTGCATGATTTAACTGATAAAGAAAATCATCAATGCGTGGAAGTGGGTAGCGATTATTTACTGTCATTTTGTTCAGTGCACGGAAATTGATACACATGCGCCAATTCCTGTCCTTCTTTGGAACCAAAACTATTGGAGAACCACATGGTGAAGTAGATGGGCATATGATACCTTTATTCATAAACTCTTGGATTTTCTTCTTGATTTCCAAACTTTCCACGATTAACATGTGATACATACCAATATTTGGAAGTTGAACATCCTGATGCAGCTGAATCTCATGCTGAATTCCCCTCTTGGGTGGCAACCACTTTGGTTCTTGAAACATCACGGCATGCTGACTTACCACATCAAACAAATCAAATTTCAAATTTTCATCACATTCTTCAAAATATTCATAGTTAACATCTTCCTTTTTCTTGATTATAAGAAGCACACAATTTTTACTTGCATTTACTAGCCTCTTCATTTTCCCTTCATTAACTAAAGAGATATTCAGTTTCTTTCGATGAGCTCTCACAATATACTCCATTCCATCTTTGATCAAATGATATTTGTTCTCATGCCGGTAAAATTTCGCTTTCCTGTCATACAACTATGGAATACCCAAGATAATCCATGAAATATCAAGTGGTACAACATCTAACCCAACTTCATCAATAAAGTTTGCAGTAACAACAAATTTGAAAATACATTTCCTTGTCACCTATAAATTTTCATTGTTAACTATCCAACCCAAAGGGTATGGCTTATGATGAGGTACATTTTCAAGGTTCAGTTTTTTAACTAAGTATTTTGAAATCAATTTTGATTGTGACCCTATATCAAATAAGGCATCAATCTTTGTATGATTAGAAATTACTCTAACATGGAATAATTCTATCCTTGTATCCTCATTTGAAGTGTTATTTTGACTGTTTAAGGTACTATAACTTTCAATCGCTTCCATTCCTTTGTTAACTATGGAAACTATCTTGGTTTCATCTCCTGAATCATATCCAAGACCTTTTTGTGTGGTGGCAGTCGTTTTTTGTTTCCCTTTGTTATTTGGTTTCTTTGGTCTTAGTTCAGGATGTAGTTTCCAATAGTGAGATTCATCATGCCCCTCTTTGTAACAATTTTTTCATGTTATTTTCTCCCCTTCTTGCTTCACACTTGAATTCTTCTTTCCCTTCCATTTTCCTCCTTTCTCTTTTCTCTTACCCATGAATGGCTTCTTATTACTACCATCCTCGGAAATTTTTTTACCCCTTTCTTCAAGATGTGTGGCTTGAACACATACTTCATCTAAGTTATTTGGGTTAAACATGAGAATAGTGTGTTTTAAGTAGGAATGTAGACCTCCTATATACTTCAAGAGTGTGTCTTGTAAATTTAAGTCTACTCAAAGTAATAAATCCCTTTTCCTAAACTCTTGTGTATACTCTTGGACACTTTGACCTTTAAGCTGTCTAAAGTTTTCCCATCTCATTATTTATTTCTACATATAGGCTAATGGATAGAATTTTATTTTAATGGAAGAAATGAATTCGACCCAAGTAATGGAAATCTTACCATGAACGTGCATTTCCTCTTGTGTCTTTTCCTTCCACCAAACTAATGTTGCTCCTTCTAGACTTAATGAAGTCAATTTTATTTTAATATCGTCTTCTTGCAGATTTTGAATTCTACAGTAAAATTCCAATTAACAAATCCAATTATCTAGTTTTTCAGCATTAACTTCTTCATTATATGTAGGAAGTTCAAATTTGATGTCCAACTTGAGTAATGGAGTCTTACCTTTCGGGATCTTGGAATGAGTATGGGTATGAATTTTTGTGGTGGATTTGGAAAATGAAGATGTTGATGAGGAGGATGATGATGGTGGTGGTGAAGAAGGAGGTGGTTTTCTACCACTGGCTTTTGAGTTCCTCTCTTCCTCCTTTTTACTGTTTGAATATTTTTCTCTACGAGGGTCTTTTGAACATTCTCCAGTTTCATTTTCCATAAAAGCTTCATACATAAGTTTCACCATCCTTTTCATTTCTTTGAACTCCTTATTGACATCCTCTTCCTCTAAATGTTCATGAGCTCCTTCATGGCCTGACATTTTGGTTGTTGATTCAAGCTCTATCTCTGCAGCTTGTATCTCTTCAACCACTTCAGCCTCTTGTGCAACTAATTCCTCTTGTGATTTAAGTGTTTCCTTGAGTGGTCCTTTGGGTAAGGATTGTGCTATATCAACCTCCTTCCTTCTTGTCCTAACTTCTGGACTAGCTATCAGTAGCTTCCCTTCTCCTCTATGCAATCTCAATCTTGTAAGCATCAATAATTTTTCACTATTAAAAATTCTTCAAGTAAAACAAGTAAGAAACCTTGTTCTTTGATACCAACTTAATATGAAATTACTTTCTAGTTAATTTTGTGCTAGTTTCATTTTAGATATAAAATTTTCTTTGCATTGTTTTACTTATCTGTCATGAGTTTGTTTAAGAGCGTGTGATTGGCAAACAATGTACTTAGTGAAATTATGAGTTTGTCATAAGCTTAAAAAACATAATTTTAAATGACATAACATAAGAAATAGTAAACACAACAAGCACATATAACCGAGCTTAATAAAAAGAATTTTGATAAAGCAGTTCACCCCTCCTGGGCTACATCTCCTTGGTCTAGCTTCATAGTGTGACATTTGTATTAGATTCAAGTGTGCTCAAATTACTGTTACAAGATTCAGAACCTATTGTAACATGTTCCAATGACTTTATAACATCATAATATCCCAAAAATGACTATTTTTTTGTTGAATTTGGACTATGGAGGCTTTGGAAATGACCCCAACACCTAGTGGCCCTGGCCTTCAAAAATATTCAAATATACTAAAACACCTGTAGATCACCTTTTTTTCCTTTGAAACCTACTTCATTGAGTTCTCGGCATGCAAATTAGCCAGGAATGAATTTTACTAAGCTCATTTTGGTTGAAAATTGAGTGAGTTATGAGCAAAACCAACTTTTCCCCAATTTCTCCTCCAAAATTGGAGAAACTGCTAGTTAAGTTTATAAATTTGGCATTCCTTCCAAGTTTGGTGCTGCCTCCAAAAATTCCACTAGTTTTTTGTCAAGATTAATTAACATAAGCAGGGTTAGCGGAGGATAAGATAGGATTAAAGTTTAACCGCACTTTACGCGTTAATGACCTATTAATGTCTTTAAGCCACACTTAAACATTAATTAGGCAAGTTTATTTCCACTAGTTTTTTCATTTGAACTAGCTCTTGGTCGCATTCTTCTGGTCACATGGGGAGGGGTATGGCCTATGGGGTTGGTGTTGTGTAACCAGCTTCAAAAATATAAGAAAAGAGATATCAACGCCTTAGAAATAAGCCACTTCGAGGGGGCAACCTCCAATACATTACATAAATGAACAATTCTTGGATGATACAATTTACAAAACCTCCTTTCTATATATAGGAGTCCATGGGGCCATAATGTAATCTTAGTGGGCCACAATGTAATCCTAGCCGACCTAACAATAATAATTTAAGGGCACAATAATAACAAAATGGGGGTTACAAGGGTTCAATAATAACAATAAGGGGGTTAAACTAACGATAATAAAGGACTATACTAGTGATATAGGGACCTAACATGCCCCTCTCCTTCAAAAAAGTGTTGTCCTCAACACTTGAGTAGCTCCGGGTGCTTCTGTATAAAATTCTCATCCTCCCATGTAGAATCTTCAGTGGGTAAGTTCTTCCACTTGATGAGATACTCTGAAATTGATCGGTTCCGTAGTTGTCGAGTTCTTGTTTCCATGACCGCTTCTGGTTCCAATATGATTTTTCCTTCCTCATCAAGTTCTGGCAATATTGTTTGAACTGGAAGATTTTCTCCTATAACCTTCTTTAAGCATGAAACATGGAAACTGGATGTACTCGCGAAGAAGCAGGAAGCTCCAATTTGTATGCCATAGTACCAATCTTTTGCAACACCTTGTAAGGACCATAGTACTTTGGCGATAATTTATTATCCTTCTTAGATTGCTTGAGGGACATTTGTTTGTATGGTTGTAGCCGTAAAAATACCCAATCTCCTACATCAAAACTTCTCTCGCTGCGATGTTGATCTGCCTGTTGTTTCATTCGATTTTGTGCCAAGTTCAGGTTATCCTTTAAGAGTTGGAGAACTTCTTGCTGATGCTCGATGTGATCTTCCACTGCTTGAACCTTCGAATTTTCCCTTAAAGATGATGTGATGGATGGTGGATGATCTCCATAAAGTGCCATAAATGGGGTCATTTTTGCTGCAGTATGGAAGGAAGTGTTATACCACCATTCAGCAAGAGGTAACCACTTGACCCATTGTGTTTGTTTATCAGATACAGAACAACGAAGATATCCTTCCAAACATTTATTTACTATCTCAGTTTGACCATCAGATTGAGGATGATAAGATGAGCTATGAGCTAATTGAGTACCCAAACAAGAAAATAACTTTGTCCAAAAATTTCCAGTAAAAATGGGATCTCTGTCGCTCACAATAACCCTTGGGCTTCCATGTAGCTTTTGAATTCTGTCCATAAATGTAGTAGCAACCGTACTTGCTTTAAATGGATGAGATAATGCACAAAAGTGTGCATACTTGGTAAGTCTATCAACTACCACCATGATGACACTCTTTCCTTTGGAATTAGGTAAACCTATGATAAAATCCATTAAAATCTCCTCCCAACGTTGACTTGGAATGGATAAAGGTTGTAGAAGTCCTGGGGTCTTAATTGTCTCAACTTTATTCTGCTGGAAAACCAAACATTCCGTCACAAACTTTTGAATATCAGATTTAAGGCCATCCCAAAAAAATTCTTTCTTCCCCCTGTGGTAAGTTTTTAAAAATCCCGAGTGTCCTCCTAAAGGAGAAGTGTGCAATTCTAGAAGAATCTTTCGTTTTAGTTGGGAATTATTACAAATATATAAGTGATATTTGTACCATAAGGAATAATTTTCCAACTAAATGTATCAGATGTACTAGGATCTTGCTGCAACTTTTGAATGAGTGTCCATACATATTTTTCCTTCTTCCATTCATCTATTGCTTTGGTTATCCAATCTGGTTGGATAATAGAAATGGCACAAAGCAATGCTTCCACCTCTTCATTCTTTCTTGAGAGTGCATCTGCAACAACATTAAGTTTTCCTTTTTTGTAGATTATTTCAAACTCATAACCCAACATCTTTGTGACCCATTTTTGCTGCTCTTCTGAAGATAGTCTTTGTTCCAAAAAGTGTTTAAGACTATCATGATCAGTTTTTACCTTGAAGTGTCTTCCCATTAGGTAAGTTCGCCATTTCTTTAGTGCATGCAGTATTGCTAACATTCCTTCTCATAAATAGGTTTCTGTAAATACTTTCCTTTGATTGGACGACTTTCAAAAGCAATGGGTCTTCCTTCCTGCATTAAAACCGCACCAATTCCATTTCCTGAGGCATCACATTCCACAATAAAGGTTTTTGTGAAGTCTGGCGTAGCTAAGGCCGGTGCTAGGCACATTGCCTCTTTAAGATGTTCAAAGGCCTTAGTTGCTTCAGGAGTCCATGAAAATGCATCTTTCTTCAATAATGTTGTTAGAGGTGCTGCTATTCTCCCATAATTCTTAACAAACTTGCGATAATACTCTGTTAACCCGAGAAATCCTCGCAACTGCTTTATGGTTGTGGGAACTTTCCATTCCTTAATGGCTTTAATTTTGTTAGGGTCTACTTTAACACCCTCGTGAGATACAATGTGACCCAGATATTCCACCTCTTTTACTCCAAAGAAACATTTGGATTTTTTTGCATATAATTGTTTCTCCTGCAATAGTTTGAGCACCCTGTCAACATGTTCAACATGATCCTTCCAAGACCTGCTGTAGATTAGTATATCATCAAAAAATACTAGCACAAATTTTCTAAGGAAGGGTTTGACAATGGAATTCATCAACCCTTGAAATGTAGAAGGTGCATTGGTAAGGCCAAAAGGCATGACCAAAAATTCATAATGACCCTCATGAGTTCGAAATGTTGTTTTTGGAATATCTTCGGTCTTCATTCTAATTTGATGATATCCTAAACGAAGATCCAACTTGGTAAAATAAATTGCTCCATGTAATTCATCCAACAATTCATCAATCACAGGAATGGGAAATTTATCTTTAATGGTGAGCTTATTGAGCTCCCTATAATCTGGACACATTCGCCATGATCCATCCTTCTTGTGTACCAATACTATAGGAGCGGAGAAAGAACTTTGACTAGGTTGAATTATACCCGCCTCTAACATTTCTGCAATCATACGTTCAATTTCGCTCTTTTGGACATAAGGATATCTATAAGGCCTGATGTTTGGAGGAACACTTCCCGGAATCAAATGAATAGCATGATCATGATCACGAATAGGTGGGAGTCCTTTGGGAGTTTCAAACACCTTGGAATGATTGTCCAAGACTTGTTGGAGATCTGCAGAAATTGATGATTTTGATGTTGTAACTTCTAGTGAGCATAATTGTGCAATTACACCTCGTTGTTCTTTCTTTAGAAGCTTTGTCATGACATTAGAGCTTATTATCCTTCCTGGCTTCCCTGCAATACCTCGTAATTTGACTTCCTTTCCTTTCGAAAAAAATTTCAAGAAAAGTTCTTGAAAATTAAAAGCTACTGTCCCCAAAGATTGTAACCATTATACTCCTAGTACAACATCAACACCTCCCATAGGAATGGAAAGCATTGGACTAGTCAATAAATATTCCCCCATGGTTAGCTTGATAATATGACATTTTCCCGTGCAATTTATAGTTCCTCCATTTGCAACCATCACTTGATATTCTGGTGATGGGTATAGGAAACAATTTAATTCCTTGGATACCTTACAATGAATAAAATTATGGGTGCTACCTGAATCAATCAACACTATTACCCTTTTCTCCTTGATATGTCCTTCTATCTTGAGAGTTTGAGGAGCGGTAATTCCTGCCAGTGCATTACACGATATGGTCGGATTCATTTCTTCCTCTTCTAGGGCTGGTTCCTGGTGTATATCCTATTCTTTTTCATTTTCTTATTCCTCTTCACAATCTATGTAAAATAATTTCTTCTCAGCACACTTATGGCCTTTATTGTATTTTCTATGATGACTGTAGAAATTCCCTTTTGCTCTTTTTTCTTCCAATTGTTGTAGTGTCAACCTTGTAGGTTGTGGAATTCTAAGAGTAGGAACACTTACATTTTTATAGATGTGAGTGGTAGGCTTCCTTGTCGCCATAATTTTATATTCAATTTTTCTTGCCAACCTAAATGCCTTCTCCAATGAATCAGGTTCCAAAACGCAAACTTCACGTTGGATGTTATCCTTTAAAGTGCCTACGAAGAGATCAATCCTGTGTTCCTCTGGAATATCAGTTACCCTTATATTCAATTTTTGGAAGTCCTCAATGTGCTGCCCCACTAAACCCTTTTGTTTGAGATTGATCAATTGGCTAAAGAAGGTGTTGCTCTTTGTATCCTCATAATGTGCTATCACTTCCTCCGTAAAAATTGACCAAGTGAGAATTTTTTTACGGGAGAAAAGCCATCGATACCATACAAATGTATTTTGTTCTAAATGTAAAGTTGCAATGTGTACCGTTTGTGTGTTTTTCACATTATGGAGATCAAAATATTGCTCCATCTATAGTATCCATGTTACAGGATCCTTTCCATCAAACTTCCTCATATCTATTTTTGGAATATGGTGGTTCTTACCTCCAACAATAGAGTTTATGAAATCACGATTAACATTTATTTTGTTCTCATCATGAGTTTCCTCTACTATATTTTCACCATTAGGAAACATTTCTTGTATCAACTTTGCCAAACCTTTGATGTCTACTTTTAGATCCTTCTTCATTTTTCCATGTTGTCTTTCATTTTTTCATCGATTTTAGCTTCCATGTCATCCATCTTAGCTTCCATGCCCACTTCCATGCCATCCATATTAGCTTCAAAACCATTCAGATTAGCTTCCATGCCTTTCTTCAAACCATCCATCTTAGTTTCCACGCCTTTCTTCAAAACTTCCATCTCATTTTTTGTTGTTCTTTGCGAGAGCGAAATTTGTTGCACTTGCTCTTGTAATTTTGATATGTCATGTTGCCATTCTTCGTCTTCATGAGTCATAGTAGAGCCTTCTAAAGCCTTAATGGGTGTTGAATTATTTTTAGGGGCCATTTTAGAATCCAATATTGATATCTATTATACAATATGCCCTTGGAATCAATTCAACTTGATTCTTCAAACAAGACTTATGCAATTCGGAAAAAAAAAATACACACCTTTTACTTGCTTTGAGGAGCTCGATATTGAAATTGAATTATCTATGTAATTGAAAATATTCAATATCTAAAATTCAGCCCTGTAGTAGCCCTCTGAAGCTTCTTTCAAATGCCACAGGTCTGATCTAATTTGGATTCTTCAAGACAAATTTATGTCCAATCTCCCACAATGACCCAATTTTGGACTGGTTGAGTAGAGGGAACTTGTACGACTTGCCACGTGTCACTGTTTCATCCTTCAGGTCTGAAATTGATAGCCAAGAAACTAAATTCCATATAATTGCAACCAATTTTTACGGCACTCCAATCCGATTCTCAGAGAGATAGTTATGAATATTTTCCCACGATCACCTCTTTGAGATGAAATTCGGGAGCCTGAAAAAGCACTACCTTCCATAGATCATATGTCCAAAAATATTGTGAACCAAGCTATAAAATTTTTTGACACGTTTCCTCAGGATTTCAGCTTCACACCCTAAAAATTTCAGATTCTGAACCTTAGTAGAAAAAACGTTATAGTGAAAATGCCACGATGACCTGTTTGGGAGCCTGAAAAAAGACCTAACTTCCACAGATCATATCTCCGAAAATATTGCAAACCAAGCTCTGAAATTTTTAGAAAATATTCCTCAGGATTTCGACTTCACACCCTAAAAATTTCAGCTTCTGAAACTTCGTAGAAAAAAACGTTACAGCGAAAATTCCACGATGACCTATTTGGAGCAGTGAAACCCTAGAATCCAAAGCTCTGATACCAAATGTTGTGTAACCAGCTTCAAAAATAGAAGAAAAGAGATATCAATGCCTTAGAAATAAGCCACTTCGAGGGGCCAACCTCCAATACATTACATAAATGAAAAATTCTTGGATGATACAATTTACAAAACCTCCTTTCTATATATAGGAGTCCATGGGGCCATAATGTGATCCTAGTGGGCCACAATGTAATCCTAGCCGACCTAACAATAATAACTTAAGGGCACAATAATAAAAAAATGGGGGTTACAAGGGTACAATAATAACAATAAGGCGGTTACACTAACAATAATAAGGGACTATACTAGTGATATAGGGACCTAACAGTTGGCCCCCTCTAATCCCCAACGGTTGAGTAGTTATAACTCAAATATATGTGGAAGATGGTATGGGTAAGTACTACCCCATAGGAGAGATGGTTGAGCGCGCATATGGTAGGTGGGAGGTCAAGGGTTTGAGCCTCGACCCTGCCATATAATTTTTCTCTAAGTCATGAAGATCTCCACTGGTAACCTCCATCTGCCATTCTGAGTTCTCTGCCACATTGGTTGATATCACACTACCAGAATTTATTGTTTCATGCATAGTTTGGCGGTTCCTTTATTATAATATATATATATATATATATATATATATATATATATATATATATATATATATATATATATATATATATATATATATATATATATATATATACATATATATCCGAATAATATCACCACCAATAATAATTCAACCAACCTTAGTCCAAATTTGATATGAATTTGTCATTCGACCTTCCAACATGTCCTACCATGAGGGGGTATGTGGCATGCCATGTGGCCCTTCCCCATTGGCCATCACATCTAAAATAAAATTCCAATTTAATAAAATTTCACTTAGACTTAGGAATAAAAAAAAAATTACTTCCTAGTCATCATTGGCGAATCTGATGGTGCCACTTGGCGCATTGTCATTGGTTGTTTCTGGAGGATATCTCTACAAATGCTGACTATACCTGCCACATCAGCATTGTAATTGTACAGCTCATTTTTTTGCCTATTTTGGAAAATGAACAACAGACGATAACTCAGTCATATGAACTCAGATTTTGATGAAACGAGTTGCACTAGAATCCTGGTGACGAACTCTATCCGGCCATTTAAGTTCGAAGAAATTTCGAGCACTTTCAATTTTTAGCTAAAACTTGATCCTTAGATCAGTTATAAGGTCCATGTGTCAATAAATTGGTTTTCAATGTGATATACCACATACATTATATCCATGTTGTCTTGGTCTCTTCTTCATTCTTCAATGTTCGAACATAGGTACTTTATTTAACCATGTGAAGGTTGGAAGGTCCTTCTCTCCACATACCCCTTAGCGCTTGCAATGTGTGGAACAAAGAGGAATCTCTAAATTTCTTGAGACTTTTTGTACTAAAATATTTGGACATGTTGGGTCATATCATATTCTATGTTATGCATGGATTTAACCTTTGTTGAGTACAAGCCATGAAGCAGCAAGAACCCCTCTAACTCTCTCCTTTCACGCAAATGCCTAGAACTTAACATGCTTGTCTCACATAGAATTTGTTGTGGGTATGTAGAGTTAGAATCAACCTCCACAAAATAAAAATTGCATATGCATTTTCCATATTTAATATTTTCAACTATTTCCCATTTTTTGTGTAGATACTAAAGCAACACTTTTTCTTTTCCATACATATGAATGCTAAAATTCCACTTATTTTCTTTTCCTTAGCCAATTTCAAAGGAATCCATGTGTTCGAAAGTTGATGCTTTGATACCACTTGTTGGAAATCTTGAACAATATTAAGAGGGGGGGGGGATTAATCAATATTGTGCTATACAATCAGCTTATACCAATATTTTTTTCTTATCACAAACCACGATTCATTCATTCATTAGCAGCATAATATATGAGAATATCTAAACATGTAAAACATGTGAGCAGGAAACACATAAATAGTTATCCATTAGAAGAAACACAACAAAGCACATCATCACATGAGACACAAGATGTTAGGTGGAAACCAAAACAGATAAAACCATCGTCGAATGTTCTACTTCACTCTTCTTTTATTATTATAAAATTATTCTTTTACGTATGCAGTAGCCACCACCAGTGTCCAAGCCATAACTTTCCAATAATGTGAGTCGTTTCTCACTCCAAACGACTACTTATATGAACTTTGCAGGCCACCACCTGTAGGATGCCACCACTCCCTCGACTTTGTAGGAAACCACCTACTGGAAGACACCACTCCCAATAAGTCCCGCCCAATCACGATTGGAATATCTAGGCACCACTACTTGGAAGCCACCATTTCCAAGTTCCAAGACCACTACCTGAAGGATGTCACTACACCTTGTCACAAAAAGCCACTACTTTCCTTAGTAGAGGTCCTAACCTTCAACCTCTCCTTTCGACAATGTTTCACAATATTTCATATTGGATCTATGATATCTATAATCAAACACTTCTAGGCCGCATTTCTTCCATTTCCATACTAGACTCACAATAAAAAAATCTTCTCATATATCAAACTCTAAATACATGCCATCCAAAAAAATATTTGCAATACAAATTAAATCAATACATCAACCCACACAACCAATCTTCTCATAAAAATCAAACCCCACAGTAGCACATAATAATAATTTTAACATCACACTTATCCATCTCTAACATATACTAGAAACCATACAAAAAGTCAATGCTAAAACCATAAAATATTTAACCGAATCCCTGCACAAACATGTCAGCAATATAAACTCTAATCCAATATCTCTACTACAATCATTAGAACAATAATTTGATCTCTATATCAACACCAACTAGTAGAAACAAAATTTAAAACACAGGCATGTTAGACAAGCACAATATCTCCATCATCCTCTAACATATGCTCAAGATCCGAGCTCTAATATGCACACTATCTCTGTAATGTTGTAGCTCACATTTTCTCTATGTCCAACCCCTTCTATTGCACACTCTGTCGTTTCTATCATTGATGAAGTATGCAATCATTACAAAGCATTAATCCTCATTCTCTTGACTTTATCACTTTATAGACTGATGACTAACTAAATTTGACTATAATCACCAAATACCATGTGAAAAAACCATAGTAAAATCCCTTGGAATTCATTGGAGTGTGCACATACTCTGGGAAATCCACTCTAGTGGTAGGAACACGCCTTCTCCATTTGGGAATTTTGTTATAACACATGTAACAATATTGATAGTGTGATTTATAACACAAGTTATCCTGTTATGACCAATGCTACTTTGTTCTTCATCCCAAATCTCAGTCGAACTACTCCAACTCTTTTAGAACTTGTCCATCATCCTCTCTAAGCTTCTCGAGAACCTATAGATCCTTTGTAACAATTAGAAACACCTCAGTAAAATTTCATCAAACCTATGAACATCATTAAAACTCCTCCAAACTTGTTGACATCAATGCCAACACAAATCGACTCCACGGTTGAGTCCTTTGGAAGACATCCTAGGTTGACATAAATGCCAACACCATGAGGCAATCATGCCCAATGCCATGAGCTTTTATAAATGCATGAATACAAGTTTCAAACATGGAAATTAACCAAGGTTATTAATAATCATAAAATATCGAAATAATTAACCACATCCATTTATAATCTTCAAGAATTCGATTCATCGCATATTCACAATGGAAAATATTTTCCCCAAAATATTTGAACCTTACTACTACAATTTTTGCAACTTACATTTTTTTTCTTTGGGTAAATTACACCATACTTAGTCTTTGGATATATTTGAATATTTTCATTCTCAAAATTATTTTAGGGTATTAGTGTCTCCTTCTGGTGGATGTTGGTAAATTATTGTAACATTAGGTTGGTTGTTACAAGAAAATTCACATAAATAAGTTTGGTGGTTTTCTCACATAAGGGCTTCCACATATATCTATTGTATTATTATGTTGCTTATGTGATTGAAATTTTGTATGAATTAATTTTTAAGATTAACCATTATGTCGATTCACCCCCCTCTCAATATAATCTTAATAGGTCAAGTCAACAAGGATAACTGACTAGTTGATTAAATGATGTGCATTTTTGAGAATCAATTACAATAATGGAACATTGCTTATGGAAAAAATCTCCCCCAATTCAATGAAGTTGATTATATTTGATAAATTATAGATAAAACCCTATGGGTTGATTGCAATAGTGAATAACTCATACTAAATTATGTTATCACACATTGTTATTTTTTTATCATAATTCTTTATGCTTAAGTGTTGTAATGGTGACTTTAGACACCACCATCGTATTGAAATACATTTGTCCTTATTTTCATATATTTATAGATTTCGTCATTCTCTAGGTTACATCCCGTTACGAAACACAATTTTGAAGAGGTAAGTGAAAAATTATGTCTATCTTTTACTATCGAAAAGACAAATTTTAAGGCTTATATATTTTTTCTCTTATGTTCTTAGGTTTGCACTATATTGTATGTGAATTACACTACATTTTTGTTCTTAAAAAATTGTAATGTGTAGTCTCCGAAGAGTTGGCATAATCTTAAATTCTAGATTCATCTCCTTCCTACCCTTCTTCAAGCTTCCACAAGATTACTGGAGTAATGGATTCTTTCTTACTCCATTTGTGGTTGTCTTCTGTTCACTTGAAGTTTATATTGGACAATTTTTAATATCCTTTTCCTTGGATAAGGTGATATTGGCATTCTTATATTATTATATAAAAAAATGTTTAGAGACAAAATTAATTCTTTTAACACAACATGTTCACAATATTTCATGTATTTGGAGAATTTACGCACTTCCTCTTTACCAATAAAACTTATGCCTTCATGATTCCACCCATGTTATATTAAAATGGGGCCTTGAATCCTTTAGATTTTTTTGTCAAGCCCCTGGTCATTGTAACACATTTTCCTCGTCAAATTAAAGAATATGCCCCAAGTACGTAATTTAAATCGACCAAAAGTCTCTTTTGTTTACTCACAATGAGAAAGATTTTTAAGGATGTTTTTTGGGTGTATCACTCAATAATGGTGCATGGATCTATTGTAGAAGTGGAATATTTTATCTATTATTCAATTAATTGGACTTATACTTGATGTTTCAATAACAATTCATCCTTAGCAACTAATTATTACAACAATTTCCCATTATCTTTGTACACCTCTTCTATTGGTCACCATTCCATTGTGTATTAACAACCCTAGTGAAAATTCCATGTAATAAAAGTTAAAAAATAATAACCACGGTTGATGGGACATTTACTCCAAGCTTAATGTTGGGTAAAACATC
Source organism: Pinus albicaulis (assembly GCA_034641835.2). Lineage (NCBI taxonomy): Eukaryota > Viridiplantae > Streptophyta > Pinopsida > Pinales > Pinaceae > Pinus > Pinus albicaulis. The sequence goes on along the minus strand of CM076579.1, from coordinate 1,250,678,003 downwards.
CTAGTGGGTTTTCATTTGGTTTATTATGGCTAAGGAAATTGGAAAAGGCAAAGGAAAATTCTTTGGGAAGGAAAAATGGTATTCTTGGCACATTTATTTATGAAAATAATGGCAATTAGGAGAAAAGGGAGGTGAAAGGTTGTAGGTTGCATGTGAGGAAGAAAATGAAGGAAAAGAATGGAAAATGAAGAAAATAGAGGCCTCATCTATAAAAAGGCTTATGAGAATCAATTGGTACTTTTTGTCAGTTCATTTTGGGAGCTCTCTCATTATTCTCTCTCTCTCTCTCTCTCTCTCTCTCTTACTCTTGGACACTTAGATTTTCTGGGAGAACTTTGGCACTGGAAAAAGAAAGAAAAGAAAGAAGGAAGGAGGTGGAAGAAAGAATTGACGAGAAGAAATCAAGAAGATACAATAGGACTCTTGGAAGGTATCGATTTGGATGTGTGTTTCTCTTGCTAGATCTGACATGCATGGCATTGCATGTGGTTATTTTCTGTATTGGCATGAGTTTCACCAAGCGTGACAATTTTTTCAACCTAGCCTTTCCATTTTCACATAGCCATGGTGTTGTGGAGTTCTCATGTTTTGGTTTAGCTCGATTTCGAGATGGACTCGAAACCGAGTGAGGTGAATATTTGAATGATATCACACAAAACCTGTTTATGTGATTCCTCGGTTTAGGGCCTAGTGATCCAAGTTTGGATTGCGGTAAAGCTTGAGAGGTGGTTTTCTCTTCATCAGGCCTAGGAATCTCAGGTTTTTATATACAGTGAATAGTGTAGATTATGTCTCGGTTTATGGCCTAGTGACCCCTAATTCGAACTATGGGTTTCATTAAAGCCTAAGAGACTAGGAGGCAAGAAAATTCCTAATGGTTTAGGCAGAGAGAATCCAGTGATATCCATGCTTGTGTTGGTCTAGTGATTGGGAGTAGATCACGATAAAGCCTGATTTATTCTGATGAGGATGAGGTATTTTAGCCTTGGGATGACTTGGTTTCTTTCCTTCAATTTAAGTCCCACATTCATGCTTAGAATATGGCATGGGGGTTATTGGATGAAGAGATATTTGGCTCAGACAATCTATGGTAAGGTAGAACGTGGAAGGCCCATCTCCGGTTGGTTTCTCCATTCATTAATGAACAATTCATTCCCTTGGTATTTGGGATGAAAATTTATTGGTTTATATGTGGATTTTATTATTGTTGTATCCATGGTATTTATATTGTTATTATGTTGGTTATAATCATGCATTTTAATAATGATGATGTATGGCTCTACCTATGCTATTACCTGTAAATGAATGCCCAATGTATCTATGGTCAAATAGATTGTATTGCAACATATGATGGAGGTCAGAAATGCTTCTTAGCAATTTCTGGATAAGTATGAGATCCATTTGCTCATTTATGTTGTTTATACCTATATATTTCATGTTAGTGACATGTTTGAAGAAATTCTTGTCATGGATAGTGGGGATTCTAGTTTATTAATTTTGGATATTTTTTAAATATGTCACTGTTTGTTCATTTTAATTCATCTCTGAACTTATCATGAAGTTAAGGTTAGAGCACTGGATTTTGGGCCTGAAAAGGTGGTCTAAATCTTGGGTACACTGGCACAAAACTAAGGAATTTAGTCCGTGGAAGCTGGCTTATGGGCTTATGCATGCAGCTATAGACCCATACACTGGCTTGTAGGCCTATGCATGCATCTAGAGGTCTAGAAGTAAATTAGGTCAATGGGACCTAGGGGCAGGTTTCCTGGATGGTTGGGTTAGCTCTTGGGGGTGTTATTGTTGATGTGCAAGGTGTGTGTGAAGAGTTTTTGTCAATTCCACTTCCTTAAGGTCACCTAGGAGGTTGAATCTCACCGTAGTAGCCTCTCATCACATATTTACCTTGGTTGGCCGGTTTCTTGGGTATATGTGGGAAGTGGGTGTTATAGAGTGGTATCAAAGCATGGTTTAGCCCTTGGACTCGATGGGAGGTGTGTTGGTCATGGTTTTCTATTGGTTGCATATGTGTTTCTTATACCTATGGTGTATGTCTTTGTTGCATCCATGTTGTGTTGGTCATGGTGGAAGCGGTGTCACCATGGAAGGGTTAATGGTTTTGTTGTCAACATGTTATCATTAGTATATGACTGGTTATGTGTTGTTTATGCTTATGTATTGTCTATACACACTTGCTTACATGTTGATACATGTTGTTTATGCATTTATTATTTATGCTAGGTCACATATTGGTCATGCTTGTGTAATATTACTTGCATGATGTTATATGTTGAACATGAATTGATTGTGAATGCTTGGTTATATGTTTCTTATGCTAGTGTATTTTCCATGCTTGTGATTGTGTGTGGTCAAGTTTGCATTGGTATGGTTGAGCTTGTGATGGATTAGGTCATGGAGTTTACTTCGTATGGTTATGCATCAATGATGAGACTCTAACTAGAATGATATTTATGCATTGATATACCATGTGTTACAATTTTATATTTTGTTATGAATATCTATATACATGTACTATGTTTATTGGTTGATCTTGCAGGATGTGTCCTCCCCAAAGTACACTAAGGTATGTTGGTTTATTATGATTTTGTTTAGCTGACATATTATTATTTGTAGGAAAAGATATCAATGATGAATAGAAAGATGGTAGAATACAAATACTCTCCTTATGAGTCAGATGAGAAGCGAGGTAGGAACTCTTCTAATTTGGCAAACACATAGAGAAGCCTAAAGGAAGAAATAAGGAGTTGCAAGGAAGATAATGAAAGACTCATATAAGCACAAGAGAAACAAGCAAGGGTGAATGCAATACTTCTTCAAAGCTTAATAGATTTGTAGAAAAAAGGGCCAATTTGAATTAGTTAATGGTAGGAGGAAAAAACTAATGGAGCATATGGAAGTAGGTCTCCTAGCAAACATAGGTCAGATAGAGATGATACAATGAGAGATGGATTGTTGTTGGACACTCTAGATAGGAGGGGTGATGAGTACATGTACCATTCTCATTATCGTTTAGATAGAAATCATGATCGTCAGCGATATCATCCTTATAGAGGAGTGACAGGGGATACTTTCCATATGAATTTAAGAAAGAAAAGACACATAATTTCGATGGGGACTTGAAGAAACCATAAGAGACATAAACTTGGATAAGTGGGATGAAGACGTTATTTGGGTTGTATGAGTACTCAGATAACATGAATGTCATGATTACTATCTTCAACCTTAGAGGTAAAGCATACATCTAGCGGGAAGATGTGAAGTGCGATAGACACATCATGAAAGAGGATTTGAGTTGGCATGAGTTCAAAAGGATGTTTAGGAAGAATTCCTTGTCAAAGAGGTACTAAGGAAGCAAGGAGAAATAATTCTATGAGCTAAATATGGGAACAATGACATATGAAAAGTACATGACAAAGTTCTTGGAGCTATAGAGGTATGTACCATATCTTGAGGATGAGGATGCTAAATTTTAGTGAGGACGTGGATGCACAATCTCCTGCTGCCAAGTCAATTCTAGAATTCCTCTAGTCATGCCCATCTCAATGAAAATATCTACTATCTACTTTAGGTATTGTGGATCCTTCAGATGATCGTTTGATCATCTTTGATGTGGAAAAATCAGAACACCCCTGCTTACCTTCATCCGTATCCTTCCAAATACCAATCAAGATTCATAATGCCAATGTCTCGCGATGTATCATTGACAAGGGTGGATCCACCTGCGTCATTTCCACCTATTTTTGTAACAAACTCAAATCACGTGACTTAGCCCCATCCACCATCCCTTTGCGTGCTTGGGATAGTCACCCTTCTCAATCCCTTGGCATGTATGACAATTGTCCTGTCACCCCTGCAGGAAAGACTGTTTGTGTTGACATTGAAGTCATTGATGCCCCCTTGGGTTACAGTATCCTCTTGGGTCATAGCTATACCTATGCGTTGTATTTTTCCACATCTTCAGTTCATTGTAAGATGTTCTTTCCTCATAATGGAAATATGGCCACCATCGATTAGTTGAAATATTACGAACCGAAGTATCAGAACTTCCATGAGTCTATCATACCTTCAGTGTTCGATAAGCAATCAGTCACACCTCTCACTAGTGTTTCACCAGGAGTCTATAAATATTCCACCTTACTTGGTGTGTTCCTTGGTCACCCCCCTTTTATTGTATACCCCATCTCATCAAAGTTTGCATGATGCAACCGTCTTGGGCTTGCCACAAGTGGTATGGTTCAGCCAGCCAGTAGCCTATGCCTTCGCAACCTGCTAGTGGTCACTTGACGAAGCCTTTAGGTCCTTTTCTTCAAGAACCTTATCCCTCTGTTGGTTTCCCTTCCACCCATTTTCAACCAGGAATGGTTCTCCCTAGCCTTAACCATTTGGGAGCCATTTCACCAGGCCATTACCCTTCCAGCCATATATTGTTTCTAGCTCCCCCTTCTAGATTATTTTCGGTGCCTGTTATGGCCACGTTGAGCCTTCCCAATTTGACCCTGGGGATCCCAGTCTTGTACATTGATCACCCAGCCAACACTCCACCTGATCACCTCAAACCTTATACCTCTTTGACCCCTCCCTTTGCTTGAGTGCCCCAGCCACCTTAGCAGGAATATACTCCTATTGCGAAAGAATATAGTAAGGGGGAGAAAGCGAAAATGAAGGAACCTAAGGACAAGGCACCCCCAAACAACTCCTGCTCCTCCTAAGCCTCCAAATAGGTCACCTGCATGTGCTTTGTGTGATTTTTTTGGATATGTACCCATAATTTTCCTAAGCTTACTCATCTCAAAATCGTGGTCAACGAGACGTTTCTTGAATCCGATATACCGGAGGTCTATGTACTAGAACAGAATGCATAATTAGTTACTAAAAAAATGACCAAAATTTGCATATAGATGACTATTTTTTTTGGTTGGTGACCAATAGTAGATAATTTACAGTATGTTATAATACGATCAAGTTTTAGTCGTTTTTAGCTTAGTCATTAATTATTTGTCTCAACTTTATTGTCTAGTAGTATATTTACTCATAAATTTGATCATTAATTTAGTTATTGATTTAGTCATTACTTGCAATAGTTAATGACCAAATATACACCAAACTATATTACTAAATGATCGCTAGAGAGAACCAATTAATGACCAAATAGATATGACTAAAATGTTGGTTGTGTTATAAGATACCGTAAATTAGCTACTAATAGTCATATATATGCAAATTTTAGTCATCGTTTGAAACCAATTAATGACCTAAGAAATATGACTAAATTTTGGTCATGATATAAGATACTATAAATTAGCTGCTAATAGTCATATATATGAAAATTTTAGTCATCCTTTTAAACCAATTAATGACCAAAGAAATATGACTAAATTTTGGTCGTGTTATAAGATACTGTAAATTCGCTACTAATAGTCATATATATGAAAAATTTAGTTGTCATTTGTAATATTGTAAATTAGCTACTAAAATATGAAAATTTCATTCATCATTTGAAACCAATTAATGACCAAATAAATATGACTAAATTTTGATCCTGTTATAAGAAACTGTAAATTATCTACTAATAGTTGCATATATGAAAAATTTAATCATCATTTGAAATCACAAATTTATCGTTTGTAGTAGTCATTTATCTTTTTTGGTAGTTTCATATTCATTATATAAATGACTACTTTAGTAGTTTATATCAATTTCATTTACTTTCATTAAAAATCATTATAAGCAACTTATTTAGTCGTATATTAATTTTATTTGTGTTCATCATTAATAAACATAAACTAATAATTTAGTAGTTTTAGATTGATTTGATGTAATGTTCCCATTTTAGCACATGGCTAAATGGAACATTAAAATTTTTCTTTTAGCATTTTGCAGCTAAATAAATGGGTAAAGGGACCCATTCTCATTAAATACATGAATAAAATCCCTCATAATGTGAAAGGGATCATCAGAGTAGCTTCATTTTTCACCCTCAAGTGTGAAAAGGGGAAAATGCATGAAGACAAGGTCATGTTTGACCAAGTCAACAATGCTGCCATAGGAGGAGTGGATCACTTTATGAGACAACGCAGTTTGAATGAGGAAGAGGATATTTGGTGGAGGAAACCCTAATGGATGGGGCCCATGGAGAGAGAGATTTCACTTGTTTAAAAGGAGGGCAAGGAAACCATTGTTTCTCATGCTAGTATTGTTCATCTCAATTGTCAATTGAGACAATTGTGCATTCTTTACTGTTTAGCAATAATTGCCGAGAGGAATTCATATTTAGGATTCTTTCACCTTATTGAGAAGCCTCTTGAGGGATTTCTTAGATTTTCCTCACATCTAGGCTTGAGGCAAAGCATCCTCCATCAAGACAACGTTATTTCTGTAGCAGAGTAATGTTGTGTTGCTGGGTGTTACAGTGAGGGTTCACTACATCACCTCCATCAACTATTTTCAGAGAAGGAGCCTCTCTTTCCTTTGAGATATCATATTGGAGATATCCCGAAGCTTATTGCAGACTCTGGCATCAAGGCCAATCATTTCTCTTCACCAACAACGCAGTCCCTTCTCTAGACTGTGTTATTTCTGAGTGTGTTTGGAGTGGAGATTTGCTCCATATGTTTGGAGGGTGAGATCTTAGGTGAGAGGATTAGCATTTAATTCTAGAGATCCATTGGAGGAGATCTTGTCATTGATTGCAGCATCTTCAGTCTTCTCCATTTGTTTCCAATTCTCAAGTTGCTACAACTACCCAGTAACTCCGACATTTTTGCAAATTTTCCATTTTGTGTATATTTCAGCCAATCCCTTTGAGGATTGTGTATTGTATGTTTTCAGGGGTTGAGATCTTGCTCCCCCTTCTTTATTTCAGCCATTATTGTCACATCTATGTATTATTGACATTTTTCAGCAGTTCCTCCTCAAGGATTGCGCAGTCATAGCCAGGGCCTCTTTTATATAGCAATATTTCTCCATACTTCATGTACATGTTTCATTGAGGCTGCATTGCCTAGCTTGAGAGATCATTTCCTCAAGATCTTGTATACATTTGTTGCCGCTATAATCTAATGTAATGGTTATGTGGATCTTCCGAAATTTTGGGTTTTAATGCATTCACTGTTATTTCCAGCTCATGTTTATGTATTGTTGATCTCCACATTGGTAATATCTTGAGATATTCCCAATAGTGTAGAAATTCCAGATTTGGAATATTACAGTGGTATCGAAGCATGATCTCTCGCTCATACTGTGAGTCTTAGCCAAAGAAGATCAAGATGATGAAGAAGATGAGTTTACTCTCATCTATTTTTAGATCCAGAGAGAACCTCTCCAAGGAGGTCAAGAAGAATGAGGAAGGATAAATGGAAGGACCATGCACTTCCTATTCTCACAGGAGAGAAGGCATGAAGCATGAAGAACACTTGGAATTAGAAATTCTAAGTGAGTACCTGGATGAATACCGAGATAAACCTAGAGCCTTCCAAGAGACTCTAGTTTTTCCACAATTTATTCAGCAGAAAGAAGAAAGGAGACCCCATAGCTATGGGATGATGAGAGGCAATATATTTCTATTGTCCACATTTGATGGATCACTCACATGTGTAGCAGAGGTTTGGGTAGAGAAGCTAGAGGTTTTCTTCCTGCTACATCCTATAGTAGAAAGAGAGGCTGTAGAAGTTACAGAGATGCACCTTGAAGGTGAAGCAAAGAGTTGGTGGATCAACCATCTAAGCCATACAAAGGGTTTCTACTCTTGTTGAGTTTTCTCAAAGATTGATCGAGAGGTTTTGCAAAAGGAGGGAGGAGCCCTCACCACCAGTTAGAGAGGCATGTACCAGCAATATTGAGGCCATGGAGGATCAGCCTTCACTTTTAGTAGTTTGGAAGGCCAACACTTGTGAGGAGGAAACTCTTGCAGCCCTGCAAGGAGCTTCCACAATTCACCAAGGTATGATTGATAATCCATCTCTTGTCATTTCAGAAAACACTTTGGATGGGTCTATATCATTGTAGGTAGTTGATCTAGAGTAGTAGAATAGCACTGCGCTGAGCAATGATGGATAAATGAGGAATCATTCCTCATGTGAGCATTCAGAGATCAACTTCATTCAGGAAGCCATGAAGGAAGCAGTGAGAAGGGGTAGACATCTGGAGATAAGAAAATCTTTCTCCTCTCTAGATGACACTCTCTCAATGAGCATGCCACAGTTCAAAGAGAGACTTATAATTGCAGCAGATCCAAGGCCTCTTTAGTTTTGGAAGGACATGCATGAGGAGGAGATCTCCTGGAGATATTTCAGTAGAGGTGCACTCCCACACTTCATGGAGTGCAAGATTCTTCATCAGTTTGAGGAGGTTCTTCCCTACTCTCAAGAATAGATAGTAGATGGAGGACATTTTCGGATGGATAACATCTCTCATGACTGTGTTAGACATTCCCTGAGCCATGCACATCACGATGGGAGGTTTTTGCCTACCACCTATTTGGATCCTCATAGGGTCAAATTGATCCTTGGGAAGATTACATTTCAAGATCCCATGAAGTGCAGCAATCTGATTTGGGATGATGGTAGCCCTCATGGGATGAGTACCAAGATAGAGGGTGGAAGAAGACATCCACAATTGGTTGAGTGGATGTGGATGGTGAGCAAGAAGCTGGTAAGCTACTTACATATTTATGATACTGGGCAGCAGGAGGCTTGGCTGCACTGGTTACTCTTGAAGGAGTTTGGCTATCACTTGGCATACTCTCTTTCCAAGGGTATGAGGATGGAAGGGATGTGGCAGGATGCTAGCATCATGGAGCATCAAAGAGTATGGGTGAATAGTGATGATACATGTTAGCCTCTCTAAAATAACAATAATAAATCCAAAATAATAAAATAATTAATTAAATATTCCTAAATCTTGGGTTGTTGGGTTGTTCCTCAAAATATGGAGTTTGTTTAGGAACTCCTATCTTGGTGGGTTTTTGGTGAGTAATTAACTCAACCAAAAGAGACTAAGATAGCATGGACTATCTTCTCTCATATATTTAAATTGTAAATTAAAATTCTTTTAATAAGTGAGATTACATGAGGAAGCCATGAGGCTTCTGCCTTTTCCGCCAATGTTTTGTCTAAGTTTTGTGTCTATGTTTTCTGCGATATGTTTCTGAGTTGATTTAATTTGTATCATGTGGTATCAAAGCATTATGAGTCTGGGCCTTTCCCTCATGTGAGCGCAGATTGCTGGAGGTCACTAAAATGTGTAAGGAGTGAATCTAGCAGATCGAATTTGTGTTGTTATTGTCTGCTCGAATATGGCCACAGCGTTGTGTCTGATGTATGCATGAGTTTGTTGCGTTTTTTTTTCGCTAGAGAGCCAACAGAAAGGTCCACTCCCCCACGCAGATCGATAAACTTTGAAAAGAAGAGGCCGAAATCCGCTCGCCGCAACAGCTTGGCAATGTTCTCGAGCACCATGTTCGTATCCGGAGTCATGAATAAGTGCGTAGGTATTTTTATTATCTCAGAGTTCCTTTTTTCTTTCCTTTTTTTTTTTCCACATGCATTAAAAAATCAGAGCTGAAAGTTATCCATCGGATTCGAGGAAGACTGTTATTAAAATATGAGTCACAATCCATCTACTACCCTTGCTCGCCATTTCCACACTCTGGGTGTTGATTTGAGTTAAATTGAGTATTGAATGGATTCGATCAAGCATCTGAGAAGCTCCTTTAAAACTCTTGACAAATTCAATTTGACTGTCACATTTTGGCCCACATTGTTGTTCGTCCAAAATTCAAGGCTAGTTTCCTATATGCCTTCTTCATCTGATCTTCCAAAGCACCTCTCAGAACCTGTAAGACATCGTAGATCTTTATCTGATATTCCCAGCAATCGATCTATCTACGCATGAGACCGCAAATAGAAACAGTAGGAGAAGACCCCTCGTGAGCCTCATTGGGGGTTTCGGATTCGACAACTCTGTTTCAGATACAGACCTCACTGCTACCTTTCACCCTTATCGCTTTTACCGCTCTCCATCATGGCCTCGTTTGGCCACTTGTGGTCTCAAAAAAAGAAGCTTTGAAGTGTTTGCATGAAAATTGAATGTAATATTGCCATTCTGGTAAATTAAAATGCTGGGTGGAGACGTGATCAATTAAGTAGGATTTGCAGAGGTATGCCATCAACCGACGTGGGCCTTAAATTTGGTTGTTAAGATTGTCGTTGTTTGGGTTTATTCAAATTTTATAATTGCCTGTCTGAATTGGGGTCACTTTGGGTTAAAATACAATTGTGTTTATCCCAATATATGGAGTATAACGAAAGGGTTGTTAATCCTTAGGGATCTTTCCATGTCAAAATTCATTCTTCAGGGAAATTGAGCGTAATTTATCATCTTTCAATTCAAAACTATTAAAGAAGGCAGCAACGCTCCTTGTATGAACTACATTTGCAAGGTTCCAAGAGCACGATGCCACCTCCATTGTGAAGAAGCTTTTGAAAATACATCATGTGACATGGTACTTATGCATAAACGAATGGTGAGCATACTCTTATATGCTTAAAGTTGTAAAGTTTAAAAAGAAACGTGACTTTAAGTGACACCTTGTTTTTCTATATATTATTAAGTCTTGATTCACTTTTAAAAGGTGAATTCATAAATTTTTATGTAGATTTAAAGACAGCCTTTGTAAAGCTCATGAGAGAGAATAAGTGGAGAGATGATTAGTGTGTTTTAATATTTTAATGAGTGAATGGGAGAGATAAAAAGTGACTCTCTTTGTAATTGAAGTGATGAGGTGTGAAAGTTGAAATTTGAGAGTTTTGAAATGAATTTTGAAGTGAAGTGAAATTATTTTTGTAATTTTTGGAGTAATAAGGTGCATATTTTGTAAATTTGGAGTGATAAGAGAAAGTCATTGTTGTGATTCCAAGTACCATTTTTTCTTTGAGAGAGACTGAGTTGGTGAATATCCAGATTTTGAAGACAAATTGCTTTCAAAGGGTTGCCAGCTTGGCATTATTATTGTTTCAAATGATGTACTCCAATGATTAATAAAGATATCATTTTTTTGGTGTTGATGTGTCCTAGATCCGCCCGAAATTGAATAAGGGGATCTTAAGTACACCATGTGTGTTTGATGGCGCATGTGTTTTATGGCTTCATGATTGTTGCTTCTTGATCTGTGTCTAGTTGTGACACATTAATAATTTCCTACATAAAGTTTAATATCAGCAATCACAACCCATAAAGAAATAGCTGCAAGATCAACACATGCATCTGCACAAATTGAAGATTGTCTACATCAGCATTTTAAATCAACAAGCCAATTCACTTCATCAAGTTCATGCACCTGCACACTCAAAATTCTACATCAGCGTTGTTATACATTATTTTCAGAACTTGTAATCAAATTCACTATGTTATTTTAATCATTAAAAATTCATTGTTAATGAATTTTTAAGAAGACAAGTGAAGTCATTTTTTTAAAGTGAATCATTGTAAGCTTTCTTGGGTGCACTGTCGATAGTGTTCGACACCCTTGCTTTACACAAAATCAATTGAGTGCATGAGTTTTTTCAAACAAGCGACAAGTTTACATCTCCAAGCGAGCGTGATTTCAAGCAATTTGCGTCACGACAGTACAAAACCATCAAGCAAGCCAGAGTGCAGTTTATTGCAGCGACCATCAAAAGCAACCAAACAAGTTCAAATCTAACATCAATCAAGCAAGCACATCGACATCAAGCGAGCGTGGTTATTCATTCAATTGAGCGTGCAGTCATCAAGTTAGTCAAGTGAGTGCTTAAACAAACGCGATCGTCATCAAGCGAGCGTGAATTCCAAAGCTTCAGCAAGACAATTTTACAACTCTAGCAAGTGTTCCAGGCAAGCACAGTCAGCAACAAATCAAGCAAGCGAGCCTGTCATTCAAGTGAAACAGTTCAAAGTACGACATATACAACAAGAGAGCCTGTTTTCAAGTGCACAAGTTCAGATGGCGCAACATATTCAGTTGTTAAACATTCTTCACAATTTGATCATCTCCAGTGATGAAGACAAGGTGCACATCAGCAAAGAAACTCTTGCTGATATTTCACGGCATCTCCAACAAACACATGAAACTATTGAGTTTCTACAGCTTAAGTCACAACTTCAAAGGATTTAATTGCAAGAAAAGAGTGATACATTCAAATCTTTGAACCATCCAGATGATAAGTCTTTCATTCCAACAACTTCAAGTGATGAAGTTGTTCCAGATCAAATTTCTTCCAAGCCCATCATCAGGCCCTGGGAAGAAATCCAGAATAACAAGAATCGACGCGGCTTAGGATATGTCCAAGATAACACCAACTTACATATTCTCGATTATTCCAAGCCCATTCAGTTCATCAGTGCGGGATTTCTTGAACAGATCCCCTTAGCACATTCAGAGACAGTTGTAGACAACCAGCAGTGCATGCAACCAAAAGTTGCAGAAAAAGAGAATTCCACACAACCTGAAGTTGAGGTCACACCGAAATGTTCTCATTGTCAGAGAACCAGTCATATGGAAGATCAGTGTTTTGATCTCCATCCCTGTAGCCATTGTGGCAAGTGCAATCATTCCTTAGACAAATGTCGCAATCGACACAAATCAGCAAGGTTGAAGATACATTATGAATGGATTGACCCTTGGGAATGGTCATCCATAGTTAAAATATTGCTTCAATTCTACAACCGCATACGATCACACATTGTGCAGCCCACAGTGAAAAGATGATGGTACTCTCATGCAATTGAATGGGGGAGTACAACAGTGTAAAACTCGTACACCTGAAGGGGGGGAGTTCAGGAATATTTTCCACAGAAGTGTCTCTCCTTTCAGCTGACAAAGGGGGGAAAATGTCAATGAGATTGACAGTGGTTGTCAGACTGAAAGTCTCGACACAACCAGCAAAAGCAGCCAGTGGGCATCTTCAATAGCTAGTGGGCATCAACAAAATTTCTAGTGGGCATCAAAAAATTTGCCAGTGGGCAGTCAAAAAATTTGCCAGTGGGCATCAACAAATTTTCCAGTGGGCAGTCGACAGCAAAGAAGCAGTGACAGTTTTCAGCACAGTAAAAGCAACAGTGAGTTGTTTTTGACATCATCAGCCGGTGGGCTTTGAACAAATTTTGTCAGTGGACAAAGGATGCTGCTTTCATGAAAAGGACAGATAGATCCTTTTGAAACTTGGAACTTGATGGAGTTGTCAAGTGAAACTCAAACATGAATCAGACATACAACTGAATCATGGTCTCTTCAGATTGCAGTTTTTCAGCATCCAGCTATGGCAGTTTTTCAGGCAATGTTTTTTGAGGATCAACGTAAGAACTTGGAAGATGATTCCTCGTTCTTATTTTGGATTTGTCATTGAAGGGGGGAATGTTAGCCTCTCTAAAATAACAATAATAAATCCAAAATAATAAAATAATTAATTAAATATTCCTAACTCTTGGGTTGTTGGGTTGTTCCTCAAAAGATGGAGTTTGTTTAGGAACTCCTACCTTGGTGGGTTTTTGGTGAGTAATTAACTCAACCAAAAGAGACTAAGATAGCACGAACTATCTTCTCTCATCTATTTAAATTGTAAATTAAAATTCTTTTAATAAGAGAGATTACATGAGGAAGCCATGAGGCTTCTGCCTTTTTCGCCAATGTTTTGTCTAAGTTTTGTGTCTATGTTTTCTGCGATATGTTTCTGAGTTGATTTAATTTGTATCATTCACTATGTCTTCATCACATATCTTGCATGATGAAAGCATGAGGAAGCAGCAAGGACATTTGTTGTTGGGGTTATTCTTGGGAGAGCAAGAGCAGATTTGCTATCATTTCTTGTATGATGTTGCAGGAGTAGGAGATGGCACTATCATAGTGCAAAGGGGATACTCCTTGACCTTTGATGATCAGGAATTACTTCCACCTTGGGAGAGATTCCATATTTGCAGCAACATTGTTGGAGGGTTTCCCATATGTGTTGAGGAAGCTAAGGGCAACAATGCTGTTATACCTAGAGTTTATCTAGTGCCTCATGAAGAGGAAGGAGGAGCTCCTGCTCCAGATAGAGGGATTCTTGCATCTTTTCAATGAAGTCCCTAGGATATCATGGATGGAGATCAAGGCACAATTCATGTTCTATCTGTGCCATTGTTGAGGAGGTGTAAAACCAGGGAGACACAAGGAGGAAGTAGGGAGAAGACCCAACATCATGAGATGATGAGTACCCATCCCTATTCAGTTCTAGAGGTTGATGCACCTAGGGAGGTGATTGGATTGCACAGTGGAAGCATGGAAATATTTTTTCATTCATATATGCAGTCACCACTTGATGATGATGTCTCACTGCATGGAGACATTTTTCCAGGGAGACCACTGGATCAACAGTTGATGAGAGATGCTTCACATGTTGAGGCACCATTCATTGATTTCAGAGGAGTGGAGACCTCGGGGGATAGCTTCACAGCACTGAGAGTCTTGGGAAGACTCAAGGAGGAGAGAAAATTTCTCTCAACATCATTTGTACCCACTCTCATTTCAGATTCTGCGCTATGGCAGAAGTAGCAGGGGAAGGATAGCAACCTTCCAACTTGTATCTTTGGCATGAGAGATGTCAAAGAAGGAGATGACCATATGACAGATGTCCTTCATGAGGAACCATCAGTGTTGTCACTATGGAAGATAGATCCATGTTGGAGCTTCGGGTTGTTGATGGAGTATTCCCAGGATCATCTTGCTTGCATGATATTGACAAATCAGCATATGAAGATATGCATAGATCATGTGCAGATGGAGAAGATACATAACTCTTTGGAGGAGTTAGCACAGCCACCTCTTTTCTATTTGAGGATGAGAAAAGACTCATTTTTGAGCCACTCCATTTGCATGAGCAAATCTTATGGTGAGGGTATAGTTCATTTGCATGATGATTTGTATATTCATCCCTTAACCATATTTGACAGGATGTTTCTCCAAGGAGGAGCATTCTTCTTTCTGGACCCCATGGTCTACTTGAGGCCATGAGCACTATTGGTTACCACTCCCTAGGAGGAATTGGGGAGGAAATGTATTTTGGAGGACCTACTCACCTTGCACCATATATCATTCACTTCCTCCATACATTTGAGGAGAGTAGGATAGCAAGTAAGTGGTTGAGAGGCCACACTTTTTGTCACACTCTTTAGTAGTTGAGGGTCAAATTGCATTAGTTACAATTGAGGGACCATTGTCCTTCTCCCTTGCTACATATGGCAGCAAGCTTGGTTTTCATTATGGTTCATTATGATGCTATTGTCTTTGTGTTTGTTGAGAGCATGATTGGGGGAATGGCACATTGGTTGGATGTGTCCCTTGGGGGAGAAACTTCCCAAATTATTTGCATTGCATGTTCTAATGGGAGCATGAGAGGACATGTGGCCACTACAACAAAACATTTGTTTCCATTTGAGGTGAGCCATATGATTTATTGGATGCCATATGACGGTGACTTCCAAATCATCACATATGAGGTGATTTGGGACAACATGTTTCATAACGCTAGAGAAAATATCCTCGGAGGTCTAGTCTTCATTTTTCCACTTGAGGGAAACATTTTTGCAGCCCAATATCAGCATATACTCTGCACTTATCCTAAGTGGAGAGGAGGATAGCGTGGGGTAGGCTATTTTTTCTACCAAGATCATATTTTCAGCCCACCTACATTGCGGGAGCCAAAGGTGGAAGATGATTGTCAGGATTTGCCATGTTGGAGGGTAACCCATTTTGTATGGATGATTGCTTGGGGGATGGAGGGTCTACATGAGGGATATGTTCCTCAACATATTTCAGACTCCATGTCTTGGGTGGAGATTTTTCAGTTCTATCCTTGTAGTTTCTTGAGGACATGCAACATTTGGGAGGGGAGGACTGTAATGTTCCCATTTTAGCACATGGCTAAATGGAACATTAAATTTTTTCTTTTATCACTTTGCAGCTAAATAAATGGGTAAAGGGACCCATTCTCATTAAAGAAATGAATAAAATCCCTCATAATTTGAAATTGATCATCAGAGTAGCTTCATTTTGCACCCTCAAGTGTGAAAAAGGGCAAATGCATGAAGACAAGGTCATGTTTGACCAAGTCAACAGTGCTGCCATAGGAGGATTGGATCACTTTATGAGATAACGCAATGTGAATGAGGAAGAGGATATTTGGTGGAGGAAACCCTAATGGATCGGGTCCATGGAGAGAGAGCTTTCACTTTTTTAAAAGGAGGGCAAGGCAACCATTGTTTCTCATGCTAGTATTGTTCATCTCAATTGTTAATTGAGACAATTGTGCATTCTTTGTTGTTTAGCAAGAATTGCCGAGAGGAATTCCTGTTTAGGATTATTTCAAGTTATTGAGAGGCCTCTTGAGGGATTTCTCATATTTTCCTCACATCCAGGCTTGAGGCCAAGCATCCTCCATCAAGACAATGTTATTTCTGTAGTAGAGTAATGTTATGTTGCTGGGTGTTACAGTGAGGGTTCACTACATCACCTCCAGTAGTTATTTTTAGAGGAGGAGCCTCTCTTTCCTTTGAGATATCATATTGGATATATCCCAGAGCTTATTGTAGACTCTGGCATCAGGTCCAAGCATTTCTCTTCACCAACAGCGCAATCCCTTCTCTAGACTAGCATTTCTTCGCAGTGGAGACTTGCTCCACATGTTTGGAGGGTGAGATATTAGGTGAAAGGATCAACCTTTTATTCTATAGATCCATTGGAGGAGATATTTTCATTGATTGCAACATCTTCAGTCTTCTCCATTTGTTTCTAGTTCTCGAGTTGTTGTAGCTACCCAGCAACTCTGTCATTTTTGCAGATTTTCCATTTTGTGTATATTTCAGCCAATCCCTTTGACGATTGTGTATTGTATGTTTTCAGGGGTTGAGATCTTGCTCCCCCTTCTTTATTTGATCCATTATTGTCACATCTATGTATTATTGACATTCTGCAGCAGTTCCTCCTCAAGGATTGCACAGTCATAGCCAGGGTCTCTTTTATATAACAGTATTTCTCCATATTTCATGTACATGTTTCATTGAGGCTGCATTGCCTAGCTTGAGAGATCATTTCCTCAAGAACTTGTATACATTTGTGGCTGATATAAAATAATGTAATGGTTATGTGGATCTTCTGGCATTTTGGGTTTTAATGCATTCACTGCTATTTTCGGCTCATGTTTATGTATTGCTGATCTCCACATTGGTAATATATTGATATATTCCTAATAGTGTAGAAATTCCAGATTTGGAATATTACAGTGGTATCGAAGCATGATCTCTGGCTCAGCCTATGAGTCTTAGCCAAATAAGATCAAGATGATGAAGACGATGAGTTTACTCTCATCTACGTGGTATCAAAGACGAGGTCTCGAGGTCGAGAGTCGCAAAGCATGGTGGGTTGCAATATTGCGTGTGCAGGTAGGGCCTGCAGCCACGTGTCCGTGTCTGTGTAATGAGGGGTGCTACTCAAGGGCCCTCTACGCAAGGACCCTCACTAACATGAAGCTGAATTCCTGTAATGTTCCCAATTTTTAGCCTCAAGCTAAAAGGAACATTATAGTTAGCAATATTTTATTTAGCTAAATAACATGGGTAAGGAGGCCCCATAATCCTTGAGGAGGAAGAATAAAAACTCCTCATATGAAAGGAGGAAGAATTAAGCATCTAAATTGAGCACCCCATGGTGTGAACAGGATTGGATCATGCTTGATCTAGTCATTTTGACCAAGTCAACATACACTATCTAGATACAATGTATCTCCTTGGTGGATTGCGCAGTTTTAGAGGAGGCTCCACTTGCATGAGCTAGGTGGCAAGTGTGGATGGGACCCATGGTGAGAGGAGTTATTTTTGTTTATAAGGAGGAGATGGTAGCCCATTTTCATTATGCTATTGGTTTATCATTTTTGTATGGTATGCTTATAATTGCATACCCAAGCTCTTTAGCAGGGTTGTAGTGTTCTTAAGCACAAGGGTGTTCCCAGTTGGGAATCCCTACCTCTTCCTCAAGGAAGGAGAGGGTTTTGAGCTCCATTTCCTCATTTCGGCATTTGGCAAAGCTTCCTCATACAACTGCAATGTTTTCATGTTGGGTAGAAAAAGTTGTGTTGCTGGGTGCAGCAACAGAGGAACTCATAGAGTCATTCTTTGGCTTGTTCTTTGGTGGAGAGCTTGTATATTCATTGGAGGAACAAAAAAGGAGAATTTCAAGCTTATTTTCTGATCTTTAGCACCTGGCCAAACACTTACCATCTCTCACAGCACAGTCTAGGGCGGGAACTGCATTATTTTATGCACGCAGTGTTGGAGAGTTCATTTGAGCTCATCAGGAGGAGTTGTTTATGAGTAAAGGGATCAACCCTTTTTCTTAGATACACTATCAGGGGAGGGCATCATCATTTCAGATCTGATACAGCCTCATTCCATATTTTTATTTGGTTGCAGTGACAAGTTAATTGTCACATTATACATTTTCCAACATTTCTAGCAATCTTTCCTAGATTGGCTAGAAATCTTGTATTGGAGCCCATTCTTCCATTCTTGGGAATTTATTTGTATAGTTCAACCATATTTCATGTATATTCATCTATAGCAGCAAATACTCTAATATAGGCAGTGCTATCACTGCTCTTCAGCATTTTGTGCAGTTGCAGCAACTCATGTATTTCATAGTTTGATCATTGGAGGTTGATTCTGGTAGCTTGAGTAGCTTGTCCCTCAAGATATTTCTATATATTGTAGCTGATACATTAATAAACATGATGAATATATTATATTACATTAATTAATATGTACATATTTTCAGAGTTTCATGATTATGCTCATATGTTGATGTATGCTCTCTCTTTGAGCATTCTTTAAGGGATCTAGTTTGGGGAGATCTGAATGACCCATCTAGGGTCATTTATTTGGGCTCAAATTCTGGAAGAGAAGTTCTTAATGAGTTAGAAAGGGGATCCAAGCCCCATTTTTTCTTATTTTTGCATTTCCTTCCTTATACAACGTCCCCTTGGACCATTTTGCTGAAATTACCGAAAAGGTGATATTACAGTGGTATCAGAGCATCAATCTTGGCTCAGCCTGTGTAGCCCAAGATAATATGCCATTAGAAGGAGAAGCTCCTCACTTAGAAGAGGATATGTACATAGGAAACAAGAGAAGAGGAATGACATAAGAGGAGGTCTCCCTTCTTATTTTCCAGACCATGGAGGGTATCATTGAAGACCTTGAGGAAAAAGAAAGAGAAAAATGGAAAGATTTTCTGAGAGGGTTTGTGGGTGAAGAAATACCTAGTTCTGACCACGTTGGGTGTGAGAATTCAGCCACACATGTAGATCCACAACACAGTACATTTCCCATATCTACTACAGGGATAATGGAGGAAGATGAGTCACCAAGGGATGAGACCTTGAGTGATCTTCTTTGGGAGTATGAATCTCAATCATGGAAATTCGAAGTGCACTTGAACTTTCAAGAGTTTTGTAGACTCAAGGGAGCAAGATCCAGAAGCCCTGAAGGGAGAAAGAGAGATATATTCTTTCTATCTAATTTCTATGGATCAACAAGGTGCAAAGCCACAACTTGGGAGGAGGAGCTAGATGCATATTTTCATCTACACCAAGTTGCAACCAAGGAGGCCATCACTATAACAACAATGCATTTCAAAGGTATGGCCCATGATTTATGGTTTAAAAATTCTATTTCATATTATCATTTAAATGTAGAACCATATGATGGATTCACTAAGGGTTTGGTGAGGAAATTTGATGAAAATCACTATGAAGCACCATGTATCAAAAAATCAAACACTTTGCATGCATTTGGAGGAACCATGACCCAAACTCCACTTCACATTTATGAAGGGGATGTAAACATGTATGATGGCTTGCTAAGGGCAAGATCCCCATTGTATGAAGGGCCCTCTTCCATTTGTGAAATCATGGAGGTACTTCCTTCAAGATATGACCAAGGTATAGGGTCTCTCCTTGATGATGAGGTAATCTCAATTATTGATGGGCAGGATGAGCATATGAGGTCTAACAGTGCTATCCCATTGGGAAGAGATCCATTACCACATGTAGGTGAAAAGGGAGCCTTTGCTTCCATTAGAGGAGCCCTTGCACCTTTGCAAGAAGCTCCAAATGTTTTAGCATGTGGAAACCATGGCACAATTCCGGAGTCATATGTAACAGTTTTTGGGGATTGTGAGATGGAGGAGGAAGAGAAGGATCAACATCAAGGGTTGATACACCCTTATCTATTCCAGAAAACTTCTACACAAGTGAAGGAGACTGTACAACGTAGTGAAGAGAGGGACAAATCAATCCACTCATACATACAATCCACTTCTGAACTTGATGTCTCACTATATGGAGGCATTCCACTGGGAAGGCCACTTGATCTAGAGTTGATGAGGGGAATCTTGTCATTTGGTTCACCACTCTTGGATTCTGGAGAGGTGAAGACATTATATGAATCCAACACAACGTAGAAAGTTTGGGGTAAACCCAAGGAGGAGGGAGACATTCTCTCATATTCAGTATCACCCACTCTCATCAGTTATACTGCGCTGACAGAGTTTGCTGCAAGGATGGAGGATGGCATCTTCATGATGCAGGATGAATGCTCCATAGATTTGGAGAGGAAGAGGATACTTCGTTTGAGGGAGGACTCTTTCATACATAGGAGTGGATGTAGGCCACTCATGCTTACCTTGACCCAGCTTGGGAGATTCCTTGTGGATGACAGATTCTCATGGGAGGCCAACTTCCAAAGGACACCATCACTATTTGAGCATGAGAAGCTGCATGATGGGCATGGCAGAATTTTGGAGGATGAATTTGGCATGTGGGATGCCAAGGTAGTAGTCAACAGCATGAGGGGAGCATCACATTGCAGATTACCAGTGTTGTCTATGAGGAGGAATGATCCGTGTTAGAGGTCTCAGCTTTTGGTAGAGTACTCCAAGAATATAGGTGCATGCATGATTTTGGATGACCCAAATGGAGATGACAAGTACATGGTGGATGATATTGTCATCCATTATTATGACAGAGTCTTCTTGACTAGAGCTTCTAGTCTCAAGGAGAAACTATTACATGCAGCACATGAGGACTTTCTAGCTATGCACTTTGATGCATATCTTGTCTTGCTAGAGGAGTTCACTTGGGAGGGCATTCAGCATGATCTATATCAGCATATGGAAAGATGCATAGCCCGGATGACTTTAGAGAGGTTGGAACAACCATTTCCCTACTCATTGGAGGTGAGGGAGAGCATTCAGAGGAGCCATTTTAGCTCAAGGATTAGAGTACATAGTAGGGAAGGTATATGCTCTCATTTTGATTTACCTTTATTTACTTTCTATGAGCAGTTTGATGAGATAAGGGTGATCAAATCTCCTTATTCTCCTTATTATGATGTACTTGTGGCCCATTGCAGCAATGGGAATGGCTATTTTCATGATGGTTTGTGGGGGAAGCCACATACTTCTTGGTGTGCACCATTGGCACCAATTTGTGGCAGCAAATAAGTGGCTAGTAAAACACTTGTTATATCTTGTTTTGAGGCAGGCATGGAATGCGCTGCGCTGGTTCCTCATGTGGAACTATGATTCACTCTCCGGTTGCCATGTGGCAGCTTGTTTTCATTGTATTTTGCTTCCATATGTTACCGATGTTTGTATACTCATGGGAGGCTTTGTTTGGAGAGTGGGCTTGGAGTTGAAGATTCCCATTGGGAGTATGATTCTCCCCTTTTCACATGTTGTATGTTTCAGGAGAAACAATGGGCACACCATGATTTCATGTCACTAATTTTCTCTTTATATAGGAGGAGTTATTGGGAGGAAATGCGTTGTTGGAGGAGGCATTTCATGGTTGATTCATTTTGTGGGGAGGCTTGGGAAAATTGTGGAGGCCATGAATTTTCAGCCCAATATCAGAAACCCCCTCATACTTATGATAAATGGAGGGAGAAACTATTTGGATGGGAAAATCTAAACTCTCCATTCAACCCCAACATTTTGCATAGATCCGAGGTTGATGACTGCTTTGTTGAGCTACCTAGGATGGCTCATTTCATTTGGATGATTGCATGGGTGAAGGAGTCACTAATTGGGAATAATACTTCCCATGTTTTTCATCACTTCTACCTTGAGGAGGCCATTGAACAACAAGGATATTTCCACTTACATCTTCTATTATCTCTTGATGTATACTTTGGTTTTACACACTTGGAGAGATACATGGAGGACATATTTATTGCATACTTTGTTGAGGTATGGTGGGATCTATTGATGAGGAGTCCACAAGAAGAGGAGGAGGAATTTTTCTCTACCTTGCAGTTTCTTGAGGACAAGAAACATTTTGAAGGGGGAGGACTGTAATGTTCCCAATTTTTAGCCTCAAGCCAAAAGGAACATTATAGATAGCAGTATTTTATTTAGTTAAATAAAATGGGTAAGGAGGCCCCATAATCCTTGAGGAGGAAGAATAAACACTCCTAATATGAAAGGAGGAAGAATAAAGCATCTAAATTGAGCACCCCATGGTGTGAATAGGATTGGATCATGCTTGATCTAGTCATTTTGACCAAGTCAACATACACTGTCTAGATACAATGTATCTCCTTGGTGGATTGCGCAGTTTTAGAGGAGGCTCCACTTGCATGAGGTAGGTGGAAAGTGTGGATGGGACTCATGGTGAGAGGAGTTATTTTGATTTATAAGGAGGATATGGCAGCCCATTTTCCTTATGCTATTGGTTTATCATTTTCGTATGGTATGCTTAGACTTACATACCCGAGATGTTTAGCAGGGTTGTAGTGTTCTTAAGCACAAGGGTGTTCCCGGTCGAGAATACCTACCCCTTAATCAAGGAAGGAGAGGGTTTTGAGCTCCATTTCCTCATTCTGAAATTTTTCCAAGCTTCCTCCTACAGCTGCAACGTTTTCCTGTTGGGCAGAAAATGTTGTGTTGCTGGGTGCAGCAACAGAGGAACCCATAGAGTCATTCTTTGGTTTGTTCTTTGGTGGAGAGCTTGTCTATTCATTGGAGGAGAAAAAAAGGAGACTTATGAGCTTATTTTCTGATCTTTGGCACCTTGCAAAACACTTACCATCTCTCACAGCGCAGTCTAGGGCTATAACTACGCTATTTTATGTAGGCAGTGTTGGAGAGTTCATTTGAACTCATGAGGAGGAGTTGTTTATGAGTAAAGGGATCAGCCCTTTTGCTTAGATACACTATTAGGGGAGGGAATAATCATTTCAGATCTGCTACAGCCTCATTCCATATTTTTATTTGGTTGCAGTGACAAGTTAATTGTCACATTGTACATTTTCTGACATTTCTAGCAATCTTTCCTAGATTGGCTAGAAATCTTGTATTGGAGCCAATTCTTCCATTCTTGGGAATTTATTTGTATAGTTCAGCCATATTTCATGTATATGCATCTATAACAGCAGCTAATATAATATAGACAGTGCTGTCATTGCTCTCCGGCATTTTGTGCAGTTGCAACGACTCATGTATTTCATAGTTTGATCATTGGAGGTTGATTCTGGTAGCTTGAGTAGCTTGTCCCTCAAGATATTTATGTATATTGTAGCTGATATATTAATAAAAATGATGGATGTATTATATTCCATTTATTTATATGTACAGATTTGCAGAGTTTCATGATTATGCTCATATGTTGTTGTATGCTCTCTCTTTGAGCATTCTTTAAGGGATCTAGTTTGGGGAGATCTGAATAACCCATCTAGGGTCATTTCTTTGGGCTCAATTTCTGGAAGAGAAGTGTTTAATGAGTTAAAAAGGGGATCCAAGCTCCCTTTTTTCTTATTTTTTCATTTCCTTTCTTATACAGCGTCCCCTTGGACCATTTTGCTGAAATTCCCTAAAAGGGGATATTACAGTGGTATCAGAGCATCAATCTTGGCTCAGACTGTGCAACCCAAGATAATATGAAATTAGAAGGAGAAGCTCCTCACTTAGCAGAGGAGATGTAAATAGGAAGCAATAAAAGTGGAATGACTGAAGAGGAGGTCTCCCTTCTTCTTTTCTAGACCATGGAGGGTATCATTGAAGACCTTGAGGAAAAAGAACGGGAAAACTGGAAAGATTTTCTTAGAGGGTTCGTGGATGAAGCAAGCCCTAGTTGTGACCATGTTGGGTGTGATAATTCAACCACACATGCAGATCCACAATGTAGTACATTGCCCATATCTACTACAGGGAGAATGGAGGAATATGAGTCACCAAGGGAGGAGACCTTGAGTGATTTTATTTGGGAGTATGAATCTCAATCGTGGAGATTCGAAGTGCACTTGGACTTCCAAGAGTTTTGCAGACTCAAGGGAGCAAGATCTAGAAGCCCCAAAGGGAGAAAGAGAGATATATTCTTTCTATCTAATTTCGATGGATCAGCAAGTTGCAAAGCCACAACTTGGGAGGAGGAGCTAGATGCATATTTTCAGCTACACCAAGTTGCAACCAAGGAGGCCATCACTATAAAAATGTTGAATTTCAAAGGTATGGCCCATGATTTGTGGTTTAGAAATTCTGTTTCATATTATATATTCAGAAAATTCATGTATTAAGCTATTTTGGTCTGGAGACCGATTGTATACTTTAGCTATTTAGCCGGAGTTGCTGCACTGATTAGTGCAAGGGATTCCTGTGCAGGAATCCCATCCTCTCTTTGGATCATCTTTCTTAAGGGATCCAAGGAGAGTGATTTGAGCTTCATATCAGTACTTGGCTTAAGGCCATTCATCTACATTTAGCCATAGCATAGCCTCCTTCACAAAACTGCGTCCTTTATGCAGTAGCAGCAGTAGCATAGCTGCACCCTTTGATTTGATGCAAATATTTGACGAGGAGGAAGGAGGTTGATACCACTGTAATATTCCAAATCTGGAACAACTCCTGAATCATGAATTAAAAACGTATCCCCAGCAAAATATGAAATAAAATAGAGAAATCATCACTTGGATTCCATGGATACATCTATGTATCATATAAATACAAGAGGAGATCAGAAATAAATGGAACTAGGTGGGTTAAACAGACCTCACACACTAGTGTAGCTGAAAAATGACTAAAAACCCCAAAAATGCATTTTACCGTAGTTGCTGCATCAATGGGCTGCGTAGTCTAAAGAGGGTTTTAACATAAAAATATGGGGGAACAATAGATCTACTCATATATTAATGAATAATTATGAAGTACAGAGACCTAGTCTCCTCATACAAAATACAAGAGAACCCGACAAGAGTTTCTTGTCAAATACTCTGCATACAAATGTGATCTTCAAAAAATGACTAAATAATCACTGTAACACTAAAGCATAAGAGCATATAAGGCTGAATAATGACTGATATGATGTAGATCCCTCAAGGGATTCCTCCCATGAAAGGATGAACCTCTCAATCACAAGGAAACTCAGCAACGGAGCCACCAAACCATGCAATGAACACTACCTCCAAAATAACACATTCCATGGCAGAAAAAAGGTTGGGAATGTATGGGAAATGTGTGGTATGATACCACAGATCTGAAATAATATCTGGAGCTCTCCAAACATATCTCTCAAGTGAAGGAAACCTTCCTCCAATGAGAAACTAGCTCAGAAGCTGGGTTTCCAATCCCTTCCACTGTTGCACCCAGCAACACTACACAATCTCCGGCAAAGTTGTGCTGATGAAGATCTCTGAAGCTTGGCTTGAAAACCTGATGTGGAACGATGAATTCAAACTCTCCCAATGAGGCTCCTCAAAGGAAAGAGGCGGGATTCTCGCTCGGGAACACCCAGTGCTAAACAACACTGCAACTCTGCTAAGCAGCAAAGCAGCAACAAGTCTTGGCAGACAAGAATAATAATCTAAGACATGAAGAATAATGTTGTCATCCTCTTCCTTATATAATACATGAGTTTTCTTGCCCTTGGACCCACTCAATTAGGTTACTTCTAACCCAAGTTACATCTCCCTCCAAAATTGCGTTATTCATCCTTGGATTCCTCCTCCACTAAAACTGCGCTGTTGACATAGTCAAAGCAGCTTGATCTTAACCCTGTTCACACATGGAGGTGTCTTATTGAGCTAGAAAGAGTGTCTCCTTTGACACTTGGAGTGTTTTTATCCTCCTTAGGAGACTTATGGGCTTTTCTACCCATTTATTTACCGGCTAGAGTTGCTGCTAACTCTAATGTTCCATTTAGCTTGGAGGCTAAAATTTTGGAACATTATAGTCCTCCCCTCCAAAATATTTGCTTGTCCTCAAGAAAATGTATAAGGAGAGAAAAAATTCTCCCCTCCTCCTCATGTGGCCTCCCATCAATGGCCTCCATCACTGCAACAAGAGAATCTGCAAATAAACTGTCATCCAATGTTTTCTCCCAAGTGTGCAATACCAAAATGTCTGCATCAATCAAAGGTGGAAAGTGTGAATGGAAAATTGCTTGATGTTTCATGGCCTCCACAAATTAGGAGTGATGATCATCATGGTGAATGAGTGCCTCCCTCACCCATGCTATCATCCAAATGAAGTGAGTCACCCTCCAACATGGTAACTCATGAAAAATCTCCTCTACCTTGTGCTCCTGAAGTGTAGGTGGGCTGAATAAGTGAACATGATAGGAAAGAGGGCCTATACCACGCTGTCCTCCTCTCCACTTATGATAAGTGTAGAGGGCATGCTGATCTTGGCCTGCAACATGATTACCCTCCAATGGTAAGAAGAATATTGAGTCACTAAGGACCCTTTCTCCAAAATCATGAGTCATGTCAACCCAAACCATTCCATCCAAGATGAAAGGCACATCATCACCATTTGGCCTCAAAATCAGAAAATTGCTGAAAGTTATGTGCAATTTTGGATGGTACCAAAGGTTCCCGAAGTGGATATTACGCAGTCCCCCCAACTGCTGCTTGAGAATGTCATATGGCAAGTGGTCCTACAACAAGTTAGAAGCTGTATATGTCTGTTCTCCCAACATAGGGAAGTAAGCATCAATGTATATCAGTTGTACATGGATAAAATAACAATACACTTGCCCAAATTCATGTATATATGGGCTAATATAATCATAAACCTTGGCCCTAAAGTGACCATAAAACACGAAAATACTCTTGCTCTTTTGAGGAGCAATGCACTGTTCAAACATGGTGAGAAAGTACCAATACTCAATGGAGTAATCAAAAAGTATAGAAATGCATTCTCTACCATACATAGTGAGTTGGATGAAAGTGAGGCCCTCCAATAAGTCCTCACATGAGAATCTTCTAATAAAAATATGCAAGAAGAAGGGGTACCTCCTCTCCTTGGAATATTTTACCCATAAGAACATGCTCCTATGTGACAGCGTTGTAGGCCTTTGTAATAAGGCTCCATGACTCCTCTCTTTGAAAATCCATATGCCAGAGTCATCCACCATCATGCTGCTATCTAAGAAGATCTCCTCCCTACATGGAAGTCTCTCATGATCCCCCAACACTGAAGGGTAGCCTCCTTGCACCATGAATGTGCCTTTCTTCTCTTCGGAAATATCATGAAAATTATGGGAAGAATTTTTCCCATACTCTCCCAAGTGCAACCATAGCAACAAAAACTTCTGCTACTACCTCATCTCTCCCTCATACAAGCCATAGAGTAAGATCATGAAGGTAAACTTATATGAAGATCCATACCAACAAGTCTTCTGCTGCTCTATCATATGGGTGCCATGCCATCCAATTGGTTTCTCTCTCCATAAAAGCTTCCCTTGAACAAAAACACATCATAAATACATGGAAGCAAGATATGGTAAAAAAAAGTTTCCAAATGACAACTGGAGAGTGAATTATGGTCCCTCTCATGGAACCAGTGCAGTGCATCCTTGGCCTGCATCAAAATAAGAATTAACAAGTGCTTTTCTAGCCACTTGTTTGCTGCCATATTCATCTCATAATATGAAAACATGAAGTTACAATATAGTGTCATTGGTGCACACCAAGATACACATGTCTTCCTCTATAGCTCATCAAAAAGATAGCCAAGATCAATGCTACAAGTAGCTGCAAGTACATCATCATACAGTATGAAAGAAGAAATATTTCTTCTTGTTACATCATGCTGCTCAAATAAGGGAAAGAAGTACAATACAAAAAATGAAATGATACCTCCTACATTATGTACTTGAGGTCTTGAGCTGAAATGGTTCAACTGGAAATTCTTCCTCACTCCCAATGAGTAGGAAGGTGGCTGTGACATCCTCTCTATCACCATTCGGGTTATGCATCTCTCCAGATGATGATATATGTCCTGTTGGATGCCTTCCCAAGTGAACTCCTCCATCAAATGGAAATATGCATAAGTGCATAGAAGATAAGTCCTCATGTGTTGCATGTAGCAGCTTCTCCTTGAGACTAGAAGATCTAGTCAAGAAGATCCTGCCATAGGAATAGATGACCACATCATCCACCATGTATCTGTCATCTCCATCCGGGTCATCAAGAATCATGCATGCACTAAGATCCTTGGAGTACTCCACCAAAATCTGAGACCTCCAATAAGGATCAATCCTCCTCAAAGACAACACTGGTGATCTAGCCTGTGAAGCTCTCCTCATGCTGCTGCCTGCTACTTTGACATCCCTCATGCCAAATTTCTCCTCCAAACTCTTCACCTCTCCAAAATCCAAGAGAAATGAATCCAAAGACAAAATGTCTCTCATCAACTGTAGATCTGGTGGCCTCCCTAGTGGAATGCCTCTATGTAGTGAGACATCAATGTCAAGAGTAGATTGTACATATGATTGGGAAACCTTGCCCTTGCCCTTACAACGCAAATCAGTCTGCCTCTTTCTTGCACTGGCTCTCTGAAATAGAGAAGGGTGTGTACCTCTCATCAAATGATGCTGCTCTTCCTCCCTTCCTCGTCCTTCGAGCTGCAATGCTGCACAATCATGCTGCTCATTAATTGTGCTTGGACCTCCATGTATGAGATCCCAGGGAACTTCTTGCAAACGCACAAGAATCCCTCCTATTGGAGCATGTTCTCCTCCATCCTCTGCATGAGGCACTGGGTGTGCTCTAGATGTGACAACGTTGTTGCCCTCATCTCTCTCAATGTGTGTGGGAAACATCTCAACAGTTGTATCCTCTTATGAAAAACAGATCCCTATGCCCTCTTGTCCAATAATATGAACATTCTACTCTTAACATTGATGTCTCACTACATAGATAAATTCCACCAGGGAGGCCACCAGATCTATTGTTGATGAGAGACATTTTGACTTTGGATTCATCGCTCTTGGATTTTGGATAGGTGAAGAGTTTGGAGGAGAACTTTGGCATGAGGGATGTCAAAGTAGCAGGCATCAGCAACACATCTGAAATGATCTGAAATGATGATTCCTTTTGCAGCAGTTCCTCCTCAAGGATTGCGCAGTCATAGCCAGGGCCTCTTTTATATAGCAGTATTTCTCCATATTTCATGTACATGTTTCATTGAGGCTGCATTGCCTAGCTTGAGAGATCATTTCCTCAAGATCTTGTATACATTTTTTGCTGCTATAATATAATGTAATGGTTATGTGGATCTTCCAGAATTTTGGGTTTTAATGCATTCACTGCTATTTTCGGCTCATGTTTATGTATTGCTGATCTCCACATTGGTAATATCTTGAGATATTCCCAATAGTGTAGAAATTCCAGATTTGGAATATTACAGTGGTATCGAAGCATGATCTCTGGCTCAGCCTATGAGTCTTAGCCAAAGAAGATCAAGATGATGAAGAAGATGAGGTTACTCTCATCTATGTGGTATCAAAGCCAAGCTCTCGAGGTCAAGACCCGTAGAGCATGGTGGGTTGTAATATCCCGTGTGCAGGTAGCACCCACAGCCACGTGTTCGAGTCTATGTAATGAGGGGTGTTGTGCAAGGGCCCCCGCCCTCAAATCTAGAATGATGATGCCCTCCCTGATAGTGTATCTAAGCAAAATGGTTGATCCCTTTACTTAGAAACAACTCCTCCTGATGAGCTCAAATGAAATCTCCAACCCTGCTTGCATAAAATAACGTAGTTCCAGCCCTAGACTGCGTTATGAGAGATGGTAAGTGTTTGGCCAGGTGCCAAAGATCAGAAAAAAAAACCCGGAAGTCTCCTTTACTGCTCCTCCAATGAATATACAAGCTCTTCACCAAAGAACAAGCCAAAGAATGACTCTATGAGTTCCTCTGTTGCTGCACCCAGCAACACAACGTTTTCTGCCCAATAGGAAAACGTTGCAGCTATAGGAGGAAGCTTGGCCAAATGCCGAAATGAGGAAATGGAGCTCAAAACCCTCTCCTTCCTTGAGGAAGAGGTAGAGATTCCCGATCGAGAACACCCTTGTGCTTAAGAACACTACAACCCTGCTAAACAGTTCGGGTATGCAAGTCTAAGCCTACCATAAAAAAATGATAAACCAATAGCATAATGAAAATGGGTTGCCATCTCCTCCTTATAAAGCAAAAGAACTCCTCTCACCATGGGTCCCATCCAAACTTGCCACCTAGCTCATGCAAGTGGAGCCTCCTATAAAACTGTGCAATCCACTAAGGAGATACATTGTATATAGACAGTGTATGTTGGCTTGGTCAAAATGACTAGATTGAGCATGATCCAATCCTGTTCACACCATGGGGTGCTCAATTTAGCTTCTTTATTCTTCCTTCTTTCATATGAGGAGTGTTTATTCTTCCTCCTCAAGGATTATGGGGCCTCCTTACCCATTTTATTTAGCTAAATAAAATGCTGCTAACTATAATGTTCCTTTTAGCTTGAGGCTAAAAATTGGGAACATTACAGGAATGCAACTTCATGTTAGTGAGGGCCCTTGCGTAGATCCAACCACTACACCAAAAGCTCAAACTATTAGTGAGGGCAGCATCCCAGGGTGTTAAGGGTGGGCCTAACCCCATTGGAGCATCTGAGGGTGGGGGTCCTTGTGCAACACCCCTCATTACACAGACCTGGACACGTGGCTGCGGGCCCTACCCGCACACGGGATATTATAACCCACCATGCTCCGCGAGTCTTGACCTCAAGACCTCGGCTTTGATACCACGTAGATCCAACCACTACACCAAAAGCTCAAACTATTAGTGAGGGCAGCATCCCAGGGTGTTAAGGGTGGGCCTAACCCCACCAGAGCATCTGAGGGCGGGGGCCCTTGTGCAACACCCCTCATTACACAGACCCAAACACATGGCTGCGGGCCCTACCCGCACAAAGGATATTACATTTTATGTGTTCTTTATTAATCAACATAAATTAATTAGTATGATTTCGCAACTAAATTAAAAAAAGGTCATAAAATGTACATGTTCATCTAATATGAAAACGCAAAGTTACATATGTTAATTACAATAATAAATAATATCAAGTGCAACTATAAACAATTTCAACCACATAAATTATATTATATAAATATCAAGTATTACAATATGAGTTTCTAGCTTAATATTGGTTGGAGTACAATTTACACATGAAATGTTGTTTCATCACTTCAAAACATTATCATTGTGTTTCCAAGGCACTACAGGTGAATTCACCAACTTTGGAGACTTAACCATCAATCTCTATTTGTGTGTCTTATGCGAGATATTGGCTCTATAGGTACCACTAGACAAATTCTCTCTCTCTCTCTCTCTCTCTCTCTCTCTCTCTCTTTAATTTTCATTTTGTCGCTCCAGTTTTATTGTTCTCCTTTTTTTCAATTACTTCTTCTTACCATCAATACCGAGTTCATTTTCTGAAAAATAAAGAAGATACAATGCATATTAAAAGACATGAAATACAATGAACATTGGAATATAAACTAAAATAGACTATAAAGGATTTATACAATATATCACTCAACATCAACAATATTGTCAATGTCATTTTTCCCCATAAAAACAAGAAACCTGAACAAGTTTTCTTCAGCTGGGAAATAGTGGCTTCTATGTGGTCAGATGACCTATATAGACAAAGAAAATAAAAGGTCACCATAGAAAATAACACCTTAGTAAATTAGTATTCAACCTTCAATGAAAGATTAGGCACAATCATGCCAACTAAGTTACATGCTAAAAATATCAAGTTGTAGATTACTTATACAATGTGGGAGTGCAAACAAAACTCCTAGACAATGTCAAAGCTAAGTCTAGAATAAATTGAAATGAAGTAAAAAGGATACAATAATAAGATAGTCTCGTATACATGTATATAACTGGATAATGTAGAAGGCTAAGTGAAGAATTTCAGGGCTAGAGGTTGACAATGTCAAGAATGTTCAATTATAATGAGCATTTCTTCAGATAATAACTACTATTTGGGTCCGTTATCACATATGAATAAGCCAACTAGTTTATATCAAATTATATTTGTTTTGCTTATATTTATGAATCATTACAATATAAGTGGATAAATTTTAAAGACAATTCTGCTCCCATTATTTTCCTCACCTGTGGTACAATATAGTAGTTGTGATTTGGAGAAAATTTCCAACATCGAAAATATGTAATGATCACCACTGGTAATCCCCCAAAAAGTATTATTTTGGAATGTAACTTTTAGATTCCAGTTGCTATATGATTCTTGAATGGAAAATCCACATTAAATTCCAACACCAAACTTCCAATTTGAGGGAGCACCTATGGCCATATTCAATCACACAAGCTCAAAACATCAGTGTCCATTATAATGAAAAGATAAAATAAGAGTAGTTTTGATATGTTTTGCATCTTTACATGCAAAGCACCAATAGTTTTCCCATATTTCCCATACTTGTAATTTAAAAGATATAACGCATTGATTGATATTTTACATAAAATATTTGATTCAATAAAAATAAGAATTTAACATATTAAGACAATAATACCAATGTTTGATCCTCAATTAGCTCAAAATAGTTAGTACAAAAACTTCAAGAAAGAGAAACAAGTATAAATAATAAATCCATAAATTAATAATCAATAAAAAAAGGATAATATTTTTGTTGAAGCTTGATGAATAACTATAAATATTTCCAATCCACTGCAACTAAAGGTGTTGTTCAAAGAAAAATACTACCTGGAGAAGTCATACTCTAAATTCTTTTCTTTATCCATGAAGCTTTTTTCTATCCTCAAAACAAAATCCGCACTCAATCTTTTAGGTTTCTGAAGCTACCCAAAGGCCTTGCCTAATGAAGCAGTGATTTTCATTGATTTTCATAAAATGCTTCTGGTACTGAAAAAATATATTTTGACCATGTGATAGAAAATTCAATAAAGTAAAAAATTGTGTACAATATTTATTACAAGACTTCATTTTAAAAGAAAAACTTGCATATTTCAGATAGAAAAAACAACTTAATAGAGATGGTGAATATTACAAAAGAATAGATTGAATATAAACTACATGTAGAAATAAAAAAATCCTAATTGCAATACAATTGATCAATTATTCGAAGTGAAGCCAACTAGATACATATAAGTTTTCATTCTCAACTTTCTTTCCCATATCTTTATTGTAAGCATAATCTAACTTGCATGCATCTCGCAACACTGTTTTAGAAAGAGTATATGTTTCATTCTCATATTCAACACTTTCTTTTCCATGAACAATCACAGTAGGTATTGGAGGAATTAGTTGTTGCATCAGCTGAGTTGTCAACTTTAACCTTCTCTTTACTCGAGGTATTGATCCTTCCTCTTCTTCTTGGTTATCAATCTCATATTTTTCTTGTAGCCAACATAGGAATAATTTTTATTCAGGAAGAATAAATATATTCATATGATGTCTTCAAATTTGAAAGTATTCATTTTTATTATTTAACTACTAGTAAAATAGTGATAGGAAGACCTTAAATATAACCATACCTTTTTTATGAAGTGGTTTGTTGCAAATTCCCATGCTAGCACAACATCATTGAAAATAAATGGTCAACAATAATTAAAATGTTTTCCCCTAAAATGAACAATGACTTACTCTTCATAAAGAAACATAAACCATTTCAAACTACATGGAATAAACGAAAATAACACTATTGATATAAATTCACAGAATAATGACAACAAAAAAACAAGTGAATTTTCTAGGTAGTAGCTCAAAACCTTGTAGTGGGAAGATTCCCTCAAGCTTGAGAAATATATACATGTCAGGGAATGAGCTGTGACACTTGTTTCTTACGTTTACTAGGAATAATTGCAACTAGAGCTCCAATTCTTACTTTAGATAGATAGTATTGGTGTTGATATGAAATGTGGCCATCCACAATTATCAATGACATAGTTTTTGGGGTTCGCATAGTTACTTCATATTCAACCTCTTTCATGTCTGACTGACTAGTGTGGCCAGTAATTATTGGTGCTAATCCTGAGCTAGGGAACAAATTCTCTCAAGGTTTCTCCTTGAAGGAATCTGTTGAGAGTTTAAAATTCCAAACATTCCATATTTACCCAAAATATATTACATGGTAGAAACTTGCAAGGCTAAGAGTCTCTCACTACTATGAGGCCAAAACTACATTAAATATGGAATTCAAAATTTGTTGATTGAAAAGATTTCTAGCACCCACTACTAAAGACAACTAAATAATTTTTATAGTTGATTCGACTAAAAGGTCAAGTTGAGCGGGTGAGAGAGCTCTCCATATTATTTTCCCTTTCTATAGTAGAATTTTAATAATGTAGCATAGCTTTTAAACTTTCTTAAATGCACTAATTCTTTCATTCTGAAACTCCATTTTGTTTAGGATTATATGGGACTATCAAATCTCTCTTAATCCTAGATTCCTTATAGAAGGCTATAATTTCCTTGGATGTGTATTATCCTCCATTATCATACCTTAATATCTTAATTTTCCTTTGTGTAAGGTTCTCTACTCAGCTTTGAATTCTTGAAATTTGGTAAATACTTGGTCCTTGGATTTCATTAAGTAAACCCAAGTAATCCCAATTCAAACGTTTGGTTGAAGAGAAACTGGATATGGATAACTAGTTTATTAAGTGGGGTATATCTATATTTGGTTGGATGAATCATGTTAGAAATAATCATAATGATGGGTTCTCTAGAACTTATAGAGGTAATGGCGTCTCTCCAAGAGGAATCCATCGAGAAGGTGACTTGTTGAACAAAAGAGGCTCTAAATCCTCTAGTATCCAAGCATTAAAGATAATTGATGGAAAAAATGAGCCTAAAGATGAAGATGAAGATGATGAATGTGATTTAGTGAAGCTTGTGGGGCACAAGCAGGCAATGTTGAATCCTCTTGAAAAATAAGATCCAAAAAAAAGTAGTGTGAAGGATACTGGGGATGCTAATTATTTGAGCTAATCAAGATTTGACCAGTGTTAACACTCCAATAATTCACAAATGTTGTTTATATTTTGGTTTAAATAATATTGGAGCTAACCAAAAATGTACTTTTAAGCCTTAGGATCTAGCCTTCCTAATGCTGAGAGAGGGATCTCTCTATATGATTTATATTTTTTTGATTTTAGTTGATTTTAGGCTAGTTATGTAGGATTACTTGGAATTTTTATTTTGGATTTGGTTTGGTTTGGTGGTGGAATCACTAGTTCAGATGGATAGATGATCTATATTCCATTAGGAAAATGGAGTCAATGTGTCAAGCATCATGACACAAACAAGGTCAAAAGAAAATGTTCATAGGGCAAGATAGTTGGGTCAATTTAGATCTTCAGGCTGAATGGTGAAATGGTTTTAATCAGGATGAGAGAGTAGTTAAGGATTCTCAGATCCGGATAATGAGTGAAAAGGCAGGGGTCAATCGAAAATAGGGAGAAATTAAGAATTCCCTAATCTGGATATCAGAAGAAAACATGTAAATGATAAATAGTTCAAGACAAAGTGTAATTAAACATATTCTGTAATAATATTCTTGTTATATCACTTAGATTAAGAAAACATATAAGCATGTGAAAAACATAAGAAATTGACAATGAACAAGTGAAAATACTTCACTAAAGTGGCTCAACACATGAATCCTGTAGTATGATGCTTTATTGCTTGATCTAGTCAGTTGGCTTGAAAATCATACAAATAACCCTTAGGTTTCAGCTCAGTATAGCTATAGAAATGTTTAGCAATTCATCCACACTCAATAAATCAAAATAAGAA
Organism: Pinus albicaulis; assembly: GCA_034641835.2. Lineage (NCBI taxonomy): Eukaryota > Viridiplantae > Streptophyta > Pinopsida > Pinales > Pinaceae > Pinus > Pinus albicaulis. The sequence continues at coordinate 1,250,641,815 of CM076579.1, read as the reverse complement.
GTATTTATAGAAAAAAACTTACAAAATATCCTAAAACAAACTTAGGAATTATTCATGGAAAAATGAATATCTTCATGCAAGAAGATAGAGATAGCTATCTAACTAATGCAAGTTGTCTCGGATTTTTTTGAATTTGTTCTTTGTTGTCTTTAATTTGTTGTTGATTTCTCTCTTTGTTGTTTTCTCAACGAAGGTTGTTTTTTAAGCAGTGGAATCTCCCTTACGTTGGCAATCTTTCACTCTAATTTGACTTTAACTCTGACTTTCACCTGATACACTTTAACTGTCTCTGTTTTCACTTGAAACTCTCATTATTGTTCATGCAAGAGAATCCTGCTCAAATTTCATTACTTATTTGGGTGATTTAGGGGGTGATGTTTTTTAAATTATTTTATAAATTATGTACATTTTAAATAAATTAAGAGGAAAATATGAGTGTGAGGTTTATTGTAAATATTCTCTTATAATTGATAATATGAGAGGAGTTGGGTTGTATAAATATCCCAGGGATTATGAACTCCTTAAATATAAATTAGTTGAGTCAAAGGAGGGATAAGCTATTTTAGGATTTGGTTGAGTCATTTATGGAGGAAATTATGGATTCCAATTAATCCACAACTATGTATAAATATGAGCTTTGTATGAGGATGGAAAATATATAGAGGATGGAATAGGACAGAGGAAAAGAAGAGAGCTTAGAGTAGGAATGGTGTGATAGTGTGATGATTTGTAAAGGTGAGAGCCGAGATGAAACCAAGTGTATTATTCGGCCAAAGAAGAGTTGACACTGTATTTTATTGCTGTTATTTTATGCAATCATTTTATTTCACTTGCTCTCTTTTCGGTTATTTGATTAACCTCTGCTACACAATGTATACACTAAATGTTTGTAGTAGACACTACCATCGAGTTGTAGGTTCAAGGCAGTTTTGATCATAATCGATCCAAAACTAGGAATTTCGATCTCACACAACTCCTTGGTGGAGAATTTCTATTATGTTTAGTGAAATGGCTTCTCACAAGTGGAAAGTTTCTATTACGTTCAATTGAAATTTCTTCTCACCATAGTTAAGATTTGAGTCTTAACGCATCGCAGGGTTGAACTTCGTGACAGCTATGTGGAGGATGGAAGTGGAGTTAGCATGAGGTGGAAGACATTTTTCGCAAATCGACGTTGGATGTAAACAATCCCAATAGATTTTGCACCCAAGCCTCGTTTGGCTGTGACGTGGTCCAGCAGATTCATGTAATCACCCAGTGTTTAACTACAATTGCAGAACTTTAGGTTTGGTAGCAGCGTTAAGACTTGAAAACCACGAATGTAATATGGATAGAAAAATAAGGGATAGTTTGTAAATGTAGGTAGAAATGTATTGCTCAGTTTTGGTTGTAGAATCTATAGATAGAAATCATATGGTCTTGATTTAAAGATATCGCTGGATAAACCTGAGATGTATATTAATTTTTAAATGGTGGCTTATTTGAAGGTTATGCTAATCGTCATTTTGATATTAAAAGAACTTGTGAACTCTATTCTTTCATGTGTATTATGATTTGTGTAGATCCACTGCATCATTTTGGTATCAGAGCCTAGCTACGTCAGAGTTTTTCAAAGGGACTAGTTGAAGCCGTAATTGAAGTTGCATGCTTGGAAGGTTGAGCACTAAATAAGTATTGCGTTTCCAAAAGTAGTTATGCTGCAGTCAACGATCAAGCATCAGCTTCCTCACCATATTTACCATTGCTTTTGTGTTTGCTAAAATTTAGTATTGCATATCTATACATTCGAGCTATCATCATGAAAGAAGAAACATAAACAAGCTACTGAGTTTCATCGGAGGTCTATTCGTCATCTTCTGATGTTCTGTGTCTTGGGATTTTGCTTGAGGTCGGAGTGCCATTGACCAAAGAGCCAACTTATTGATGCCGTAGATATTATCACAGTAGGGGTGTCTACCACATATATTTTAAATGGAAATGGAAATGTGAAGATATATGATTTCAACCTTAATGCGTTTCCTCGGCAATTTAGGGAAGATGGGTTGCTGCATACAACTTGTGGAAGCCCTAATTATGTGGCACTCGAGGTGATTTTTGGTAGAGGATGCGATGGTGGTACTGCAGATGTTTGGTCCAGTGATGCCATTCTCTTTGTTCTTTTGACAAGTGTGGAGATCTGCGTTGAAAAGTTTCAGCGAGTCGATAATTTCTGCAAATTGTGAATGGAATAAAAACAATGGTGTGTCCTAAATAGGCCAAAGTATAATCTATTTAGTGTCTTCCAACAATTAAAAAATGATTGAAAGGTATTTCCTTTGATCGATTGAGAGTGTGGTCCTCTCCAATATTTCATTGATAATATTTTGCACTGCTATATATATTGATACTTTGTAAGAAGAGCTGTAGTGCGGAAGTGTTGGGCACGCTATGAAGGTGGTCTCCCGCACCAACACGGACAATATGTGAATTGGGATGAAGCTCACTAGACTTGATGACAAATAACTCAACTTGGAATTGGTTTGGATAATTTCTCCCGCCTGAGAAAGAGGTTTTGCGTAAAAAATTTGGCGTTGGTTGAACTGTGTTAAAGTTGTGTTGAAATCGTTAAAAAGTCTCTTCATAGAATTATTTATATGGTGCGTATTTTTCTTTGAAAACACAAGGTTAGATCATTTAAGTGATTGCATAAAGTTCTTTAAATTATTTTAATGGCCTTTATGTAAAAGCATTCAAAAAATAAAAAAAGTAAAATTATTGATGAAGATACGACTATTGATGGACATGTTCTACTTTGATATATATTTATGGTTGGTGCTCTAATGATATTGGTACTGTGCAACACCTCTTACTGAGAGGAGATGCATAAAAATTCACGTTGGTGAAAGAGGAGCAAGAGAGTTGCCTAGAAGATGATTCCAAGATAGAGAACCAAAAGATACCAAAAGTTCAAGCGCATGAAGAGAGATTGCATTGTTGAATGGCAAGTATGAAGGTTTGCTGAAAAGGAGATTGAATGAAATCCACAAGTGAACAGATTAAGTTCACAAAGGAGGAAAAAATTACAGCTGATAGTCATTTCAGAGGTTCTGAGAAAGACCACAATAGAAGAAAGAAGAAGGAAGATGCCAAGGAAAATGGCATATGGAAGCTGTTGACTGATGAAGAATATGAGAGGGAGAAGGATGAGATAGTAGTTCACCTTGAGTTATTGATGGAATTATTACAGAGAAATAAGAAAGACTAGAGACATGGTTGGACCATCACGAAGAAAGTGAAATGGAAGAGACTACAAGAAAAGAGGAATCAACAGGTAAATATGTAGTTAACAGAGGAGCTGAGAAAGCTTGAGTAGATGATGAGTGTGAAATTGAGATGTGAAGAACTCAGAGAAGCTAAGTTGGAAATGGAATTTTCCATTTGTGGACCAGAACAGGGAGAAATTCTGGGTGAAGAGGATAATGATAAAGATCTCATGGAATATTGGAATAGTTCAAAAAAATTTGAAGATATGTTGATAAGGGAAGCAGATGAGGCTATGAAGCCTTGTATTTTTAAATCTCATAGTTTGTGTGTTTGCAGGATGTACAAAAGATGATGGAACATCTGGTGAAACTGTCACAAAGATGAATAAAGCTCTTAAGGTGAAGTATGATGGAGAATTCCTTTTAGAGGAGGAAGGTACTGATTTATTACAGCAGAAATAATTCATAGATGAATTTCTATTTGGTGTAAGACAACCAATTGAAGATGTTACGGAGCAGAAGCATAAGGAAAATGTTGTAGTGATATTCTAAGGAGGTAAAAAAATGAATTTTTTTAATGAAATTGATGATTTCAATGTGATGATATAGAAAACAGGATAACTCAGGATGATTTCCAGAAGAAGAATGAAACTAGGAATGAAGGTTGTGATGAAATGCTGGAAATATTTCACATGGAAATAGAGTTCTTGGAAAGATGGCTCAAGGAACCTGAAGGAGAAATGAAGCTTGCAGAACCTCATAAAGAAGAGATTGTAGTTACAGTGCATGATAAGGATGAAATGTCTCTAACGTTTTGTTGTGACCAGCAACAACCCCCCTTTTTATTTAATATTAGTAATAATACTAAATAAATGGGGACCCTTAGTTAAAAAATCCAAAAAAATTAATTAGGATTTGTTTGCCTTTTCAAATAAAACTTTTTATCATAAACTTATAGAAATCCCTTAGAAAGAACATTAAGAAACACTTAAGTTTATGATAGATTACGATAAAATTTCTCTTTAAACAAAATAGCGCATCCATAGCAAAATGGTATATATCTTTTATAAAACTGAAAATGCGATTTTGCGCTTTTGCGATAATGCGATCCCAAAAGCTTATACAATAAACGTATTGGTCGCAGATCGCATAGCATAGAAAACAGAAGTGATTAATGAATACCTTTTGCGCTATTTTCAATTTTGCGCTTTTGTGAGATTTGCGATGTGCGCTTTTGCGCTATTGCGCAATTTCCGCTTTTGCGCTATTTTACATAACTGCGACGGCTTCATTTTGCAATATTGCGACATTGCGACATTGCGATATTGCGATATTGTGCAGCAAATCGCAGATCGCAATGTCGCAGATTCATGTAGGCGCGTTGTCCAAAGGAAATCTTCCCATATATCAAATCTGTTATGCGCTTTAATGATTAAATTAAATGGTTGGATTGATTATTAATGGTAAATGAGATTGTGTTTGGATTGAAAGTCGTTTCAAGATTAAAATATTATATTTCATCCGCTTTCACATTTAAAACAGTCTCATCACCTTTCTTATGCCATTACTCTCATTTACTCGTAAAACGCAGGCACGAAGGAGCAAACGTCTATACAAAGCTTTCACGAAACACTATGGGCAAGAAGGAGAAGAGCTCGAGTTCTGAAAACGGAGAAATGGCTTCGCTGTATGCAGACACCGCTTGTAATAAGGATGCCGGTATATCCACTTAGGAAGGAATGTATAATCTGTTAGAGGAAGAAAATCCTGTGGTGATGAAAGTTGTAGCTACAGCAGGTTCCAGTAATACGTTTGAGGCAACCCTTAGAGAACTGGCTTGCTCATTTCTGCATAGAATATCGGAAAGGCCAAGGATTCTCCCATATACAGACATGGTGAGATGGGTGCTGGACAGCACCGATATTTCAGACAGGCAATTTAGGACTCCATATAAAGAGCTAATCGGGTCATTCACCACAGAAGATCTGAGATTAATGTATAAGTTGCCAGAACCTCAGGCGACTTACAACAAGCAATTTATGGAAGAATTTGCCAGAATGCACAAAGGAGTGGACCAAAAGAAGTGAACCATTGAAGAAAAACAAACAAGGTATGTACAACACGGTTTCACTTACCTCTCCTTATTGTTTCACTGCTACCATGTTATGCAGGCTTTTTGGAAAGCCTGACATAAATATGATCTTATCCGAATGGCTTCCTTTGTTGAATGCGGCCGTTAATTCTACAATTGTAGACTGGGCCAAAATCCTATCTGATAATTTTACCACTGCTATTTTTCACTACCGGTCCAAACGAAATGTTTCTCAGCGGGTTTATCCGCCTTTTTATTTATCTGCTTATGTCATGGACGCCATCTGTTATATCTCTAAATTCCCCGTGATGGGCTGGCAATGGACTATCCATGATCCTTTGCCCATTCATGTGTACCATAAAGAACTATGGGAGTCTAAGTTTATCCCCCATTTTTACCAAATTTGTCATGGAATAATGCTGCCATTATACAGAACATTGTATAATAAGGATGCCCCAAGGTTATCCTCAGAAACAGAGGTTGACATTCTCCCCGTCGCAAGATGGTTTGGAGAAGAATTGTTCAATTATATTAGGGTTTTTGGAAGTTATGCTTCTCCCCATGTTTTACCCCTATATGTTCTAGATAGACTTGTAGCTCGGGAAATTGCTTATCAGACCTGTGGCCAGGGAGGTATAACAAAAGATTTAAAAGAGAAGAAAAAAGGCATTTGGCCACAATTTCCTGTTAAATGTGGAACATTTTCACTGTTTGATATTGGTCATGCATTCCAAGAGATAGGCAACATTACATGTCTACAACTGTTCAAATTTTCGAGAAGGTTATTCGACCCAGATGATATTGTTAAGAATTTTACCAATACAATCAGAGCAAGGGAATTTTCCGGGGAACAGGATCTTTTTGATGATATGTTCCAAGCAAGAAATTCATTTAAAGAAGTTTTGAATTCAGCTCAAACGCAGTTATCTCCAGAGGAATTCCAGGAATTCAAACTTTACAGAGAAAGAAGACTAACTCCTATTCCGTTGGATAATCTACGCTTAGAGCCCGCAAGGGAGCAAACTCCTAGTGTTAGTCTTAACGGCAGTTCAAGCATAGATAAATCTAAATAAAAATCTGACAGAGATTCTGAACATTCCAATAAGTCTAATGAAAAGGAAGATAAAATGGAAGAATCCATTAAGGATTCTGCATAATCAAAAGAACTTTCTCAACAGCAAATTTTGACTTCTCAACAGAAAAATCCTCCTCCAACCAATGTACAGCAACAGCCAGTCATTATTGAATTAGACAAAGAATGGGAAACCTTCAACCAATTGATTAATGTAGAAGGATAGAATGTACAGACCCCTGTCCAGACAACCAAAGTTTTGAACAAAGGAACAAGCAGCACAGTCGCAGTAATAGAGCACATACCAATCACACCATCCTCCAAAATTGTACTTAATGTGGAGGACATTCCTCCTCTAGATGTATTCTACAGCCCAAAATACAAAGCAATAGTGAAAAGATAGAGGAAAAAGAGAAAATTAGAAAGTGCAATTGCTACTAAACCAGAACAAGTAGATGTTTTGTGGAAATATCCTGCCACAGAACCTACTCATAATCTCACTAAGTTATCTCAAATGACAGGAGCTTATGCTTCTGCAACAATTGACAAAGCATTTGAGATACAACTTTTGTTGAATGAAAAAGAAGAACAGGTAAAAGTTCTACAACAGCAATTGCAACAGGTACAGACCGATAAGGAAGCACATTTGAAACTTGAAGAGTTACAAAAACAACTTCAAGAAATGCAAATAAGACATCAAAAAAGCTTGGCTGATAAAGAAAAAAAAATACAGATTATCCGAGATCAACATAAAGATGATCCTAAGCTTCCAGAATTCATTTCAGAAACTATCTCTTTGAACAATCAACTACTGCAACAAGAGGAAGTTTTCTGCCAAAAAATCTTGCAATGGAATTCTTTATGCCAAGAGAGTGATAAAATCACAAATCATGTCATAGATTTACGAAATGATTATGATTTGATTAATGAAAATATCAATGATTATCTGGCATGGAAAAAGAGAGAAGAAGGCAGAAAAGTTGGTGCACCCATTGTTAATGAAAACCATAAAGAAATATTGTTCAATAACTGGGATGCACAAATCAAAAGGGCAGAAAAGGCAGCAGAGGAGGCGGCTACAGTGGCAAACACTCTTACAGATTGTGTAAATGACAATTTACACAAAGCTAATTTGATTCCAGAAACTGTTCCAGGATATCTCCCACAGGCAAATCAACTGCAAACAGAATGGAGGCAAAAGGCAGAAGAAAGAGAAAAATCTATCCAAGGGCTGACAAGATTGAATTGGGAATCATACTGGATGTACTTGGTGAAGCCACACAGTCAGCACAGTGTGCTTAATTGTATCATCAATGCTACAGAGAAGATTGCTCCTAAACACCAGCTCCGTCTTTTCGGGACGATTGAAATCTGAAGGATCAGCTAGCATCTTCTCAAAACTATCTTCTTTGCAAGTTTAAAGAACAAGTTCATAGATAGTTAGATTTAGTTTTAATTTTCGTTTTTTATCCTAGGAAAGGATGATCATTGAGCCAGAATCCTTAATTTTTTTAATAAGACTATTTTTAGATTTAGCTAAGTAGTATTTAAACCCTTCTCATTCATTTAGAGAAGGGTCCTAGATCTTAATATTTTTGACTTGGAGATTGCATTTCTGTACTCCACTGTCTTATATATTTTTAAAAAGGATCACATCTGGTGATTTTCATGCGGAATTATCTTTGAAGTGTTGCATTTCTGTACCTTGGAATTTGATTTTGCATCAGAGTTACTGGAATAGAGTATCACATTGCATTTGAAAGTCTTCAAGATGAATGAGGTATTTCTATCCTTTCACTGTTGATTTCTTTTGTCTTATGATATTCGCTTTAAAATTTCTGTCATTTATATATATTTGTTTTCACAACGCTTCCTTTTATATATCATTTTTGAGTATAATTGAAACGTTATCTTTCATAAGTGTATATAGATGGTATACAATGATGAATGCAATATGTTAATACAACTTTGTTTAATTTTATGAGAGTTATCTTTATTTGTTTGCACATTTCAATTTAAATAATAATACGGTTTCATGGTTATTGTTAAATTCTGGAACAATCTTAAGTTGTATTCACATATAATTACCCGGGTTAATGTTAGAATTTCTTTATCAGTATTTAGTTTAAATTAGATAGTTTTATTTCGGTTAATTTAGTCCCATTTCCACCCATCCAAACCAATCCATTTAGTTATAAGGAAATTGGTCCTTTAAATCCAGTCGGAGCCACCATACCAAATGGAAAAGGAGCTGTCCTAAGGTCCCGACCAGGTGGTTTTCCCCAATGTTCGAAGCAGAGATTTTCTAGGCTTCAACATTTTTGGCGCTAGAAGGAGGGCCTCAGCTATGAATGGCAAGTAAATATTTATCCACAAGCCTTTCGAGAGCAAAACACCCTCATTAACTTCTTCAATTTCTTCTGAAATTCAAAATCCTAGAGAAGAATTACTTGAGAAAATATTTAGACACCCACTACCAAAAAATCTCACAACATTCGGAATTTCAACATCTGAGTCTCCCAAAGTTCAAGATTTAATTCATAAATTGAAAGGATTATCATTATCTCTTGAAGAGTCTGAAGTATCTGAAGGTAGTGTAACTTCAAAATTTGTTTCTTCCAAACCTCTTACTAGGCTTCAAAGTGAAAAACTTGGTATTTCTCCGAAAGAATTCCCTTTACCTAGTAGAGTCAAGCCAAGAAAAAATCAATCGGAATCAATAAGTGATATAAGTTCAACATCTAATATTCAAATACATGTTTCCGAAATCCCTTCTCAATAAAGTACAGGAGTTTCCACATCATCTACTCAATCATCATCTCCTCAAACCTCATCAATCTCAACATCATCTATTCCAACCACTTCAATTCAAATACCACCAGTTTCTACTATCCCTCCAATAGTTGTTCCAATAATGGCATAGAGACCATGGTCTACTCCAGGATCAGTCAACATGGCTGCACCTTTACATGACTTACCAGACAATCCTGGAAAATGGCTTCCAAAGTTTAGCCCAGATCTTAACATTCAAGCTGAAGAACATATCAATAACTTTATGCTAGCTATTAATTTGAATGGAGTCATACATGAAGATATCGTAGTTATATTATTCCCATATACTCTTCAGGGAGTAGCTGGATCATGTTACTTTTCATTACCATCAGGATCCATAATGAGTTGGGACATTTTTGCAGATCATTTTCTGACCAAATTTGGAGATGACCGATCAAGTGCAACTTTACTCAATGATCTCTCAAATTTGAAGATAGAACCCAAGGAACCTATAAAAGAGTTCAATGCTAGATTCAACAAACTCTTGAACAAAATTCATACAGATTCACAACCCAGTGAACAAGTTAGAATTGAATGGTATATAACTGCCTTACCCTCAAACATAGCAATTTTCGTAGACAGAGCTGCAAAGCCTACATTAGCTAAGAATATGAAATAAGCTATTGCAGTGGAAAAACGTATGACTTCTCTTGAAAAGAAAAATGCTATTGAAGAAAGAAAATTAAAGAAGGTCAGCTTCAGAGATGATTCAAAGAAAAAGGCCAAAGATCCATATGATATGGAAGGATTACAGAAAGTTCTTAAAACCATGTCAAATGAAATGGTTGAAATTAAAAAACAAGTGGCTGAAACTCCTACCAAGAAACCATTCGGAAATTTCAGAAGAAACCAAGTTGAATCTAAACCTCCTAATCCAATCTCTAATGCAGAATCAGAAGAAGAGGAAGAAGAAGAAGATACATCTATAGTATCAGATCAAGAAGACGAAAATGAAGAAATAGCTGAGTTGAATGGAATGTGGGATTTTATTCTCCCTAATTCTGATAGTGAAGAAGCTATGCCTGTAAGTACTAGGAGTAAATCCACAACGGAACCAGTGCAAACAGTTCCTAAAAAGAAAATTACAACTCCAAGTACCAAAGACAAACCCACTGTGAAGAAAACTTCTCCATTACCTACTCAAAATCAGCCATCCTCTTCTAATCTTCCTACATCAACAGCGAAAAATTTAGTAGTGTCAGATCCTATGGAATACAACATTGTTCAGGACATGAAAAAGATCAAAGCCAATATTTCCTTACATGAACTCAGCAAACTAAAACACCAACAAAAGTTGCTATTGAAAGAATTAAATGCTACACCAATTGCTGCTTTACCAAGCGGTGTAGTTGCAAAAGAAGCAAGAGGATCTGGTAAGCCACCAGATAAAGTAGATGCTATGAGATGCATTGCTCATTGGGGAAAAGTCAAATGCTCAAACTCCTCCTTTTCTTTTGACTTATGAGATGTACAAGAAAAAGCTGCACAATTGTTTGATTAATTCTAGAGCTTCCTCCAATATAATGCCTACTTATGTCTGTGCTAAATTGAATAGCGAACCACAAAAATCAACAGTTCATATCGTTCAATTGGATCGCTCTAAAGTCCAAGTGGTAGGAGAAATCAATTCAGTTACTGCTCCAGTTAGCCTCGCGTCCTAGGATTGTCCAAAGAATTGATATTCTGATTGCTAATATTCCTGAATTCTATGGATTAATCTTGAGCAGGGACTGGTCTACGAAACTTAATGGTTATATCTAGACTGATTATTCGCATATGTGGCTCCCCTAAAAGGGAAACCAAATCAAATTAAAATTGAACGAGAACAACATATGACGCACACTGTCACTGAATTCGAACAACCTAATGAACCTGTGGCATTCAACAACAATATTCTTGGAGGTTATTCGCTGAATAATTCCTTAGGAAGCCGAGCTCCTCTCCTTACTTTTACGCCAAATACTTTTGTTTCTCGAATGAAATTTTTTCACAATCGATTCTTCTAGAATTAGCAATGTTGATGTAATTGTAGATAAGTCAATAGATAAATCTTTGTTTTGGTCGTTATATTTTGATGGATCAAAGTCTAGTGATGGAGCTGGAGCAGGATGCATTTTAATCGATCCACATGGAGAGAAAACTATGCTGTCATGTAGGCTAGAATTTGAGTGTACTAACAATACTGTAGAATATGAAGCCTTGGTTCAAGGAATTTATAAAGCTATAGGGTTAGATGTTAAATACTTGAAAGTCTTTGGTGATTCCGAAATTGTCATAAAACAAGTTAGGAATACTATTCATTGCCTTTCAAAACATCTTAAACACTATCAAACCCTAGTACAAGATCTCACCACTCATTTTTTAGCATTCAATATTTCTTCTATTCCTAGGAATCAGAATACATCAGCTGACTTGTTAGCTAATGTTGCATCTAAACTCCTACCTACTGAAGATTGCAGTCCTGATAGGTTTTCTGTAGAATTGATTTTTCGTCCATCTGTCCCAGATAATGTTACAAATTGGAGAGTATTCTATCATGATCAAAATATTCTAAATTTCATGACCTCAGAGAAATCATATGATGAGCAAATTATTGACGAAGATGATCATGATTTACAAATTTCTTCAAAAGATAATGAAAACCCCATTCCAAAATCTGTTGTTAAATTAGAGGATTTAAATGACATTAAAGACAGATTCAAGAAAGTCACTAATACTAAACTTCAAAGCTCTACCTTGAAGTTTGAATTAGTAAATCTTGGTTCTGATTCTAAACCTCAAAACGTTAACTTAGGACTCAATGTAACACCAGAGGAAAGGAATGCGTTCATTAAACTTCTGAACAAGTATAAAAACGTTTTTTCTTGGAATTATGATGATTTTTTTTTTTTTCTAAATCAGACTAATCTATTAATTTATAAAAGTACTGTTACAAAACTACCGTTGCTGCTGCTGTGTGAGCCAGCTAGTTGGGACTGATTATCATCACCGTTCTTGATTGTTTTGGGTTGCCCAGAGTGGGAAACCAACCCATTAAGCAGAATGTGCTGAGCCGCCCTTAGAAGGGAAACCGGCCAGAGGATTATACATAAAATGTAATCAGCAATGTAAAAGCTAGAAACATCATACTGCTCATCAGTGGAGCAATTGAAACAGTAAAACTCAAAAAGACCAGAAGTGAATGAGCCAGGGGATTTAGCCCTCGTGCTCAGAAGACATTGGTTCCTCTTCAATCCTGCATGCATATTCATTCTCCTCGCTGCTGTCCTCCTTTCCTGCATGGCTATCAGTCTGCAAATCTTTGTTGTCAGCTCCAGAACGCAACTCCGTGGGAGGAGGGGGAGAGGGGCGATGGTCAATGGGGAGGGAAGGGGTGGCACAATGCGGAATTTCCTCACGGAGCGAGACAGAGATGAAGGCGGTGATGATGGAGTCGAAGGAGGTGCAGTGGAAACAGAGTTCGGCATTCTGAGTAGTTTGTCTGATAGTGGCGCCTCGAGTGCGACTTTCCCGGGGAATGGGCTGACCGGGAGGGGCAGGGAAGTCAGAAGGAGGCTGACTGGAATGAGCCAGAGTTTCAGGAGGGCCAGGAGGCTCAGAGGCAAGAGGTGGCTGACATGGGAAGTCACCAGAACTCCTAGCACGAACACGACCCCTTCCTCTGCCTGCATGAACATAATTCACCGCCCGTCGACCTCTGCCTCTTCCTCTGCTTCCACCACCTCGAGAGGCAGGCGGGGGCGTGTGAGCGTCATCCTCAGAGGACGAGCTGAGCTCAGAAAGCGGGGAGGGAGGATTTTCAAGGGCCAGACCTCGACTCGTGCCCCTTCTGCAGCGCATGCGCTGCCTGAGGCGTGGCATAGCTAACGAGAGGTGGCGCGCGCGAGGACTGCCAAGGAGAGAGGGCAGAGCTTGAGGAGTGGTGAGGAGGCTTCCAGGGATGGGCCAACCAGACTGAGAAGCTATATAACCAGACGGAGAAGCAATATAACGAGACGGAGAAGCAATATAACCAGACGGAGAAGCGATATAACTAGCGATACAATTGCTAGTGGAGAAATTGTCCGAGGAATGCAAATTGAGGCCAGAGAGAGCCGGATTACCTGCAGCGAATTCTGCTGTAGCTCCAATTGAGGCCGAAGCACCGCAGAAGGGACTGTTGGAAAAATGAACACCCGGGACGATCTCCAGACAGGCGAAAATGCTGCAGCGGCGTCCAGTCTGCGTTTTGCAGCTGGGATTGGCACAATCGAGCGAACAAACAGCATCAAGAGGGTTCAGAGGTCCGCCATGGCTCTCACTGTTCGGCATTCCCTCCATACTGCAGACGTTCCACAAAACCAACACCATATACCCGAGAGCGATGGTGCAATAACTACCTCCCTGTTCCGATCGAGGCGAATTAATATCTCCAGCAGGTGTAGTGCCATGAGCCATGTGGGCACGGCGTGTGGGCAGCATTGGAGGCTGCGCACGAGCCCAAGGCTCATTAATTCCCTTATGCAGCCGCATCTGGCGGGAATTATGATGATTTAAAAACGTATGATACTTCGATTATTCAACATACAATTCCAATGCTTCCTGATATTAAACCTGTTCAACAGAAGTTGAGAAAGATCCATCCAAATCTCGAAAGTCAAATCAAATCAGAACTTAATAAACTTTTAAAAGCCAAAATCATTTTTCCAATCAGGCACTCCAATTGGGTTTCCAATATGGTACCTGTAAGGAAGAAGAATGGTGATATAAGAATCTGTATTGATTTCAGAAATTTAAATAAGGCATGTTTAAAAGACAATTTCCCATTGCCAACCATGGAACAAATACTTCAAAAGGTAGCTGGTTCTGAACTTATGTCCTTTCTCGATGGATTTTCGGGCTATAATCAAGTTTTAGTTCATCCAGATGACAGATTGAAAACAACTTTCAGAACAAAATGGGGAACTTATGCTTATCAGAAAATGCCTTTTGGTCTAATAAATGCAGGAGCACTTTTTCAAAGGGCCATGGACATAGCATTTAAAGGTCTGATCAATAAATCAGTTGTTGTTTATCTTGATGACATAACAGTATTTTAAAAAAAGAGAGCCAATCATCTACATGATTTAAAACAAATATTTGAAAGATGTAGAAGGTTTGGTATTTCCTTAAATCCAAAGAAATCTTTCTTTACTTTAGATGAAGGAAAACTCTTAGGATTTTTTGTGTCAAAAGATGGTATATATATTGATCCAGATAGAGTGAAAGAAATTTCTGATATTTCTTTACCTCATAACAAAAAATCCATGCAATCATTTCTTGGACAGATCAATTTTGTTAAAAGATTCATTCCTGATTTTTCTTTTATTGTTTTACCTATGCAAAATATGATCAAGAAGAATTCAATATTCAAATGGACGCATAAAGAAAAAGAAGCTTTTGAGGCAATCAAACAAGCAATCATTAATGCACCAGCATTGAATACCCCGGATTTTTCTAAAGATTTTACTTTGTATACTCTGGCCACTGAAACATCCTATGCAGCCATTTTAACACAACTCAATGATCAAGAAATCGAAGCACCAATTTCTTTCTTTAGCTCAAATCTGCAAGGAGCTGAGCTTAATTATTCCGATGTTGAAAAACAAGCCTTTTCTTTGTTTAAATCAATCAAACATTTCAGACCTTTTCTCCTGAAAACACATACAAAAATCAGTGTCTCATTCTTTGCAGTGAGGCAATTATTAATTCAAAAAGAAGTAGGAGAAAAGAGAGCTAACTGGGTAACAGCCTTGCAAGAATATGATATTGATATTAAACCAGCTAAGATTGTTAGAGGACAAGGTTTTTGCATATTATTGGCAGGAGCTCATAACATACCAGAAAATCAAGATTCAAATCAAGATATTCAAGTAAGTCAGATAAGTGTTACAGATTCTGAATCTCAGTATGCTGATCTTATCTATTACTTGAAAAATGGGTATGCTCCTTCTAATCTCAACTATAAGAGTAAACGCGCTTTAAGGTTAAAGGCTATTAAATATGAGATCATTGATAATGTGTTATTTAGGAAAAATTATGATTCAATTTTATTAAGATGTCTTGAAAAGACTGAAGCTGAAAAGGTTTTGCAAGAGTTGCATGATGGACCAGCAGGAGGTCATTTTGGAGGTGATACCACAGCTCACAAAATAATTCGTGCTGGTTATTACTGGCCTACCCTTTTTAAAGATATGCATGATTACGTAAGGAAGTGCCAAATTTGTCAAACTGCAAGTGGAAGACAAAGGAAACCAGCTTTTCCTTTGCAACCAGTGACTATTGAGCAACCATTCAAACAATGGGGGCTTGACATTATTGGTGAGATAGTACCTCATTCTTCCAAACAGCACAAGTACATCCTTACTGCAACTGATTACTTTACAAAATGGGTAGAAGCAATCCCGTTGAAGGTAGCCAATTCTGATGCAATTATTGATTTCATAGATCAATTCATCATAACCAAGTTTGGTGTACCTAACGCTCTAGTCTTTGATAATGCATCTTACTTCTCTAGAAATAGTTTAATAGAATTTGCAGTCAAAAGAGGTTTTAAATTAAAATATTCAGCAAATTATTATCCACAAGGTAATGGTTTGGCCGAATCCACTAATAAAAACCTTATCAAAATCATTAAAAGGACCGTTGATCAAAATCAAAAGAATTGGCACAAATCTTTAATCTTTGCGTTATGGGCTGATCGTATCACTGAAAAAGCTTCAATAGGGACTTCACCTTTCAATCTGGTTTATGGAAAAGAAGCTGTGATACCATCAAATCTAACTCTTCCATCATTAGCCCTAGTGCAGTTTATTGAAGAAAATCCTTCTTCATCCATTCAATTGAGATATGATCAAATCCTTAAATTAGAAGAAGATAGGGATAAAGCAAAAATTACTCATGAAAAACATCAACAACTTGTAAAATCTTCTTTTGATGCAAGTTCTACCGGCTCAAAAATTTTGTCAATTGGTGATCTTGTTCTGAAATGGGATAAAGCACACGAAGAAAAAGGTAAACGTACCAAATTTCAGAAAATGTGGCTTGGACCATTTCAGATCGTTGAGAAGATAAGCTCAAATACATTCATACTCCAAGATCTAACAGGTAAGAGAGAATCTCTTCCTGTAAATGGGCTTATCTTGAAGAAATTTTTTTCATAAGGAGGTAACCCCTTCTTAACTGTACATATTCCTTTCTGCAGAATTTTGATTGTTTTTTGTTTTTGAAAATAAAGGTTGTTAATAAGTCTATGATTGACTGTTTGCTATTTAAGAAAATTTCTTCGGAAAAATATTATAAATATTTATTTTGTGTAAATAAGAATTTTTAAAGTAATGATCACAGTTTTTGAATAGTTTAAAATAAGATGTTAAACTTTGAAAGATTATTTCAATCATTTACATGATCTTTTGAAAACTTGAGAAGAATGTAAATCATCATAAGTTTATTAAGCAGAGAAATGTTATCTATCAAAGTAAAGATTTTTTCAAAGTTTTGGAACTTAAAAAAACTCTGAAAATTGTCATCCATTAATTCTTAAGGATAAAACTATTTCACCCCATTCATTTAAGTTGTGATTTTTTAGAATGTAATTCTAAGAAATTTGGAAATTTAAAGAGATAAGAGGTCTCATTATGAGCCGACTTACCATGTTCATAAGGAGTAATAAAACTTACATTACCAATACTGCATACCAAAATAGGGTAATGGCTTATAAATGTAACACAAGGGGTCTCATCACGAGCCAACTTGTTCAGTTTAATTATAATTAATGAATGGCATTGTTATTAACTGGCTACCAAACCAAAACAATGGCTCTTAAAATAAAAATAAATAAAAGACAAAAGCATGAGATAATAGGTCTTATGAATTTATCTTTTAAAAAGTCATAATTTTAATTGGATGGGACAATGAATGGTTAATGGTTTAAAGGTAACCCTGTCGAGACTATGAACGTTGCTGGCAACAGAGGCAATACCTATGACAATAGAGTATATTATAAAACCAAAACTTGGAGAGAACCACTTACTTCATTATTAACACCAATCAAAGCTTGAGATAACCCAAAATGTTTTTATTCTTAAGGAATTAGAAAGAAATTATGAAATGATTTTTATTTCTTTTTTCATAGTTACATTTTATTTGAATTATCCTAAGATAGTTTTCATTATCTTTATAAATCTTTACTTACTAAAGATATAGTGTTCATTTTATTTTTTCAGAGATAACTGTTTCTTTCAGTGAATCGCCAATTGTTGTGACCAGCAACAACCCCCCTTTTTATTTAATATTAGTAATAATACTAAATAAATGGGGACCCTTAGTTAAAAAATCCAAAAAAAACAATTAGGATTTGTTTGCCTTTTCAAATAAAACTTTCTATCATAAACTTATAGAAATCCCTTAGAAAGAATATTAAGAAACACTTAAGTTTATGAGAGATTACGATAAAATTTCTCTTTAAACAAAATAGCGCATCCATAGCAAAATGGTATATATCTTTTATAAAACTGAAAATGCGATTTTGCGCTTTTGCGATAATGCGATCCCAAAAGCTTATACAATAAACGTATTGGTCGCAGATCGCATAGCGCAGAAAACAGAAGTGATTAATGAATACCTTTTGCGCTATTTTCAATTTTGTGCTTTTGCGAGATTTGCGATGTGCGCTTTGCGATATTGCGCAATTTCCGCTTTTGCGAGATTTGCGATGTGCGCTTTTGCGCTATTGCACAATTTCCGCTTTTTCTCTATTTTACATAACTGCGACGGCTTCATTTTGCAATATTGTGATATTGCGACATTGCGATATTACGATTTTGCGTAGCAAATCGCAGATTGCAATGTCGCAGATTCATGTAGGCGCGTTGTCGAAAGGCAATCTTTCCATATATCAAATCTGTTATGCGCTTTAATGATTAAATTAAATGATTGGATTGATTATTAATGGTAAATGAGATTGTGTTTGGATTGAAAGTCGTTTCACGATTAAAATATTATATTTCATCCGCTTTCACATTTAAAACAGTCTCATCACCTTTCTTATGCCATTACTCTCATTTACTCGTAAAACGCAGGCACGAAGGAGCAAACATCTATACAAAGCTTTCACGAAACACTATGGGCAAGAAGGAGAAGAGCTCGAGTTCTGAAAATAGAGAAATGGCTTCGCTGTATGCAGACACCGCTTGTAATAAGGATGCCGGTATATCCACTTGGGAAGGAATGTATAATC
Source organism: Pinus albicaulis (assembly GCA_034641835.2). Classification (NCBI taxonomy): domain Eukaryota; kingdom Viridiplantae; phylum Streptophyta; class Pinopsida; order Pinales; family Pinaceae; genus Pinus; species Pinus albicaulis. The sequence continues at coordinate 1,250,623,321 of CM076579.1, read as the reverse complement.
TATTAGAGGAAGAAAATCCTGTGGTGATGAAAGTTGTAGCTACAACAGGTTCCAGTAATACGTCTGAGGCAACCCTTAGAGAACTGGCTTGCTCATTTCTGCATAGAATAGCGGCAAGGCCAAGGATTCTCCCATATACAGACATGGTGAGATGGGTGCTAGATAGCACCGATATTTCAGACAGGCAATTTAGGACTCCATATGAAGAGCTAATCGGGTCATTCACCACAGAAGATCTGAGATTAATGTATAAATTTCTAGAACCTCAGGCGACTTACAACAAGCAATTTATGGAAGAATTTGCCAGAGAACATGCAAATTTGGCAGAATGCACAAAGCAGTGGACCAAAAGAAGTGAACCATTGAAGAAAAACAAACAAGGTATGTACAGCACGAGTTCACTTACCTCTCCTTATTGTTTCACTGCTGCCATGTTATGCAGGCTTTTTGGAAAGCCTGACATAAATATGATCTTACCCGAATGGCTTCCTTTGTTGAATGCAGCCGTTAATTCTACAATTGTAGACTAGGCCAAAATCCTATCTGATAATTTGACCACTGCTATTTTTCACTGCCGGTCCAAACGAAATGTTTCTCAGCGGGTTTATCTGCTTATGTCATGGACGCCATCTGTTATATCTCTAAATTCCCTGTGATGGGCTGGCAATGGACTATCCATGATCCTTTGCCCATTCATGTGTACCATAAAGAACTACGGGAGTCTAAGTTTATCCCCCATTTTTACCAAATTTGTCATGGAATAATGCTGCCATTATACAGAACATTGTATAATAAGGATGCCCCAAGGTTATCCTCAGAAACAGAGGTTGACATTCTCCCCGTCGCAAGATGGTTTGGAGAAGAATTGTTCAATTATATTAGGGTTTTTGGAAGTTATGCTTCTCCCCATGTTTTACCACTATATGTTCCAGATAGACTTGTAGGTCGGGAAATTGCTTACCAGACCTGTGGCCAGGGAGGTATAACAAAAGATTTAAAAGAGAAGAAAAAAGGCATTTGGCCACAATTTCCTGTAAAATGTGGAACATTTTCACTATTTGATATTGGTCATGCATTCCAAGAGATAGGCAACATTACATGTCTACAGCTGTTCAAATTTTCGAGAAGGTTATTCGACCCAGATGATATTGTTAAGAATTTTACCAATACAATCAGAGTAAGGGAATTTTCCGGGGAACATAATATTTTTGATGATATGTTCCAAGCAAGAAATTCATTTAAAGAAGTTTTGAATTTAGCTCAAATGCAGTTATCTCCGGAGGAATTCCAGGAATTCAAACTTTACAGAGAAAGAAGACTAACTCCTATTCCTTTGAATAATCTACGCTTAGAGCCTATGAGGGAGCAAACTCCTAGTGTTAGTCCTAATGGCAGTTCAAGCACACATAAATCTAAATCAAAATCTGACAGAGATTCTGAACATTCCAATAAGTCTAATGAAAAGGAATATAAAATGGAATAATCCATTAAGGATTATGCACAATCAAAAGAACTTGCTCAACAGCAAATTTTGACTTCTCAACAGACAAATCCTCCTCCAACCAATGTACAGCAACAGCCATTCATTATTGAATTAGACAAAGAATGGGAAACCTTCAACCAATTGATTAATGTAGAAGGACAGAATGTACAGACCCCTGTCCAGACAACCAAAGTTTTGAACACAGGAACAAGCAGCACAATCGCAGTAACAGAGCACATACCAATCACACCATCCTCCGAAATTGTACTTAATGTGGAGGACATTCCTCCTCTAGATGTATTATACAGCCCAAAATACAAAGCAGTAGTGAAAAGACAGAGGAAAAAGAGAAAATTAGAAAGTGCAATTGCTACTGAACCAGAACAAGTAGATGTTTTGTGGAAAGATCCTGCCACAGAACCTACTCATAATCTCACTAAGTTATCTCAAATGACAGGAGCTTATGCTTTTGCAACAATTGACAAAGCATTTGAGATACAACTTTTGTTGAATGAAAAAGAAGAACAGGTAAATGTTCTACAACAACAATTGCAACAGGTACAGGCCGATAAGGAAGCACATTTGAAACTTGAAGATTTACAACAACAACTTCAAGAAATGCAAATAGGACATCAAAAAAGCTTGGCTGATAAAGAAAAACAAATACAGATTATCCGAGATCAGCATAAAGATGATCCTAAGCTTCCATAATTCATTTCAGAAACTATCTCTTTGAACAATCAACTACTGCAACAAGAGGAAGTTTTCTGCCAAAAAATCTTGGAATGGAATTCTTTGTGCCAAGAGAGCGATAAAATCACAAATCATGTCGTAGATTTACGAAATGATTATGATTTGATTAATAAAAAGATCAATGATTATCTGGCATGGCAAAAGACAGAAGAAGGCAGAAAAGCTGGTGCACTCATTGTTAATGAAAACCATAAAGAAATACTGTTCAAAAACTGGGATGCACAAATCAGAAGGGCAGAAAAGGCAGCAGAGGAGGTGGCTACAGCGGCAATCATTCTTACTGATTGTGTAAATGACAATTTACACAAAGCTAATTTGATTCCTGAAACTGTTCCAGGATATCTCCCACAGGCAAATCAACTGCAAACAGAATGGAGGCAAAAGGCAAAAGAAAGAGAAAAATCTATCCAAGGGCTGACAAGATTGAATTGGGACTCATACTGGATGTACTTGGTGAAGCCATACAGTCAGCACAGTGCGCTTAATTGTATCATCAATGCTACAGAGAATACTGCTCCTACGCTTGCCGACTCTGTCTTTTCAGGACAGTTGAATTCTGAAGTCGGTCAACCGCATCTTCTCAAAACTATGCTAGATGCCTGTAAGTTTAAAGAACAAGTTCATAGATAGTTAGATTTAGTTTTAATTTTACTGTATTTTAGCCTAGGAAAAGGATGGTCATTGAACTGAATCCTTAATTTTTGTAATAAGACTATTTTTAGATTTAGCTAAGTAGTATTTAAACCCTTCTCATGCATTTAGAGAGGGGTCCTGGATCTTAATATTTTTGACTTGGAGATTGCATTTCTGTACTCCACTGTCTTATATATTTTTAAAAATGATCACATCTGGTGATTTTCATGCGGAATTATCTTTGAAGTGTTGCATTTCTGTACCTTGGAATTTGATTTTGCATCAGAGTTACTGGATTAGAGTATCACATTGCATTTGAAAGTCTTCAAGATGAATGAGGTATTTCTATCCTTTCACTGTTGATTTCTTTTGTCTTATGATATTCTCTTTAAAATTGCTATCATTTATATATTTTTTTTTTCACAACGCTTCCTTTTATATATCATTTCTGAGTATAATTGAAACGTTATCTTTCATAAGTGTATATAGATGGTATACAATGATGAATGCAATATGTTAATACAACTCTGTTTAATTTCTTAAACATAGTTATCTTTATTTGTTTCTGCACATTTCAATTTAAATAATAATACATTTTCATGGTTATTGTTAAATTGGAACAATCTTAAGTTGTATTCACTTATAATTACCCGGGTTAGTGTTAGAATTTCTTTATCAGCATTTAGTTTAATTAGATAGTTTTATTTCAGTTAATTTAGTCCCATTTCCACTCATCCAAATCAACCCATCACCAACCCATTTAGTTATAAGGAAACTGGTCCTTTAAATCCAATCGGAGCCACCATACCAAACGGAAAAGGAGCTGTCTTAAGGTCCCGACCGGGCGGTTTTCCCCGATGTTTGAAGCAGAGATTTTCTAGGCTTCAACACGTTTATAGAGTTAAGTGAATGCTTTGACTCTTTAATTAATAACGTGGTTGTAGGTACAGAAGACAACATAAATAAATATGATTCTAAAATCAGAGGAATTGTTGGAATAAGGTCTCCTACAAGCTACGAAACTGGTCCATTTTGAATATTTTTGATTAGATTTAGTTTAGCGGAGGGGTTTTGGGGCAGTTCAAAGCCCCAAAAGCATTGTAATGGGTAAAAGGGTAAACCAAGGGCCTGAAAACCACAGTTTGTTGACCATAGGAAATTCTAGGCTAGATTGCTATAAATAGAGGGATATTTTGTATTGTAAAGGATAGGAATGATGAGATATTGATGTGAATTGTGGTTTAAGCTATCTTTTTGGGTTTTGGGGAAAAGACTCCTACTGGCTATGTGCGCGGAGATCCAAGTCCAGCTGTGTGCGAACCCTGCTGCTGTGTGCACAAGTTGGGAAGGGAATTGTAAGGAAGGACTGATGAATGAATGAATAAGAAAGATTGATAGAGAATTGAATCTGTGAGTACTCTTTTGTGAATTGTTGGTAATTGTTGCACTGTGTACTTTCTGTTTTTAGATTGCGAAGATCTATGTAAGTGTGTTTTTGGTATCTGGATTGGTTCTGTTTATGTAATGCAGTGTTACTATCATAAAGGCATATAATTATAGATCTAGCGCACATGGATGCGAATAGATACCTAATTAAACCTGCAAAAAATGAGGTAATCTGGGAATTACAGGGTCTAACGGAACCCTGCTTGCCTTACCTATCCTTTCTTAGGGTGCGAAAAATTGGTTCCAGCACCCACCCATACTACTTCAGGTGAGACTTTGACCTGCAAAAGCGGGTCACTACCGAAAGGGCCAGTAGTATAGGGGTTTGTTGGAAAACCTTGCACACCAAACCTGGGTCAGGATCCCTCGAGCCAACAAATGGTTCTGTTGTCGGGACCTAGAGAATATTGAGAAAGGGATAATGTAATGAAAAGAGAATATTGGAAGCCTGAAAGAAAGGAAATAGAAGACTGATTTGAAAATCAGATCCAAGAATTTTTGGTAAAAGAAAATTGCAGCAAAAATTTAATGGCAGAAAGGTGGAAAAATAGCTACATTCTGAAAGAAAGTTACGAAATAGTCTTTGTGACATTTGCGATCGAGCTTCAAAAGTGGTTGGACAGACTCATAGAGTTCTAGAAGTGTTGGAAGGACGAGTGAGTCACTCAGTGGACCTCGGAGCTGATTCAATAGCTGGAGAGGACTGATAATACTATCACACGCATGGTCGATCACTGGGTGGACAATGTACCAGGAGTATTTGTGACAGAATTTGCCATCAATCTGTTTGTCTCATACTCTGAGGTTGAAAGACGATTCTTTAAAGGGTTCCGGGGAAAATTTTTGAGGACATTACCATTGCTGATTAAGATATTACTGTATGAAAAGATCATTCTGTGTAGTCATATCGATTGAATGACCCCGGATCTAGATGGAAGTGCGATGCACAGTGGTAAATAATATCAGACCAACCTTGACGAGGGGAGATCCACCTATAATCCGTTGCAAGAATCAGCTGCGTAAGATCCCCTGGCTACATCACCACCTAGGTAGCACAAAGGTAAGAAATCTCCCATACCACCAACCTCGCTGGGCAGCGATATGGCTGCACACCTGATATTACCTACTTTCAAAGGGGTAGTGGATGAAGATATGGACCACTTTTGGTTTGTTGTAGACTTCATCTTCACTGTGTAAAATGTGGCAACTGATACGATAAAGAGGGCGCAACTGTCCCTAGCATTTGAGGATAGGGCACTGGACTGGTATATGAGACACATTTCCCAGAATGGGGGTGCATCTATTCAAGATATCAAAGATGCTCTGAAACAACAGTTCCAAAAGCCAAAGTATTATTCTCAGCTGGTGGCAGAAGTAAAATACTTCAAACAAGGTGCATCTGAGTCGGTATGGGAGGCCGATCAGCGATTGAAGAGATAAATCATGGAAGGAGGATTCGAGTATGACGATAGGAAACACATAGAGTGGTTCATCGCTATGTTGCTACCTCACCTGTGCATGCCAATGAGTCACCAAACCTTTGAATCGCAGGAAAAAGCTATGGAAGTCGCTATGAAACTAGAAGCTGCACCCAGAGAGGATACGTCGATAGGGGTACAAAAAATTCAGGAATAGCTTGGGGCTATGCATATGGAAATTCAGAACCTACGAACGAGGAATGGATGGCCGCACAGATCTATGGTGCATACGATGTCGGGTATCTGGCCACATGAAGGATCAATGTACCCTACTAGCAGATTACATGCAGGTAGGAGGACCTAGTCCGGTGTGCCTGGGAGCAAGTGGGGAACCCATCCTAGCACGACCAGGTTCGAGCGGACCTGCATTGTGGTGTAACGACTGCCGTGTAACCGGACTGCGTGATACTAACCATTTCCCGCGGCTAGGTGCGTATGTCCCAATGATGAAGCAACAATGGTGGAGGTTCTGTCGGTCGGTAGGACACGATGAGTAGAGTTGTCGTACTTACGACTTGATGATAGATCATAGGAACTTATATAGGGTACAATCAAACCCTGTGTCACCAAGACTATCTGCGCACTCGGGAGGATCCCCAGCCCGAGGTAGAGGAGGTCGGGGAGGAAGCACAGGACGAGGACGTGGGCAGCTAGTCTGTTATAATTGCGGAGAGTTAGGACATTTCGCTAGAGAATGTCCAAATCCCACCAGGCCATCATGCAAGTATTCTAGATAGCTAGACCATGTGGTGGAGGATTTCCCGATTTTAATATCCAAATTGCAGGAAAAACAAACCACTCCTACGTGGAATGTGAAATGAGTTAAAACCAAGCTAAGAAATATAGATCCAAGTGTAAAAGTCATGACGCGCATCAGAAGGATCACCCAGGGAGCAAAGGAGGAGCTTTCCTCTCGGGAAGGAGTGAACTTCAGTGAACAGGAATCACTAGCAACCAACGTGCAGCTGTCGAACAAGATAGGGGAAGGCGTTGAGCCCTTCCTGCAGGCATGTCTGAAGCTGCTATGGAATCCGCAAGCCATGGAGAACCTCCAAGCATTAATGAATTCCTGCACAACTCAGCCCAGTTTGATTCTAGGGACCAAGGATATACACAAACCATACAGTTATAAAAAACACACTGGAAGAGAAATGTGGTTAATTGTGCAGATTTGCGACTACGAGATGGATCAAGTTATTCTTGATCTAGGGTTAGATGTGAATGTGTTACCAAAAAAAACATGGAAACGAATGGGAGAGCCTAAATTGGAATGGTCCACCATCCAGATGTGTATGGAAAATCAACAGAAGATCATCCCTCTAGGAAGGTTGCCAAAAGTCATTGTAGATATCGCGGGAGTAAAAGTCCTAGTTGAATTCAAAGTCATAGAAATTGTGAAGGATGCGGATCCGTACCCTGCACTCCTAGGACTGGACTGGGCTATAGACATGGGGGGTGTCATCAATCTCAAAAAGTGCAGCATGGTGTTTGAGAACAATGGTACGCACGTAATAGTACCACTATACCTAGCAGAAGGTTCGCGGTATACAGAGCCAGCCTACGAGGAGGAGGACATGGATCACATCTACAAATTGACTACGTGGGATGAAGATTGGGCTAACCCCACGGACGAAGGAGTACTCTGCTGGGAAAAGGACAGCGAGTCCGACTCTGATGAGGAACTGGAAAATTGGCAAGGACGATTGCACGGGGTGTCAGCGCTGCGACGTCTTCGGACCACCAAGAATTTCCATCGCATCTCTACCAAGGTAAGAGTCCTACCCTACCATGATAACGTAGGTAATACCATGATGCTAGTTGAAACCCAAATTCCCAAGGAAAGTTGACTAGGGGAACTGTCACTAACCTTGTGCGAAGCACCTACGCATTGGTGGGGTACGCAAGAGAAGTACCAGAGTAGGATGATCCTGCGCTTAAGGACCCTAGCTGACAGATGGGCCCCAAGGTCAGTAGACCCATATGGATACTTTCTAACATATGACACTCAAGGGTGCGATAGGACCTCGCCCAAACAGGCTCCCCTGGTTATCAATGACCTAGGTCTGCATTCGACTACGGAGGTACACAAACCCACAAGCATCTGGGAGAATTGGCGAACACTTCAAATGATGGATGGCATGTGGATGCTTGATGTAGCCCTGCCATACAAGAACGTCCTGTCCAAAGGAGAGGCACTCCGATCGAGAAATTTGGTGGCCAAGTTACTAAGTTGGTACCTGAATCGTGTTACAAAACAGCTGGCGCCAACCCTAATTCGAGATCCGAAAATGGCACGCAGGCGTCATCCAATGTCTGATGATTCGTGGGAGAGTCCTCAGGTATAGCTAACGATTGTCATCCCACCCTACATTGATAAGAAAGGAACCTTGCCATTATGCAAAAGGGGTGGCAGACCATCAATGCGGCCATTTATGGTAAGCTGGATTCGAACGAACGATGGTAAGTTTCGCGCACGGGTTACTCATCCATTAAATAGATCTGGACGATGTACAAATATCAGGATAACTTCGCAACAGGCTACTTATTGTCTCTACACCATGTCCCTGTTATCTGACGACTGAATTACTTGGATCGTTGACATCTCCTGGGACGTAGGTCTTTCTGTTGCTATGGCGGATCCTAGCCTGCTGAATGTTTCGGTCCCTGGATGTTCAGCACCCAAAGACATCATATTGAGGGGACATGGAAATGCTGAGTTAGATCAACTTAGTCGGCGTTAGCCCTTTGCAGAAGGAATTTCCTGTGAATCGCACACGGAGTGGCAACCTAGCTGCGCGACAGGAGGTCCTGACCTTCACACCTTAGGGATGATCGTGAGACCCATCCGGATGGCGTCGGAGGATATAGCAGAAGAAGGTATGCTATCCCCCTCCAGTGGTGTCATGATAAGATCAAGACTAATTCTGTGCCAGGAGGGAACGAAGAGATATAGGGATATGTTGTGACTCCTTCGCAATTCCAGAGTACCGACCAGCAGAAGCCATGTTTGTTCGCTACCCCGCGCTGTCCTAGCTAATGATCATGCTCCAACTGCTACAGACATCCAAATTGATTTGGCACAGCTATCCTTTGTAGCTCTACAAGGATTATACACCGAGGTGTTGCAAGAGATTCGTCACTGAGACCGAAATACGCGACAACAGGGTGAAATACCTCCGACAGTACAGGCACAGCTGGGTGCATTGGTCACAAAAGCAACAAATATTATTCAAGAGCAGCTTAATTGGGGCAAAAAGTTGGTTGAAGCAGCTATGTAACTCTAGACAACAGTCTGGCACCATTCTATGCTTCAACATATCTAGAAGGAATTACGGCAGGTGAAAGCTAGTCTTGATCAGGTCAGAGCTTCCTCACCCTCCAATGTCTCCACGCAACGTCTAGCCGTCATGGACACGATTGAGAACCTTCGCCGCACCAAGCATGTCATCCGAAAATGGTTGAAACCTTGGGCCGAAACCACACTCCAGCTCTCCCAAGATGCTCAGTCCACCATTCCGCGCCTCCAGCTACTGTTAGAACGGGTTACCACAGCTCTAGACGGCCCTGCCTCCCTGACACTTGTCAACATTGCACAGCAAGCTGCTGCCCAGATTTAGGAAGTTCTCCCTCCACTCATCTGCACCCTTGATACATTGTGCGCACAGATCGAGGCCGCACGACTGTAGTGACTCGGGACGAGTCACAAGATTGTGTTGGGGGATTGTTGGAACAGGGTCTCCTACAAGCTGCAAAAATGGTCCATTTTGAATATTTTTGATTAGATTTAGTTTAGCGGAGGGATTTCGGGGCGGGTCAAAGACCCGAAAGCATTGTAATGGGTAAAAGGGTAAACCAGGGGTCTGAAAACCATGGTTTGCGGACCATAGGAAAGTCTAGGCTAGATTTCCATACATAGAGGGATATTTTGTATTGTAAAGGATAGGAATGATGAGCTATTGATGCGAATTGTGGTTTAAGCTATCTAATTGGGTTTTGGGGAAAGGAATCCTGCTGGCTGTGTGCACGGAGATCCAAGTCCAGCTGTGTGCACAGGTTGGGAAGGGAATTGTAAGGAAGGACTGATGAATGAATGAATAAGAAAGATTGATAGAGAACTGAATCTGTGAGTACTGTTGTGCGAATTGCTGGTAATTGTTGCACTGTGTATTTTCTGTGTTTACACTGCGAAGATCTGTGTAAGCGTGTTTTCGGTATCTGGATTGGTTCTGTTCTGTTTACGTAATGTTGTGTTACTGTCATAAAGGCATATAATTATAGATATAGCACACGTGGATGCGAATAGAGACCTAATTAACCCTGCACATAATGAGGTAATCTGGGAATTACAAGGTCTAATGCAACCCTGCTTGCCTTACCTATCCTTTCTTAGGGTGCAGAAACTTGGTTCTAGCACCCACCCATATTACTTCGGGCGAGACTTTGACCTGAGAAAGCGGGTCACTGCCAAAAGGGCCAGTAGTATAGGGATTTGTTGGCAAACCTTACACACCAAACCTGGGTTAGGACCCCTTGAGCGAAAAAGAATTGAACATAAATTATTTGAAGATAAGATGAAAGATCAGGATCAACAAGAAATTTATGTCCTTAGAGACATAAAGGAAACAGAAGTATTTATCCAGGAGGATAAAGATGAAGAAATCCAGCAATTTAAAAGAGATGATCAACAACAGGAATGTAAATTTGAAGAAGGCATTAGATTGTGGGAGTATAGAAATTTGTAGCAGAATGAAGAGTGTGAGATTAGTCTGGCAGTAATGAGAGAAAACATGGATATATTAACGGAGTGGCTACAAAGAAAGAAAAATGAAGACCGAAGATACAGATGGAGAACAAGGAAACGGGTTAAATGGAAGCTATTACAACAGAAGTGGAATGGAAATCTGGTGAATGAGTTTAAAGAACTTGAACAAATTCATTTTCATTTTTTAGAGGAGGTGAGATTCAAAGGAATAGAGTCACAACAAAGAGGATCTGCTGAATTCCAGAAAGTCTATGATGGGAGATTGGTGCTTGAAGCATCAAAAGAGGCCAAAAGGTCTTATATTTTTAAAACCAATAATTGGTTGATGAATGTAGATACAACAGCGGATGAGAAATTTGTTACTATAGGAACAGTCAATGACTATAGTTGTGATCAAGGAGAAGTTCTTGATTATTCTTCATTTCAGAAATTGGAGTGTTCAATGCAATTGGAGAAGGAAGCAATAGACAAAGAGCCAGAGGTCGAAGAAGATAATACCATAGAAATTGAAACGTAAAGTGGAGAAGAAACTACAGAAAACATCAATCTTATTGATGTAATTGACAAAGAGGAATTAATCCGAGGGATTGGAAAAAGTAATTTTTGTAAAGGTTGATGGAATCTAGTTGACAGAGTGAGTGATGTTGGTGATGGTGAGGTTTCTGATTTAGCTCTTACTAAATTCAATACTATCGAGTCAGCTGATAAACCTATGAATATTGATGGAAAGCCAGTTCGAGATTCTTTCAAAGCCTGCAGACTAGAAGAATGGGTATTAGCGTTTCTACACAAGTCTGTATTTCCAGAAATAAAGATGGTGTGGTGTGGAAAACCGAGAGTTACATTCAATAGTGTTCTTAAAATACTATTCTGGGAAATTTGTGCAAAATTACAAAATGGAGTTGATACTTTAAAAGACCAGCGGAAAAACAGAGTTTGGAATCTTGGAGGTAGCAAGTCATTGAGACTTGTGGTTGTTGCATTATCACAGAAAAGTGACAAACCTCATATACAGGATTCTATCGAAACTTTTCTACATGGGGAGTCTGATGCAGTAGCATCCTACTCAAATGTCATTATTTATTTGGGTGATTTAGGGGGTGAAGTTTTGTTAATTATTTTATAAATTATGTACACTTTTAATAAATTAAGACGAAAATCTGAGTGTGAGGTTTATTGTAAATATTCTCTTATAATTCAGAATATGAGAGGAGTTGGGTTGTATAGATATCTTAGGGATTATGAACTCCTTAAATAGAAATTAGTTGAGTCAAAGGAGGGATAAGATATTTTAGGATTTGGTTGAGTCATTTGTGGAGGAAATTATGGATTCCAATTAATCCACAACTATGTATAAATATGAGCTTCGTATGAGGATGGAAAATATATAGAGTATGGAATAGGACAGAGGAAAAGAAGAGAGCGTAGAGTAGGAATGGTGTGACAATGTGATGGGTTGTAAAGGTGAAATCCGAGAGGGCAAAAAAGTGTATTATTCGGCCAAAAAGAGTTTACACTCTATTTTATTGTTGTAGTTTTATGCAATCATTTTATTTCATTCACTCTTGACGCAAGGCTAGGCCTGCAATACCCAGGATCTCCATGAGACTGTACAAAATACATCTCAGTAATGCCCAATCAAAAACCCCCAATGGCCAATTCCAAATCATTCATGTAAGAACTTCATTAAATTTTAACCAATAATTATAGAACCAGTGAATTCCATATTATCAACCCAGTTCGACCCCTTTTCAATCTAGTTCTTGTACTCAATAAATGAATGCACTCATTTCATATCTATTCATGGTTTCAATAATTGTTTTAATATTCCATTACTGCACCACTATTCACCAAGGACATCGATTCTGTTATTAAACATCTGAATCGGTTTGATAAAAACCCAATCAACAACCATGCATTTGTTACTTACCATTCTCCGATGGTACGTTCAACATCTGATCAAATTTACTGCATTGCCCAACGCCTACCAAATTTATCCTTCATATATCTGGTCCCTATCACAGTATTCTGCATTCAAATCAGGCTTCTCGGCACTTGTTTTTTTCCGAACACTAAGTTCCAATACATATATACACTTTTCTCCAGTCACTGCTACTGGACACAGTTATTAAAACCGGTTCTAATTGCATTCCAATGAATAAACAAAGTTACAGGAATACAGTCCTGTGCTCTCTTACCTCTGATTACCAATTGAGACTTTCAATTATCAATACAATCATTACACAGCGTTCCATTCAAACATTTCTGACATCTGTGTGTCGACTGTCCTATTATTCTAAGCCAGAACTTCTCCATACATGAAACCCAATGATTCATTGTATTTGACATAAGTCGATATCACTTGTTTAATTTATTCACAATAGACATAGTTTAAAACGCTGCGCCACTCTTTACATACCAGTGATTCAGATTTGTTCCAGCTTTTGTAACTCCACCCTTGACTCTTAGCGCGGAATTTGCTCTGCTGTCATCGTATCCTTCAACAACCATTTCACTGCTTCAATGCATCCTCATCGCCTCTGCACGCTTGTCATAAATTTGCCAGGTTGCTTGTTTAAACTACTCCACATGAATCTGGACTCAACCATTAAAATCGTTTTTCATCGAATTCCAAATAAGATCAACAGTATTTGAAATAACAGTCCTACGTCTACCCCAACACAATCTGACATAAATTTCAGTTCTTCCCTCTGTGCGTTGTCACATTACAATTTATTAATTTGTTTAATCAAATGCCTCATTTGATGACAAACTACACCTTCGATTCACCAGTAAGTCAATCTATGCCAGGACTGACATCGCTCCAGAAAAATAGAATTCACCATGGTTCACACAATTTAGCACGTCGTCCGTTCTTAACCACGTTATATGAATTTTGCAATTCATTCACAAATTAATTCTTATTTTGCAGGCAGAATACCATTAACATTTAATGAGAATAGCGCTCCATCATAAAATTCATAACAGAAATGAGAATCGATCTGGGATTCTCATTCAACATTAACGCATTCCTGAATTGAATATGTAATATAAAACACGTAATATAATTCCACGCATCAATACATGCTGATCATTACAAACTCATAATGTAATTTTGCTTTTACCCAGATATATAGACTAATCGTAACCTGTAAATATGAATACTTTTCTCCCCGCGCTGTAACTATCAACTTAATATTCCAGCTAATTGGATTCAAATGACTTTATCAACAGTTTTAATAAGATTCCGCAAGATTAAACTTCTTTTCGCAGACTAAAATGCACTCTGCAACATTAAGTCATCTCGGAATTTAAAAAGAATCAATTTCCTTTGATTCGTTAAACACACAAATTCAATCTCACGCAAACTCAATAAGGGCATAGCTGCAGAAAATCAAATACTGTATTAAACACACACTACTTACATAAAACCTCCTACTTTGGCCTGAATTTCGATCATTTGGCCCTTTACAAACTGCCCGAAGGCATCCAAGCAGAAACCCTCTCACTCTCTACTCACACTAACTCACAATCTCTATGTATTTTCCTCTCAAACCCCTTCCTATTTATACAATTTTAAAAAATGATCTAATTAAATGCTCAATCCCCTTAATATCTCAACAAATCCCTAAATCTCTCAACATCCCTAAAAGATAGATTCTCATCCCTAAAACTTAGAAACTAATTCCAACTTAGGCTCCCTCATTAATTCTAAATAATCTAGAAACTAATTTCTCTCACATTTACAATTTCTCACAAATAATTAATTAATCACTCAAAATAATATTAATATTTACATGAAATTTTAATATTTCTTGAAAACATGAAACCCCCTAGCTTAGGTAAAATACAAGGTGTTTTTCGGAGCTAATGCTCCTGCATCAGACTCCCCATGTAAGAAAATTCATGACCACCTGGTCATAAGTCTGGATAATTATTTCCTCTTGGATCCCAAATTTTATTTTCCTTGCTTGTCAATTGGTTTACTGCTGTTGCTATCTGCTATTGTCTTCCAGGTTTCCATATTTTGTGTTGTAATGCTCCGCTTGCTCTGCCTTCTAAGTCTGCTACTATCTTTATTTGGGATGTTTTTAACCTTCTTATCAACTCAATTTCTTTATCCAGTATGTCCTTTGTCTGCTGATTGTTTCCAGCATCTTCAATAAAACATGTTGCTGTAGCTGTCACTATGGATGTTGCTCCACATGTTGCGGCGTCCCAAACTTCCTGTCCCTCTGCAACAGTCCTTTGCTCATCATCTGCAATTTCATCTGCGATTTCTTTCTCTGGTTCCAGCAAACATTTCAGTGTTTCATCAACATGCTGCAAATTAACTCCAACATAATCTCCATCTTCTCCTTCGACAATCTTCAGAAATTGTCCATCATCATCAAGTTTTGCAAACACTGTAGCTTCACCCTCTGTCACTGTAGTAGCTCCAAAATTTTGTACACCAGTCTTCTCTTGGCTATACAGACAAGCCAACTCTTTCTGGTCACCCACGGAAACAAGCCTCTGCTTATGAGACTTTACAGTCTCATCTTCTTTTTGCAACTGTTCACCTCCTTCCAAGACAATTCCAAATGATGGACTGTCTTCTTTCTTACCTGTAAACACAATCAAATTATCAGCATCATAATCACAAGACCCAACGGTCTCACTTGTAGATTCAGTCACCAAGTTTTCTCTCTGCAGCTCCAAGTCTTCTTCAGGACTCAGAAAATTTTCAGGAGCTTTCTCCTCAGCTTTCTCTGGCAATACTTCAGTATACTGCTTTGAACTTTCTTCCAACTCTTCTGTCAGCATATTAGTATTCTGATTTTCATTCATCATGATACTGTCAGCTAGTCTCGCCTTCTTACCATCATCTGCTTCATGACTGTCCTTCATGAAAACTTTCCTGCCTTGCTTCCTCAGCAATTTATCCTACACATAAGTCCTCTGCCTCTCCAATTATCTTCTCTGGAGATCTAGTTTCCTGTACAATTCAATAACTTCATTAGGAGTAGAACTTGGAAACTTCACACAACTTTCCATACCTTCACCAGTGCTTGACCAATCATCAGCTGGTCCTTCTCTTTTTGCACCAACATTCTGATTAGACTCCTTCGTCTCCATTTCCTTTTGAGATCTTGTCATCTCATCATTGATCTTAACATCCTTCAGATTCAATTCTCTCTCCTGAAAAAAATCTAAAGATTTCTCATCTTCTTGTGCTGTACCTGCAAACATACACAACTTGTCAGTTTTAAAACCACAAGACTTTTCAGTCTTGACTGCTTCCTCCAACACATCCTTCTGAACAAATCTGTGTGTGGAATCTTCAAATTCCATCTCTGGCTCAAGAACTCTAAGTTCCTTTTTCAACAAGGCAATCACAATTTGCCTCAACCTCCTCTGCAATTGTCGCCAAATCACTCTCTTTCCCTTCAGTGGAAAGATCCATCCTCTATTCTGATCTTCCTGCGCTTGCAGCCATTCTTCTAGTACCTGTAATTGTACCTTCATTACTGCAATCTCTCTTTCTCTGACCTCATCAGTCATCTCACCTCTGTGGCATTCCTATGAACCCCTTCTCTGATCCTCCATGATCATCTTCTCCATGAGTTTCTCACTCATCATGAGTTGTTCTAGCCTCTACGACAGCAATCTCTTCTGCTTCCACTTACCTCACCAAGCTCTCCTCACTCAGTCTTTTGGTAAGTACTTGGTTCACTGCCTCTGGAACCTTTTGAGCACTTTCCTCTGCTCTCTCTCTGGGCTATCTCTTCAACTCACCTTCTTCTTCGGGACACTACAATTGTCCTCCTTATTCAGCCTTTAGCTGAATGCCAGGTTCAATGCCATCGTCTTCTCTGCAACCATAAACTTCAATTCATAAATTTCAAATCAGAAAAATCATCTTACCTTTAAGATCTTGCATGATCTTGTCCTCCTTTCACTTCTGCCATCCTGTTCACTTGCAATTGTGTATGCCGCATATCAGATTTCAAATCTGATCTTCCTTTCCATCATTCATCACACATTCAAAAATATATTTCAGTTCTTCAACAAAACCTTATGTCTTCATTCAGAAACAAACATTTTTCATTTCAACAGAGCCAATCTCTGATACCAAAATGACGGAGGGCTAGGCCTGCAATACCCAGGATCTCCATGAGACTGTACAAAATACATCTCAGTAATGCCCAATCAAAAACCCCCAATGGCCAATTCCAAATCATTCATGTAAGAACTTCATTAAATTTTAACCAATAATTATAGAACCAGTGAATTCCATATTATCAACCCAGTTCGACCCCTTTTCAATCTAGTTCTTGTACTCAATAAATGAATGCACTCATTTCATATCTGTTCATGGTTTCAATAATTGTTTTAAGATTCCATTACTGCACCACTATTCACCAAGGACATCGATTCTGTTATTAAACATCTGAATCGGTTTGATAAAAACCCAATCAACAACCATGCATTTGTTACTTACCATTCTCCGATGGTACGTTCAACATCTGATCAAATTTACTGCATTGCCAAACGCCTACCAAATTTCTCCTTCATATATTTGGTCCTTATCACAGTATTCTGCATTCAAATCAGGCTTCTCGGCACTTGTTTTTTTTCGAACACTAAGTTCCAATACATATATACACTTTTCTCCAGTCATTGCTACTGGACACAGTTATTAAAACCGGTTCTAATTGCATTCCAATGAATAAACAGAGTTACAGGAATACATTCCTGTGCTCTCTTACCTCTGATTACCAATTGAGACTTTCAATTATCAATAAAATCATTACACAACATTCCATTCAAACATTTCTGACATCTATGTGTCGACTGTCCTATTATTCTAAGCCAAAACTTCTCCATACATGAAACCCAATGATTCATTGTATTTGACATAAGTCGATATCACTTGTTTAATTTATTCACAATAGACACAGTTTAAAACGCTGCGCCACTCTATACATACCAATGATTCAGATTTGTTCCAGCTTTTGTAACTCCACCCTTGACTCTTAGCGCGGAATTTGCTCTGCTGTCATCGTATCCTTCAGCAACCATTTCACTGCTTCAATGCATCCTCATCGCCTCTGCACGCTTGTCATAAATTTGTCAGGTTGCTTGTTTAAACTTCTCCACATGAATCTGGACTCAACCATTAAAATCGTTTTTCATCGAATTCCAAATAAGATCAACAGTATTTGAAATAACAGTCCTACGCCTACCCCAACACAATCTGACATAAATGTTAGTTCTTCCCTCTCTGCGTTGTCACATTACAATTTATTAATTTGTTTAATCAAATGCCTCATTTGATGACAAACTACACCTTCGATTCACCAGTAAGTCAATCTATGCCAGGACTGACATCGCTCCATAAAAATAGAATTCACCATGGTTCACACAATTTAACACGCCGTCAGTTCTTAACCACGTTATATGAATTTCGCAATTCATTCACAAATTAATTCTTATTTTGCAGGCAGAATACCATTAACATTTCATGAGAATAACACTCCATCATACAATTCATAACAGAAATGAGAATCGATCCCGGATTCTCATTCAACATTACCGCATTCAACATTAACGCATTCCTGAATTGAATCTGTAATATAAAACATCGAATCTCCATTCCACAGATCAATACATGCAATTCATTACAAACTCATGAATCAATTTCCTTTCTCTTACCCAGGATATATAGACCAATCGAACCCAGAAAGGCGAGAATACTTTCTCCCTGCCTGCGTAACTATCAATTGAAGATCGAACTTAATTGATTCGGTTGACTTTATCAAACAGTTTTAATAAGATTCTGCAAGATTAAACTTCTTTCGCAGAGACTAAAACGCAATTCCCTTACAACACTAATATTCCGAATTTAAAAGGAAGCTGAAATCTTTGATTAGCTAAACACACAAATTCAATCTCACGCAAACTAAATTAAGGCATAAGCTGAGAAGAAAATAAAATAATGTATTAAACACACACTACTTACATAAAACCTCCTACTTTGCTTTGAATTTCGATCATTTTGGCCCTTTACAAAGCACGACAGAAGGAAAAACCCTCTGCTCTCTACTCACTAAGAAACAGTCTCTATGTATTTTCCTCTCAAACTGTCCTATTTATACAATTTGAAAAAATGATCTGGTCGTACTCGATCCCCTTAATATCTCAACAAATCCTAAATCTCTCTCCCAACATCACTAAAGATAGATTCTCATCCCTAAAACTTAGGAAACAAATTCAGGCTCCCTCATTAATTCTAAATAATCTAGAAACTAATTTCTCTCACATTTACAATTTCTCACAAATAATTAATTAATCATCAAAATAATATTAATATTTACATGAAATTTTAATATTTCTTCAAAACATGAAACCCCCTAGCTTAGGTAAAATACAAGGTGTTTTTCGGAGCTAATGCTCCTGCATCAACTCTCTATTCAGTTATTTGCTTAACCTCTAATACACAATGTATACACTAAATGTTTGCAGTAGACACTACCATCGAGTTGCAGGTACAAGGAGGTTTTGATAAGAATAGATCCAAAATAGGGAATGTTGATCTCACACAGCTCCTCGGTGGAGAATTTCTACTACGTTCAGTGAAATCAATTCTCATAATCGTTGTGGAAAGTTGCTATTACGTTCCATTCAAATCGTTTCTCACCATAGTTAAGATTTGTGTCTTAATGCATTGTAGGGTTGAACTTCTTGACGGCTATGTAAAGGATGGAAGCAGAGTTAGTATGAGGTGGAAGACGGTTTTTGCAAATCGACATTGGATGCAAACAGTCCCAACAAATTTCGCACCCAAGCCTTGTCTGGCTGCGACGTGGTCTAGAAGATTCATGTAATCACCCAATGTTTAATTGTAATTGTAGAACTTCAGGTTTGGTGGCAGTGTTAAGACCTGAAAACCACGATTGTAATATTGAATAGAAAAATAAGGGACAATTTGTAAATGTAGGCAGAAATATATTGCTTAGTTTTGGTTGTAGAATTCGTAGACAGAAATCATATGGTCTTGATTTAAAGATATCGATGGATAAACTTGAGATGTATATTAATTTTTGAATGGTGGCTTATTTGAAGATTATGCTAATCCTCATTTTGGTATTAAAAGAACTTGTGAACTCTATTCTTCCATGCGTATTATGATTTGTGCAGAGCCACTGCATTAATTGTTCTTACCCTTTTGACTGCTCTGTTTACTGTTTTATCTTCACAGTAAATCAGTTAAATTTTCCCAAAATCCTGCCTCTGGTAATTTTATCTTCATCACTCTTATAAATATCTCATCTACCTCTGTATATTTGGAAAAATTAGGCTTCTTGATAAATAAGTGTTTTACCTCATGCTGTAGGTAAAATAAATTCTCAAAACTTTTGTAAAGTACCTTCCGTGTTGGAATTCCTTATGAAGTAGGAAGGTTAGCTTGATCCTTGTCCACTTCTCTCATTTTCTTATCATAATCCTCTTGTTTCATCAATTTTTCATGAATGACGAGAGGATTATGAAGGCCTTTATGCCTCATAATGTCAAACTTGATCATAAATCTAGTTATGGAAACCTCCATGTTCTGACATTTTTCTTCTAGTTGTATCATCAAGTTTTTTTTTGAAATCACTTTATTGACTTCAAGAGTTGTATCTGTCATGTTAGCTATACCAATTTCTTCCAATTCTTGTCTATTATTTGAATTAAGAAACTTGATAATTTCATTAGCTTCTTTTGGCTTCTTGCCAAGTTCTTATTTTATCTTCTGGATGGCTTCTCCTGCTTCTTTGATAAGATCTTTTTGTTCATAAATAACCTGGATTAATGGCCAAATATCATTGACAGATTCAATGATATTGGCCCATAGTTGTTGTGTGGCTTATAACATTGGTTATTTGAGTGTTAGATCTCTCTCTCTAACTTCTTTAATTTCTCCGTTAATCTATTTGATTTATTTTCTTCATTCTTGAGCATAATCAAAGCAAGATTATTTTCCTCCTCCAGAATTTTCAATTGTTCTTTAAGTCTGTTGATTTCATTTGTTTGAATAGACATGTCCTGCATTGCTTTAACTAACTTACTTACTTCATCTATAGGCTATGCTGTTGCTGAAGTTGTTGCTGAGGTGATAGGCAGTGTTGTAGCCATTGGGACTGTAGGGGCCAATGATTATGCTAGTGTAGAAGGCACAACTATTGTGACTATAGGAATTATAGTGACATGAATTTTTTCTCTGGCCTTTTTCTCCTAGACCAAATTTTCCATTTCATTCTCCATTTCTTTTATTTGGGTAGTTAATTGAAGGATGAAATTCATCATTTCATGTTTTTGGATTTGACTTTCTAGAATTTCTTTAGCTTGAGGATGTTTAGTAGGAGGAAATTTGAGTTTCTTTCTTAATGCAACAATGTCTACATTCTTCTTTCTTATCAGCTCTTTTGAAATTTTGACATTATTAGGATCATATCCTACTTCAATTACCAAATCCTCTAGAGATTTTATTCTATTTTATTTAGCCTGTGAAGATGCCTTTTCTTATTTGAGCTGATCTTTGATGTTCCCAAGAGTGTTTTGCAGCTTCTATACACTCATGGCCTTGGTGTTCATTGTAGAATATACCATTTCCCCTGCTTGTGTATGAAACTCAATTTGGTCCAAAGGATGAATATCCTTGGCCATGACTTCAAAATCTGTCTTTTTATAATCTGAAGATGACTTGGGAGTTTGAACTGTGGGTTGAAGAAATGTCATCTGCATCTTTTTATTCTTATAATCAAAGACAGAAAATAACCTATTTTGGCTGCCAGGAGTCTGTTTTAGATATTGAGAATATATCTGTCTTGATTTCCTCATTTCTGGCCTTGATTTCCTTGTATCTTTCTTTGATATCCATCTCTTTCTCTGCTGGTTTATTGGATGAGGAAACTTCCAACACTATTTTGTTTCTGAATCATTTGAGTGTTTGAAGTTGAAGGATGGTGTGTTTCTTTAGAAATTACAGGAGGAACATTGTATTTTACTACTGCATCAGTATCAATTACTTCAATTGTTTCCACTTCTTCATTTACATGATTTAATATAGGCTTCTTCTGGTACATCAATTTAAATTTAGTTTCAGTGGTAGTTTCTGCAGTGTTTGATCCTTCTTCTCTTATTATTTTTGAGTTTCTATCTTCTTGGGCTGGATTTTGCAAGATTTTACTAGTATCACCTCGCTTCTCAACCTCTGTCAAAGTGTTCTCCAACCATTCATATTGGTTGGAGTATTTCTCTATGTCTGGTTTTTTCTCATGTACATAAGGAGTTAATTTTAAGTTAATCCTTAGCTTGCTTATTACTCCTAGAGGATCATAATACCACTGAAAGCTTGGACTGAACTTAAACTCCTACAAATACTTTTATGCCTGTGCACCTGCATCTCTACTGTTACAAATAAAAGGGCCAACTTGATTTTTTTATTTTTAACTGTGTCTTCCTTTTGGCTTCTAAGAAATTGATTCCATCAGAATTAAGGATCTACCTAATATACCAAAGGGAAAATAACCTCATTGGGAGGTATTTGGGTAGCTTATATGGAAGAATATTTGATCCATATACCGTAATATTTTTATGGTTCTGATAGAGGTACCAATCCCTTATCCTACTATGCTCTGATAATTGCAGGACCTTATTAATTTCCTCACTAATTCTTGGCTGCATGTTGCTGTTCAACATATTGACCATAGGATGAATAAAAGAATCAATGAAATCTGTGTAGGTGGACTGTGTGGAGTCTTTTATGATAATTTGAGTCCGAAATAGAACTGAATGTGGATTAATTTCAACATCAAGCTTTTGAAGGTTGATGGTAAATTTCTCAGATTGAAAATACAAAAAATGTGGAATAGGACTGACGAATACTTGAAAAAACTTTCTTCAGGAAATTTAAAAAGTTGTTCCTGCATAGTATTAGCAAGGTACTAGGAAAATTTGAAAATGGTAGCAGGAGGCTGACGAAGTGTGAAATTAGACACGAAAGCCAAGATTGAAGCATCAACATGTTCATCGGTAAAATAACCCAAAATGTAGGACAACATTGTAATGATGTGTCTTGTTCCTTCAGAAAATATTGTAGATGGGTAAGGAGGATTTGTATTGGGATGTTCTACTGATAAAGGCATGAAAGTTTGGAATATCTGAAACCTCTTGGGGAAGTCCAAATTTAGGTATAACTTTCTAAGAGCCTCAATGGACAAAGTGGTTTCATCCGGCCTAGGTTGGATCCACAACATTTGGTTGATTGATTCAAGTGTGATAATGAATCATTTTTTTTTGAAGGGGTAATTAGGGCTCTCTGGGTAGAGAAATAGAAATATTGATCTAGTCTAATCACTTCTGGGCACTGGAAGGTCTGTGGGAGAACACTCTTTGGCAAATTAGACTCCCAAATGAAAACCTCATATACTTGGTATATGGATATGTCATGGCTCCAGCAATGGAGCTCAAGAAGATTAAACTCAATGACTGTGTCATTAATTTTAAAATCTCTATCTACTAAAGGAGTATGTTCCACATCTACAACTGGAGGTTGCAGGGGATTTATAGTTACAATACCTTTGGAAGCCATTGATTATTAATTTTTATCAATTGATTACTCTTTGACTTAGAAAAAACTGATTTAGGCCTTTAGGAGCACCTCAAGAAGATAATTACAGTTTTCAGACTGATTTAGGATGAAACAGGGGCTTATCTATGGCCTGAAATTGTTCAACTGATCCAATATTCAATCTTTGTGATTAAAAACAGTCTCAGGCTTTGGGAATTCTTGTGAAAGGATAAGTAGGGTTTTCAGAAAAGGGATTGGAAGGCACATTGTTTCTTTTAGTCCGCAAAGGCTTCTACATAGGTTCAACTACTGAATTAATTTCTTTCTGTAAGTATTGGGCCACAACACTGAGGAATACCTAGAGAAAATGAAGATTTTGGTTTATGGAAGGATTCTAAGGCATCAGAGGTTCCATGAAGCTCTTCTGGTCTTTTTAAGGCTTCAAATCAGGTTCTGCACTAGTTGTAGCAGCAAAGTGGTTGAATTCTGTTTAAAATTTGGTTCAAAACAGAGTTAACAGCAATTCTTTAGGTCGAAAATATGTTTGTTTGTGCGAATTTATAACATAAATGGTGAAAAATATTGTAAAGGGCGGTTATATGGGTTTTTAATCAACAGTGATTAAAACATTGAATGCTCGGGGTTAATTTAAATGGTAGGGTGGTTTCCACAATGGGAAAGAATACAACCCTGTGGTTTTTGCATTGGACAAAGGTGGTAGGTGGTAAAGTTTGGATGAATGCAATCGAATCGGATAGCACCACGTAGCCAGGAGCAGAGCTCCATAAACTACCCATTTTGCAAGGTTGGGGGTATGCTAACGATCGGGCTATCGGGGATGCGATAAGAGATATGGGCCATTGGATCTGACCAATGAAGATCAAACAATTGGGCGAATGCGATGGATGTGTAGGGGTTTGATAGTTGTGGGGCCCGTGATAATGTCATGTGATAGGTCATATATGTATATAAACTATAGTTTTTAATGTATTTGGTCGGGGTTTGACATATAACCAATGGGATTAGGGAAATCATTTTTTGCATGGGGTCAGGAGTTTATGATAGGCAGGATTTAATACATAGTGGACCCAAAGTAAATCAAATGTGGGGAATTTAAAATATAGGTTATATAAAAATAACGGGTTTGGGAATAATATATATGCGGAAATTAATATAATATGGGTTTAAAAGGTATATAATGGGATTCAATAAATAAAGTTAAATGTTAATAATGAAATATAAAGAGAGAGATAAAATACACTAGGATAGTGTTAAAACTTAATCTTGGGATGGGATGTTCATAGTGGGGCCCAATCTTAATGTTTTAAACTTGAAAATTTAGGATAAGTGTATTTTAGGGGGTATTTGTGAATGAAAAGGGATGTTAATAAGGGGATAATTACTTTCCAAAGGAAAATATGTATTTTAATTTAGGAAAAGGGATTTTTTGTAGGGGAAAAATAGTGAAGTAAGGGAAAAGAATAAAGATGAAGGGGAAGGGGTCTTTTTACAAGGGAAATGATTTTGAAGGGAAATTAGTAAATATGGAAAGACCAGCTTTTGTTATCCATGCCTTGTGAAAACTGCTTCTCCCTACTCATAAGCTACCCTAACATTTTTTCTTCATTTACATGGGTGCATTTGAGCTTGAAAACCATTATTAATTTTTATTTTAACAGATAACTATCCAATTATATCCTTATTACTTCCAAGGGATCATATTAAACTGTTGAGCTCCTAATTATTCTCTACCTAACTACTGATCTTCCAAGATTAAACAGTTTGGATAGATCTTTATTCTCTATCTATCAACATGAAATTTAAAGCATGAAAGGTCAAGATTAAGCAGTTTGACCTTCATGTATTGTGGAATTTTTGACAAGATGCACACAATATTATTTTGCAAAGTGAAGTAAAAAGTAGTGCCATTTGAATTTGCATCACTTTCATGATTTATTTTTATTTCTTTTTTGTTTGGGGTTCATTTTTTATATTCTTTTTTATCTTTTATTCTTTCAGTCCTTTGATTTTTCTTTTAGGACTTTTACCCTCTTTACATTTTTTATTTTTAATATGGGAAATTTTTTTTGAAAAAAGCAAAGTATGTACTTATTACAAGACTAATCATAGTCAATTCAAAATTATGAATCCTATTATTATAGGACCCTAACAGTGGCTCCACACGGGGATGGAATTTCCTGCTGAAATGTAAAGAACTTTAAGATCAGTGGCCTTGAATTTTGACTGTGATTTTGCATTGGAACTATTTTCTGAGCTCTGCATTATCCATACTTATGATATTTTATCTTTCAAAGATTAGGGCCTTCTCTCCGAGCTTCAAATTTGCAAGAAAAAAATCCAATCCAGTCTAAACTCTGCAATGCTATATATAATGAGAAAAGTAAACAAAGTGAATTACTGTTATTCTGGGGAATAGTAATGCTTCAACATTCTACCATTGATAGGTCCACCTAGCATATCTGATCCATCCAAATCCTCCAAAAATAATGTGTTGTTACCTCTGTAACCATAAATAACATAGGGAAATTTTCATAGGAAATCAAATTTACCATGTTTACCTTTCTCTTCTCTCCTACAATCCCACTTAAGAACTTTGTCATCTATGTAAAAATCATCTTCCTTAGTCTTCTTGTCAAATATATTTTTAACCTTATCTTGGACAACTTGAGACCTGATATAGACTTCCTCCCTGGTTTGTTGCAAGTGTATGGTTTGATTTATCCTTCTCTGGATATCATTGGTTTCTACCTGTATTTCTTGGATCATCTTCATTACTGGTACTCCTAAAGAATCTGAAAAACAACATCCATCCCATATACAAGATGATAAGGGTATGTACCAATGGAATTCTTTATGGTAAGTCTATCTGCCCATAAGGCATTAACTAACCTTTTGTTCCAGTTCTTTTTATTGTCTTCTAGTAGTTTCTTGATGATATTAACAAGGATTTTATTGGATGATTCGGCAAGACCATTACCTTGAGGGTAATAAGCCATGGAATGGCGAAGGGTAGTGTGGTATTTATTACAGAATTCAATCATATTTTTAGACTTGAAAGTAGCTGCATTATTAGTAATGAGCTTTTGGGGGCATCCAAATCTAGACAGTATATAGTTTTCTAAAAGTGAGATTATGATAGTATCAGTGGCTTGCCTGGAAGGAATGGATTCTGTCCACTTAGTGAAATAACCTGTGGCTGTCAAAATCTGTTTGTGTTGGGCTAAGGATGGTGGGTGAATTTCACCAATGAAGTCTAGACCCCATTGCTGAAAAGGAATTTATTTGGAGATGGGTTTAAGGGGTAAAGGTAGTAGCTTTTTCTCCCCTTCAAAGATTTGGAATTTGTGACAAGAGGTCACATACTTTTGGACATCATCAAAAAGTGTAGACCAGTAAAAACTAGCTCTAGAGGTTTTATCTACAATTGACTTCTAGTAAAGGTGTCCTCCACAATCACCTGCATGAAACTCTTCCATAATTTTATCAGCTTCATCTTTAAGCAAACAATTCAATAAAATTCCACCATGATCTTTCCAAAATAGAGCATTATCTATGATACAAAATTTCATTTCCTTTCTTTAAAAATCTTTCTTTAATTCTTGAAAATTCAATAGGAGCTTGTAATTTTAGTAATACAGATATGATATCTGCATACCATGGTGAATCTGAAAAAGCTTCACTGATATGTGGAGTCTCCATCTCTTCCTGATCATCTAATTGTGCAATGAAATTTATATCTAAGGCATGACAATTTGATTCAACCATGAGTTTGGCTAAACCTTGACCTGTAATGAGTTTGGTGGGCTTAATTTCTATGTCATATCCAAAAATGGTGGCAATCCATTTTCCTCTCTTGCCATCAGGCCCATTCTAAGTCAAAATGTCCTTCATTACAGAATTTGGAACATAAGAAATGATGTGTGAATACAAGATGTACACTCTAAAGTCTTTGATAGCCTTCACTAAATCTAGTGCCTGCTTTTCCATTATGTTATACTTCTGTGTGGAATCTCTAATGTTTTTCATAGCCTTGATCATTCTTTTGCAGTAAAATTGCAAGCAATAGTATGTTATGAAGCAAAAGAAAAAACAATAAAATCTTTTTTGAAATAAGTACTTATTAGGACTGGTGTTCTTGTAAGGGCTTGTTTCATTGATTTAAAGAATTTTTTGGCCTCTACTGTCCATTTAACTATTGAGTCTTTATTTAACATGTTATTGAGTTCTCTAATTATTTTTGCTAAGTTTGAAATGAATCTTCGGAGAAAATTGATTTTACACTACAAGAAAAAAGGACATTGGTGAGGGTCATGCTTGTGACAGACCTTTAAGGTCCGTCACCAATGTTACATATGGTGACGGTCCTTAAAAATGTGTCACTGTAAGTGTATATAGTGATGGTCCTTTAAGGTTCATCACCAAAGCCATTTTCAATGACACTTTTGGTGAGGGTCATTAAAGGCCCATCACTAATTCTCTCTTTGGTGACACTTCTAGTGACTAACCTTTAATGACCCTCACCAATGCTCTTTTTGTTACTTTTGGTGACGGTCAAAATTTTTTTGTCACCATTGATCATTCCAATGAGTTTTTTATGACACTATATGCCTGTTAATATTTTTTTTTTCAAAAGATAACGATTTAAGGCCATTATTGTGGAGTATTTTTTATGATATTTCCAAGGCCATAGTGATTATAATCAATCAATTTTTTAAGAAGTAATTAGTGTGTATCATTTCCCTCAAGAAGTCACTAGTAGAATAGAGTTTTCCTATGAGTCAAAACATTATTCATATCTATTAAATTTATTATCTATCAAATTCCCTTTAGATAAAGTTCCACTAGTGTGTATAGGAAATATATTATTTAATACATAATCAAGCTCTGATAATTCTATTAATGAGAAAGACCTAACACTCCTCAACAATTCAGGCACACCTTAAATTAATTCTTTGTCACACACTAACATTTCTTATCACCTCACATGTCTTGGAACATATTTGTACCTAGAAAATCTTGTCCTGACACTGACACCCAAGCACATGGTGGCATGCGCTAGCACAACATGGAACTCTCCTAGCATGTGTTAGCATACATGTAGTCCCTAGCATGCCCTAGAACAGCTTGGTTGAATTCATTGACATACATTAGCACTTGGCACAAAATTCCAGTTAGCATGTATTGGGACCTATTATTAGTGTGACTAGAATGCCCCTTTTGAAAAAGATAAAGTCCTGACTTATTAACCCTCTTATGTGTTCATTTCCTTACATTTTAGCTTGGTTCTTCCTTCTTTTTCTTTGACACTTCTTGAAACATATTGACATACCCTGGCACCCTGCACATCCTTAGCACCTGGCATGTATTGGCATATCTTGACACTATCTGGAACATATAATTAGCACACCCTGGAACTACCTAGCACACTTTGGCACTTCTTTACATGCCTTGATATTCCCTAGCATGCCTTACCAATGCTTATCATACTTTGTCACTCCCTCCTTAGCATGATAGCTAGCACTCATTAACACTAGTCCCTGGCACACGTTCCTCATAGTCATTAACTTCCATGAATTTTGACCTAGTGCTCCCTTAATGTTTTGTCCTATTACTCCTTAACACTCCTAAACATGCATTAGAACTCTCTAGTATACCTTAGCAGTCTTCAACATGCCATTCCACTTCATAGCATGCATAAAAGTCCCTGACACATATTGGCGCTTGGCACGTGTTGGTGCCTGGAAAGTCTTAGCATGTATGGAACACGTTGAGATGCCTTGGTATGATTTGGCATGGTTTAATATTAAATTGATTTTAGATCAATTTTTGGAAAGTAGATGAGAAGCAACAAAGGAAGACTTGGCACTTAGAATGCACTAAGACTTTGCACTTGGCACCTATTGGCGCCTAGTGTTGGTGTGCCTAGCATTCCCCTCTTTAAAAAGGTAAATTGATGACTAATTAACCCTCTTATGTGTTCATTTCCTTGTAGTTTAACTTGTTTCTCCCTTTTGTTGCCTTGATAGTCCCTGGCACGCATCGACACACCCTTGCACATATTGGCATGCCTTGTCAATTGGCACATATTATCATGTTTGACATTCCTTCACACTATTTGGCACATCATAGCATTCCCTAGAATGCCTTGGCACTCATGTCCTCACAACTAGACTTTACATTTTTTCACAACTTGGGAACCCAATCAAGCCCTTGGATATTGTAGTTCATGTGGAAACATTGGCATGCTTCAACCCCAACAACTTGACCAATTGCACCTACTACAAGTAGATTGTGCCTTGTTCACCTAAGAACTGCCTATAACTCATCTTATGCCACTCATGTCCAATCTCAACTTGTCCCACTTAAATATTTACCAAGACAAGGATCACATGATCTAGCCATGGCCATAAAACAACTAAGCAACATAGCTTACACAGGCAATATTTCACATGTATGTTCAGTTCATATAAACAATAGAAAATTAACTGAGAGTTTGCAAGAACCACAAGATTCACAAGGCACACAAGATATAAGCTGACACAAGTTGTGTGCCCCAAAAATTATACACAACAATGTACAATATGTAATTATCTAGAATAGTTTAAAACATGAGCATGTAGCCAAAGTGTGCCACATCTCATTTATAAAAAAATAACTAAAGGAAAAACAATGTTGTGCCTAGCACAAAGTGATCTCCCTTTGTCTAAAATTGCTATGTCGAGTCCCTTAGAACAACCATAGGATTTCCTCCTGTAAATCCTATTCTAAACTTCTCCTAACACACTTCATCCTTAGCACATTTTAATTCGCTAACACTCCCTTGCACACACTCTTATTTGTTCCTTTCCATGAATTTTGACCTAGTTATCCCTTGATATGCCCCAACACTCCCTAGCACTCTAGTTCAGCATGCATTGACATTTTTTGACACATGTTAGCATGCCTTTTCATTCCTTTGCATGCCTTGACCATCCCTAGATATCATGCCCTCACAACTACCCTTACTTAATTTTCAACTTGGGAACCCAACCAAGCCCTCGCTTGACTACAAGAGCTTGACCAAGTTATAGTTACTACAACTAGACTATATTGTTGAATTATGTATCTTGGGAGGTACTCCACAAGCCTAGTGAGATGGATTTGTGTGAGTTTGGTCACAAAAGGATTTTTGGGAATAGAAGCAAAGAAAAGGGATTTTGGACCCAAGACGGGGTTTAAAATCTAAAATAAAATTAAAAAGGAAAGCTAATATTTCCTAAGGTCTAAGTGGATAAAACCTGTAAGTTCTAGAGGGTTCCTAAGAGGTCTAGGAAAAAATATTTAAGGAGTCCTTAGGATGAAGGAAATAACATCAAGTGAGAAGGAGCTCATTTGATAAGGGGGTGAAGAGACATGTAGTCCTAAAGAGGCCATGATCATTATCATGTATATCATTCATTAAGTTGCCTCAATATTCTTTGGCATGGTTTAATATTAAAGTTATTTGACATCAGTTATCGGAAAGTAGAAGAGAAGTAACAGAGGATGATTTGGCACTTAGAATTCACTAACACTTGGCACTTGAAACTCATTTCCACCTAGTGTTGGTGTGCATAGAATGCCCCTCTTGGAAAATGTAAATTGATGACTTATTAACCCTATGATGTGTTCATTTCCTTTTATTTTAACTTGTTTCTCCTTTTTGTTTCCTTGAGAGTCCCTGGCATGTATTGTCACACAATTGTAGATATTGGCATGCCTTAGCACTTGACACATATTAGCATATTTTACATGCCTTCGAACTATCTGGCACATGTTAGCATTCACTAGCATGCCTTGGTAGTCATGCCCTCACAAATATCTTACATTTTTTCATGACTTGGGAACCCAATCAAGTCCTTAGCTACTCTAGTTCATGTGACATTGGTCTGCTTCAACTGTAACAACATGATCAATTTCACCTACTACAAGTAGATTTTGCCTTGTTCACCTAAGAACTTCCTATACCTCATCTTAGGCTAGTCATGTTCAAGCTAAAATTTTCCCACTTAAGAACTTACCAAGACAAGGATCACATCTAGCCATGGCCACAAAACAACTAAGAAACATAGCTTACATAGGAAATATTTCACATGTATGTCTAGTTCATATAAATAGTAGAGCATTAACTGAGAGTTTTCAAGAACCACAGGATACACAAGACACATAAGATATAGGTCAGCACAAGTCGAGTTCCCTATAACTTATACATAACAATGTACAATATTGAATTGTCTAAAATAGTTTAAAACATGAGTATTCGTCCAAAGTGTGCCATGTGTCATATAAAAACAATAGATAAAGGAAAAATAGTGTTGTGCCCAACACAAAGTCTCCCTTTGTTTAAAATTTCTTTGTCGAGCCTATTTTCACTCTATAATTTAGAAGATTGGTAAAACTAAACTATAGAGCACAACATCAAACTACTTTGGAGTCTAGGACCTAGCCTTCCTTGACTTAGAGAGGGCTCTCTCTGTTTTATGATTTAAATCGATTTAACTTACTAGTTATACATACTAATATTAGGCTAGTTACAGTGATGGGGGTTGTTTGTTTGATTCATTGTGTCGTTGGACAGATAGGGCTGCAGAAACTATTCCATTAGGCGATGAAGTCAAAGGTTGGAATGCCACATCAAAATCAAGAGAAAATCACAGGGCAAGCTAACTGTGCTAAATGGATTTTAAGATTTGTATGAATTATGAGGTGAAAGAAATAGTAAGGTTCGGTAGTGACTAAAGAGAAATTAAGAATTATTTAATTAGACTTCAGCAAAAAACATTTAGATTGTAAATGCATACAGAATTAAGGTGCTTCGACAATGAATCTTAATATAAAATTTCTTATTTACAATTAGATGAGTAGATACACAGTAGAGAAAACAATGGAAACATTTAAACAAACATGAAAGACATCACCATTTTGACACAGCTCAAGAATCATGTAAACGATATTTGATTATTGATGTCCAGCTCCAAAAATTAAAGTGCTTCAATAGTAGTTCTTACAATACAGGTGCTAAAATATCCAACCTTTTATAATGAGAATTCTAGTGGTATTTAACTAACAACTAAGTCGTTTTGCCGTAATCTACCCTGACAAACTTTCATTGATTACAATTTAAGTAGAAAATGGACAAGTATGGCCATGCAAGGTTATGACAAGGTGAATCTGTCAGCCACCGTTGGCTATATTAACTTTGATGACCCTTCGTGAATTATAATGTGAATGCAATTGGGCTTTTAAAATTTCAAAAATACAAAGACAAAATTGATGTCTGGCCCAACCTTTCTTGCACTGCCTTGGCTGGATCATTAAATCTAGTGTGGCACCGATTGCTTTGTTGTCCTACTGTCATACTATCTGGCACTATTTTGATGGAAAATTTTTGCTGAAATATATTATCCTTGTTCACATCTAAGAACCATCATCAAAAAACAATTTCCTGAAAATCTTGTGATGTTTGTCATGCTGTGAAAAATGGGCAAAATTTTTGAAAATAGCGGTCAACTCAGACATTGTTTTCTCCCCAACGGTGAAACCTATTAAACATATGACAGAGGTTGTTGTTATTTTCCCCGTGCTAGTCAAAACCCTCTCTCTTATTTTCAAAATTCATCTCCAGCTCTCCACAACAGTCGCCACAAAATCATGACCAACAGAGAAAAACGGAAATACGAAAAATAAGGCTGAGAGATGGATTTCGATTATCCCAACTGAAGACACTTGTGAAAAATCTAGGAGAGGTATTTTTTTATTCAGCCTGTTATGAATAAAAACCTCTCTCGGTTTGTCAAAATTCATTCCCATCTGCCCGAAATATCGCTCGAAAACAGACTGGTAAAAATGGCTAAAAAATGGTTTTTCATTTGGGGAAAATAGTTTTGTAGGAGAAAACTGGTATTTCGGACCCTTATGAAGTGGTATGTGGTAATATAAAGGGGGGGGGTGTGAATTTAAGAGAGAGGGACACATAAGGGGGTCCCTTTCTTGAAAATCATTCGTTTCGGACCCCCCCTGCAAGGATAAAGTAAGGATGGTAAAGGGGGGTCAGAATGAAACGCAGGCCGTCAGATTTAAAGACGGTGGTGGTGCGATGAGGTGGAAAGCCTTTTCTCCTTGTCAGGTATTTTGGCCTATTTATTCATGAAATTAGCTATAAACCTAGTAGTCCTAAATTGACCTTTTATACACACAAAACATAGTGACAACTCGTTCACCCGGACCTAAAATTATGTAGAATTTAGTTATGAAGTGGCATCGCATCTGCGCACTTCGCAACCTTTACATTTTAGTTTATAAAGAATACGATCAACGATGCGATGCGATGGGGAGGTGACATGGAGGGTAAATTACGTGGAGGGTAAGTGGGACTGGACTGTAGTGCACATCGCAATTCATAGCGTTTAGTTATAAGTACGGAATATGTAAACCCTAAAATCTACAAAGTGTGATGAGTGGGGGAGGAGATGAGTGATGTGGCAGGGAAGAATTGGGACCGGATCACAGGCGCACATCGCAATTATTAAGTTTTATTTATAAGCTATAGGTTTAACTCATAAAATTTGCGTAGTGCAAAGAAGAGGGGCCCACTGGAAATTGGCAGAATGTTATGAATCGACAGAAGTTTTTTAAGCGGTCAGTGTTATGAAGTTTTATATGATATAACAATGTATTGCAATGGTTGTGTAATGGGTCGGAGCTGCTGAGGTGGGGCCGACTTACCGCATCGCAAACTAAATAAAATAAATTTTGGGCACTCACAAGGTAAAACAATGCAATGCGATATCACAAATAAAAAATCACATTATTTAAAGTTTAGTTCCAATGCTAAATACGTAAAGTCTGTGAAATGCGATGAGGGCCTCACTTTGATTGCAGTCGGGGAATAAAAAGAAATGAAATGGTAAAGGTGGAAGGGTAAAGCAGAAAGGTGGAAGAAAGGTAAGGTAGCGTACATTTCAAAATGGAAGATGAAATGGAAGAGAAGCATGGCAGGGAATGGGTTTCAGAGCATGGGAGAATATGGAGGAAATGAGGTGGGCAAAGAGGGTGAATGAAATGAAATGGAACGAGGGCGGAAATGAAGTTTGATCCCCATCACACCTTGTCAACAACAATACTTCTCCTTTCCACTGAACTATAAGGTAAATTGATTCATTTGATGCTCTTTGACAGTCAGGTCTCCCTTTCTTCTCTGAAAATAAATGATAGCCATAGAATATTATTTTTAGTATATGAACAATCTAATCAGTGACTAGTCACCTTGTGATACTGTGAAATACATGAGTATAATAGATCCCCTTATCACAATCGTAGGCTAGCCTCTTACAATTATTATTATGAACTTTTTCTAACATGTGACTTCATCCTTGGCACACATGAATTCACTGAGACTCCTTGGAACACACTCTTATTTGTTCATTTCGATGCATTTTGACCTAGTTCTCCCTTGTGATACCTGTTAGTATGAATCTTTCGTCGTAAAAGATCAGTTTAGCTACGCATAAAAAATAGCCCTAACATCGATTATGGCTACAAAATATCTTTAAGTCTGCTGCACAAATCCAGATCTAAGCACAAAAGACATTAAGCAGATAAAATACAATATGGCTCCATGCATCCAATAGACAAGACAAGAACAATGTATTTAAAATAATTTTATATTATATTAAAGAATGGGGCACCTGAGAGGAAAACAAGAAAGGTGTTTTCTGGTTCTCCTCAATGGGATGGGTTCTTGAAAGTCCTCAATGTTTCAGATCTAAAATTCCTCTCTCTTATTGGTGTAGAAAACCCAGAAAAACATAGAGCTCAATGGGAGCTCACAAAGCAAA
This sequence comes from Pinus albicaulis, assembly GCA_034641835.2. Classification (NCBI taxonomy): domain Eukaryota; kingdom Viridiplantae; phylum Streptophyta; class Pinopsida; order Pinales; family Pinaceae; genus Pinus; species Pinus albicaulis. Next base: position 1,250,588,292 of record CM076579.1, on the reverse strand, counting down.
AATGGAAAATGGTGACCAAGAGTAGATCCAGAGTGATCTAATGCAATGGAGGTGACTAATGAATGGGGAAAACCCTTCTATTTATAACAAAATATTGGGGTGTTCTAGAACTCGGTGCATGAATAAAATATTATTAATCAAATTCTAGAATCACCCTTTAGGAATATTTTATTATATTTGTTGGAGGGAAAAGGTCTTTTGACTTGGGTCAAATCCTTTATTTATAAAAAATAAATAAATAAATGATTTATTTATTATTTTAGGGAGATGGTGGGAATATAATTAAATAAATAATGATTTATTTAATTGTTTAAAAATGATTTAGTCAAATTTAACTAGGAATATTATTTAAATAATGATTTGAATAACTTAGTCCTAGGAAATAATTAAATAAATAATGATTTATTTAATTAATTTCCTTGTTTTGGGTTAAATATGACCAGGAAATATAGACAAATGTTATTTTATATGGTGAAAGCAATTTTACTTAGGGTAAAATTGGTCTTACATGGTGTACTTGGGTTCATCTAATGATAATGGGTTAGATGACCAAAAAATGGTGTAATAGATTGCCCCCCAACGTATGAGTGTTAGGAGCAAATCGTATGACCGAAGTACGTTGTAAGAACTAAATCACTAGGCATCAAGAGGGAAGTGAGAGAGAGAAATGTAAGGTAGTCGAATGTGCTAAAGGACTAGACCCGGAGGAGACGAGACTTACAGGTGCAACAAGTCTCTAGGTGATGACGTGGTACCAGTGTTAAAGGCGGCGGGGGAGGCATACCTATGCCCGCCGATACAATAGTACAAAGAATAAGGCACCTGGAAAACCACGGAACGCAATAATGAAGCATGTGCTAGCCTAAACATGAGCTAGATAAATAAAATGAGGGATCCCACATACATGTGATGCTTCGAATAACCTTCAGGACTTATACAAGAAGATTTTAGTACATGAGATACAAATACACCTGAATGCCCCCTACACACGGGGAAGGGCTCACAAAATCTGATTGATACATGCAAATCGAAGAGGCGCTGCAAGCGGTTGAGGTTGATATCATCAAATGAGAGGAGCTGCATCAAGGGCGAAAATGAAGAAGTCATCCGGGCATGTGGGGGGCTACCTGCAGGGCCACCCCCTCATGAGGGTTGAGTCATTTCACACATGCCCAGGAATCACCAATAGCTGTTGCTGCATTACTGGACCATCAAGTGTAGAGATCACGATCATGCTGAGAAGAGATCGAACCAAGGTACACTGCCCCCTAGACCTGGATTCTAGAGTAAATGAGCTTATGTCGACAGAAGTAGGTCCGCCATAGGTGAGGCAATAAGGGAACCCCAACTAAGGCACGAGGAAAATAGTAGAGTGACAAAAAAACTGACATGAATGATGATAATGAAATGAGGTATGATCCAAAGGGGATAGTAAAAAACATGAGTACAAAATGGTATCTCATGACGGAAATCGACACGAACAGGAATGAGCATAGAGGCAAGGTGGTGCCCCCAATGACATGTGTTGTAAGTGAGAAAATATAATTTTGAGGGGGGGTGAAGTACGGCTTCATGGACAACAGGTGTCCTGGTGAAGTAGCGAAATGAAAAACAAACAGATGCTGGCTATCTAGAAGAAAATAAAACACACATTTCGAATGGAAAATGCTAAGGGTAATATCTCTTAAGATAGAGTGCATTGTGAGGATTAGGAAGGAGGTGGCCTTCAAAGTCCTCTAAAAGATATGCCCCCTTACCAAGGTCTTTACTGATAATGTAAGGACCTAGCCATAATGAGTCGAACTTCCCATGACTGAGGGTATCGTGGGCCTGGTCATATACTAGAACAAGGTCACCTTCATGGAAGGTACGAGGGTGGAATTTGCGGTCATACTGAGCTTTGGTGCACTTTTTGGTTGCTTCAATAGTTTGTAATGCAACACGACGGTCTTAAAAGGCACGCTCGAGCATGATAAGTTGTTGTCCTAGAGGTTGGGTATCAGGGAGAAGTTCGACGGCCAAGTGAAGGGGAGGGATTTCACACTCGATTGGTAAGACTGCCTCCTCACTAAAGATGAGGTGGAAAGGAGTGAAGTCGGTGGCGGTTTTAACAGAAGTATGATAAGGCCACAAAGCAGGGAAGAGCATGAAGTGCAAATTGGTTTTGTGCTTATTCACCATTCGTTGAAGCATGGTCTTAAGAATTTTGTTGACCGCTTCAACTTGGCCATTACCTTGGGGGTAATAGGAAGATGAATAGTGGTGCTCAAAACTCAATAGGGAGGATAGCTCATACCAAATTTGATCTTTGAAATGTCGGCCATGGTCCGAGACTAACTGTTTTGGAACTCCGAATCGAGAAATGACATGGTTAAAGAAAAATATGGATGCAGTGGCTGCCGTATTGTTGAATGTTGGCATTGCTTCGGCCCATTTAGTGAAATAGTAAACCACCAATATGATATATTTGTGGTTACCAGTAGAGGGAGGTCGACATTCCATAAAGTTGATGGCCCATTTACAAAAAGGACCAACTGTGACAACAGGATGGAGAGGAGCGGGAGGAGCTCGCGCCTTGGGGGCGAAGTGTTGGAAATTGGAACATTGTTTGACTACTTCAATGCAATCACTGAAGAGGGAAGGCAAAAAATATCCAGCACGCATGGTTTTTTGGGCGGTGGCGAGACCGGAGAGGTGGCCAGCACAAGCACCGCTATGACAGGCATTGAGGACTTTCTCGGCTTCGGCGTGTGTGAGGCAATGACGAAGGACAATATCTACTCCATGATGATAAAGGTCATCGCCGATTAGAAGGTAGCGAGAGGCTTGGTGTCAGATACGTCGTCAAGCATCACAATCAATATGAAGGGTGAACTTTTGGGTTCGAAAGTAAGTAAGGATGTCACCGTACCAAGGGTTGTCGGTGGTGATGGAAAACAAATGTTCATCGGGAAGAGCATCATTAATGGGAGTATCTTGCGTCCTTGTAGGCAAATCAGAAATGATTTCAGCGAGGACTAAACCTTTCTTAATTTTTGGGGTGACAAATTCAAGGTCAAATTCTTGAAGGATAACGACCCAACGAGCATACTTCCCACTGAGGATGCGGCGACTCAATAGGAAAGCCATGGGGTTGGAATCAATCACAACCTTGGTGGAACGCATGAGGATATAATGACGCAGTTTTTGGACCGAGAACACGACAGCTAGTGCTAATTTTTCTTCATGCGAGTAGGACACCGGTGGACCGGAAATGATCTTACTGACATAATAGATCACATGTTCGATACTTTTATCATCCTCCTGGATAAGGACACTGGCAACCGAATAGGTGGAAGCGAAGATGTATAGGTTGAAATCTCGGTCAAAGTCAGGGGGACGGATTAAGGGAGAGGATGTGAGAGCATGCTTGAGGGCATCAAAAGACTCTTGAGCGTATGTATCCCAGACAAATGGAGTGTGAGAGCAAAGAAGTCTAAGGAAGCCATGTGCGGTAGTGGCGTAGTCAGGAACGAATCGGCGAAGAAAATTAGCTTTGCCTTGGAGACTTTGTAGTTGGCGTAGGGTATGAGGCATAGGAAGTTCAAGAATGGCTTGAACCTTCAAAGGGTCAAGAGTTATCTCATCTTTAGACACGATGAAGCTAAGGAGACGATCGACGGGAACACAGAAGACACATTTCAATGGGTTAAGGCGAATGTTATACTTGCGACATCAGAGAAAAATGATACGCAGGTCATGAAGGTGTTGCGCCCGATGTTTAGAACATGCATTAAGGTCGTCTAAATAGGCAAGCATAATATGAGCTAAGTCATGGAAACATTAAGACATGGCTCGTTGAAAGGTGGCGCCGACGTTTTTAAGGCCAAATGGCATGACTCGGTATGCAAAAGTGCCCCATAGACTAATGAACGCGGTTTTAAGTTGATCACCACGACGGATAAAAATTTGGTTGTATCCGGAGAAGCCATCCATAAAGGAGAGAATCTCGTGCCCCGCACACTCATTGATGATTTGGTAAATAAATGGTGTGGGGAAGTTGTCTTTGGGACAAGCTTTGTTCAGATCGCGAAATTCGGTGCAAACACGAATGGTGCCTTGTTTTTTGAGGACGGGAACTGAGTTAAACACCCAAGTGGTATATTCGATGGGGTAAGTGAAACCAGCCTGCCGGAGCTTATCAATTCCAGCTTTGATGGCTTCCCGTCTAGAAGGATGAATGGGTCTCAACTTTTGACGGACCGGAATGGTATCAGACCATGTGTTGATGTGATGTTCGACAATGGCAGGATCGAGTCTGGGCATTTCTGAGTAGTACCAAGCAAAAATATCACGGAATTCTTTGAAGAGTTTGGTGTAGGCTTCAATTTCTTCCGGAGTGCATTGGGCACCCATGGTGATATGTCCTTCAATACCTGGTTTGACAGAAATGTCTATTTTGATGGTAGGAGAGATATTAGCCATATTGCCTTCTTCGAAAGCGTCAGGTGTAGGGATGGGGTTTTTGAACCAATCAACTTTATTGAGAATGAAGTCTTTATATTCGAGGGCATATTGGTCATGGGATTGGTGTGGTAGGAAGTATGCACGATGGTGCATATCGTCCCATGGAAAATCAGGTGTGGTCATGGCTTCCATGATGTCTTCATCAGTCTGAAAGATGGGAAGGGTGGAAGGAAGAGGAGGATCTGAGGAGGTAGAAATATGAGACAGCTGATGTGTGTCGGCATGAGGGGTGATAGCGGAGCAAACAGATGAGTGGTTGAGCGAACCAGCGGGGGAAGGCATTAAGGGGTCGGTTGCTGGGAAACGCGGGGATGAGGAAAGGTAGAAAATAGTGGCTGATGGTTCGGTCAGTTCAGTATCAGGATGAGGAATGGTAATCGGGGGAGACATTGGGTCTGGTGTTAGGGAAGAAGGATGACGGGCAAGCGCGGCTTCGAATTGGTGGTATGCGGCTAAAGAAGTGCGATACTCATCAAGGCGGGGGCAAAGATGGGTGTAATGTCTATGGAAATCACACAAAGAACAAGGGTGATTGGTGCGTAAGTGTTTAAGTTTAGGAAGAGAATCGGGTATGGTGACATAGACTTCAGGAATAGCAGATTCTGGAAATGTTTCATTGACCATGGTTTTGAGATGTGGTAATTCGGGGTAAGTATGGGTAGCATGTCTGACAACATCACACAAAGCACACTAGATGGGATGCTTTGGAGGTCGAGGAGGGGCAAAAGTTGTCAGGGCGGCTTTGTCTTTGGATGCCCCCCTGGAAGCTTGGCTAGTGGCACCTGACATGGTCGCCATAGGGGGTGGTTCTTGATGAGGGGACTGAGGTACAGGTGTAGCGGGAGAAGCCATGGGTATCGATTGAACTGGGGTCAAAGCAAGATAATTTTTGGGTTGGCCAGGTAGGGTAGGGGCTGGAGGGTCTAGGTACCAGACGGGTATACCCAAGGTCAAGTTAGGGAGGGATAGGGTAGCCAAGATAGGGACGGAATGAGCGCCAGGAGGGGGAGCAAGGAAAGGAATCTGACCAGCAGGGAAATGGCTAGGAGGAATGTTCAGGGAAGGAGATTCTGAAGGAAGAAGGTGGGCTAGCGGGGGAGAAGGGCTAGGAGCTAGTGGTTTTGGGTGAGGGTGCATTTGCTTACTAGTGGGCTGTGCAAGGTCAGCCCAAGAAGATTGCATCATGCAAACATTCACCATGCTAGGATCGCGTACGGGAGGAAGGTCTAAAAAGGTTCCAAGCAAGGAGGAGTCTTTATAGACGCCAGGGGAAACACTTGTCAAAGGATCAACCGTTGGCTTATTGGTGATATTAGAGATGGTGGACTCAGGGGAGGTCTGAGAATTTGGTTCATGGTAAGTCAACTGGTCAATCGTGAGAATCTTGCCATTATGAGGGAAGAACATCTTGCGATGGAATGCGGATGGGATGACAAACATGGCATAGGTGTAACTACGCCCCAAAATAATGTTGTAGTCGAGAGGGGCGTCGATAACTTCAACGTCGACACAAACAGTCTTGCCTGCAAGGGTGAGAGGACAATTGTGGAATAGGCCAATGGGCTGGGAGGCATGGCCATCCCATACACGAAGGGTCATTGTGGAAGGGGCCAGCTCAGGGGATTTGAGTTGTTTCCAAACCGAAGCGGACATTACACATGTAGATGCCCCCTCATCAATAATACATCGAGCGACATTGGCATTTTAGATTTTCACTGGGATTTGGCAAGCAACCGAGGGAGGAAGAGGGGGATGGTCTGACTAACGGGTGTCGAAAACAATCAATTGGTCATTAGCAGGATCTACAGCACCCACGGCAGATAGTAGAGCATTCTTTTGAGAAGGACATGACTGGAGGAGTTCCAGTGTTGAAATGGCAGCAGGAGATTGTGCCAGATCATCTACTATGATGTATGAATGGGCACCCCAACCAGAGGCAGCATTTCGGCGTAATGGTCCCTTAGGAGTCTTGGGATGAACCTCGGCTTTGGGCAAAGGGATTTTTAAGGGACCATTGGGTGTCGAAAGAGGCTCTGTAGGACCTAAAGATGGAGACTCAGAGATAGACAGAATGGGAGGCGTGGAATATTGACAGGACCAAGTTTGAAGGTTGAGGTCGACGGTGAGAGGAGGGTCAGAGGCCATCATGAGAATCTGGTAATCAGAGGAACCAGAAGGGGAAGGTTGAGTGGTTACTGGGGCATGAGGTGGTTGAGTGGCCACGAATACTTGTTGAGGGAAAGGATGGGTAAACATAGCAGGTCGAGAAGTAGCTAGAGTGGGAGGGACAGTAGGGGAGGAGTGTTGTCCCCGCACGATGGCCTAAGATTCCCAAATTTTCCTCATTTGCGGTAATAAAAGACAATTGTGAGTGTAGTGATCATAAACACCGCAACATGAACAGGGCTTATTGGTGCGAAGAGGCCTGTCTGGCTTAGGCTGAGAGCCCTGTGGCTGGTTGGCAGTGGTAGAGTCAATACTGGAAGGATTGGATCCACGATTACCAGAAGTGGATTGATTGCCTTTTCTCCTTCTTTGGGAAGGAAGAAAATTAGGTGCCCCCTGCTGTGCAAATACTTGCCCTGGAGGGGGTAGTAAGTGCTGTTGCGGGGGTGGAGAAAGCAAGGGAGTGGGAGGTCCAAATGCTGGAGGAGCTGGGACACCAGGTGGTGGGTACGGATAAGGGGTAGGATAGGCAACATTGAGGTAAGCAGGAGTGTGGGAAAAAGGAGGAGGTATGCCATATCCTGGATACATGCTACCTAGAGGGGGGAACGTGCTGGAGGGGCTGGCCCCTCCTGGAGGGAAACCATAGCCCAGAGGAGGTTGAGAAGGGATATGTGATAGGGCGCCGACGATACCGTCGGCAGAGTGAGATGCCTCTAAGGCATTAGGGCCACCTGGCTTGGGGAGGTCAGGAAGGACGGTATAAACATAGCCAGATTGGGCATAGATAAGGTCATATTTCAAGGCTATTTGGAGGGCGACTTCTTCGGTTTGGGGAAAATGGGATGCGACATCTTTTCCAATGGGAGGTAAGAGAGAGCGAAGGAACCAGTCCATGTAAACCCGATCTTCAAAGGGGGGAACGTGACACAAGCTCCATCGTCGTCGCCATTCCTGGACATGAACGGAAAGGCAGGTCGAAGAGGATTGATGAAAAGAAGTTAAGATTTCAGTACGAGTGTCGTATTGGAGAGGGAGCTGGAAATATGATAAAAAGGCTTGGGCAATGGTCACAAAGGTGGTATGGGAAGAGGTGGCTTGATCAACATACCATTTAGAAGCTTCGCCGGTAAGTGTGTGTTGAAAAAATCGAAGATAGATGGAGTCATCGGTGATGGAATTGGAAGAACACCACATATAGAAAGATCGAATATGGTTATAGGGATCTTCACTAGCGAGGCCTTCGAACTTGGGAATGTCGGAGGGGAGCTTGGTTGGCATAGCAAGTCAACTGACATCGTGGCGGATAGGATCGTTAATCAACTAATTGAAATCGGGGAGACTGAGGCTGGCCATATAAGGGAGCAAAGGGGTAGTCGAGGTAGGTCCCATAGTGGTTCCACTGGAAATAGACCCAGCAGTAGAACTGGGGTTGTTGCTGGTACTAGGCCCTGAAGTAGACATGGAAAAAGGAACAGGGGGAGAACCAGGAGTAGGGGGAAAACCTGAACAATCAGAAGAAGAGTCAGAGTGTAGACTTGGGGGAAGACTTACTCGAGGACGACGAGAAGGAGGAAGTCGACCAACCGGAAACTGAGGGTGAAGGCCAAGAAGTCTCTGGGACAAATGCGTTGGAGGTGCAATGATGATGAGAAGAAGAAAATCGACAAGGGCAGGGAGGGGTAAAATCAAGTGAGATCAATGTCGAAACAAGGTGCAGTGTCAATTGATTTTAAAGGCTTTGCCAGGCGGTGTTAACCAAGTGCTTCTTCACTTAGGGTCAGTGTGTGGCGTGCGTTAATTTTAATTGTTTAAACACAGATGTTTTGAGAGTAAAATAAAAAGTGTGTTGCGTAGCTGAAAGTAAATCTGCAGTAAATAAGACTAAAAGAACAAAAAATCAACAGCTACTAATGCATCAATCTAACCCAAGAAGGCGAGTCTCTCAAAACTAGTCTATAAGAGGGAAAAAACTAAACACAGAACTCTAAAAAGAGGCCAATAGATCTAAGGTTGGGAGGGACATGGATCTAAAGGAGAACTCTGTTGAAAAGAGGTGAAGAGAACAACAAAGAGGCAGAGGCAAGGTTGCTTCTAAAAAGGAGGAGATAAGCTAAAAATAGAAGGGACAAGGAGGCATCCCTATAAAAGAACCAAAAAGAAACTATATGAGGTGATTTGAAAGGGAGAAGAGCTGATCTAAAGGGATCTGAAAATGAGGTATCAGATCTGGAAGAAAAAAGGCTGAAACCCTGGAAATTCAGACTTCTGAAACAGCAAAAAATCTCCCATAAAAAGTGGAGGGTACTAGAGCCCTAAGGGGCAAGATTCCCACTTAGATGAGTGAAACAGATCAGAACCAGGTCTAAACGGGTAGAGACAGAGGCTGGAAAACCCTGACAGAAGCTTCAGACAAACCCAGAAAAAATACTGGAAAATTGCAGAAAAAGGTGCAGGTCGTAGGTTTTGACCTGTTTGCAGTCCAGGACGCAGATTTAGGGCATAAAAGTGTGACCTCAAGGCCAGGTCGCACTTTTTGGGCCGATAAGTGTGACCTGCAAATCTGGCTCTCTCGGCGGCAGATTTCAGAAAAAAATTGTCGTCTCAGCTGCTGCTAATGTCTGTCACCTGCGCAATAAGGCCAGAAACACACGAAAGTTAAAAATTTGACTGTTTGAGGGTTTTAGAGGTGGGAGGCACCATAAAAATAGGAAAAACAGAAAATGGAAGAGAAACCCTAGGGTCTGAAATAGATGGATATGCAGGAATATATGAAACGATAGCGGTCGCAAAAGAAAACGCATGTGGAGTTACCAACTGTTAGTATGAATCTTTCGTCATAAAATATCACTTTAGCTATGCATAACAAATATCCCTAACATCGATTATGGCTGCAAAATATCTTTAAGTCTGCTGCACAAATCTAGATCTAAGCACAAAAGACATTAAGCAGATAAAATACAATATGACTCCATGCATCCAATAGACAAGACAAGAACAATGTATTTAAAAGAATTTTATATTATATTAAAGAATGGGGCACCTAAGAGGAAAACAAGAAAGGTGTTTTCCGGTTCTCCTCAATGGGATGGGTTCTTGAAAGTCCTCAGTGTTTCAGATCTAAAATTCCTCTCTCTTATTGGTGTGGAAAACCCAGACAAACATAGAACTCAATGGGAGCTCACAAAGCAAAAATGGAAAATGGTGACCAAGAGTAGATCCAGAGTGATTTAATGCAATGGAGGTGACTAATGAATGGGGAAAACCCTTCTATTTATAACAAAGTATCGGGGTGTTCTAGAACTCGGTGCATGAATAAAATATTATTAATCAAATTCTAGAATCACCCTTTACGAATATTTTATTATATTTGTTGGAGGGAAAAGGTCTTTTGACTTGGGTCAATTCCTTTGTTTATAACAAATAAATAAATAAATGATTTATTTATTATTTTAGGGAGATGGTGGGAATCTAATTAAATAAATAATGTTTTATTTAATTAATTTCCTTGTTTTGGGTTAAATATGACCATGAAATATAGACAAATGTTATTTTATATGGTGAAAGAAATTTTAATTAGGGTAAAATTGGTCTTACATGGTGTACTCGGGTTCATCTCATGATAATGGGTTAGATGACCAAAAAATGGTGTAACATATTGCCCCCCAACGTACGAGTGTTAGGAGCAAATCATATGACCCAAGTACGTTGTAAGAACTTAATAACTAGGCATCAAGAGGGAAGTGAGAGAGAGAAATGTAAGGTAGTCGAATGTGCCAAAGGACTAGACCCGGAGGAGACGAGACTTACAGGTGCAACAAGTCTCTAGATGATGACGTGGTACCAGTGTTAAAGGCAGCGGAGGAGGCATACCTATGCCCGGCAATACAATAGTACAAAGAATAAGGCGCCCGAAAAGCCACAGAATGCAATAATGAAGCATGTGCTGGCCTAAACATGAGCCAGATAAATAAAATGAGGGATCCCACATACATGCGATGCCTGGAATAACCTTCAGGACTTATACAAGAAGATTTTAGTACATGAGATACAAATACACCTGAATGCCCCCTACACACGGGGAAGGGCTCACAAAATCTGACTGATACATGCAAATCGAAGAGGTGCTGCAAGCGGTTGAGGCCGATATCATCAAATGAGAGGAGCTGCATCAAGGGCGAAAATGAAGAAGTCATCCGGGCATGTGGGGGGCTACCTGCAGGGCCACCCCCTCATGAGGGTTGAGTCATTTCACACATGCCCGGGAATCACCAATAGCTGCTGTTGCATTACTAGACCATCAAGTGTAGAGATCACGATCATGCTGAGAAGAGCTCGAACTAAGGTACACTGCCCCCTAGATCTGGCTTCTGGAGTAAATGAGCTTATGTCGACAAAAGCAGGTCCGCCATAGGTGAGGCAATAAGGGAACCCCAACTAAGGCACGAGGAAAATAGTGGAGTGACGAACAGATGGACATGAATGATGATAATGAAATGAGGTATGATCCAAAGGGGATCATAAAAAACATGAGTACAAAATGGTATCTCATGACGGAAATTGACACAAATAGGAATGAGGATAGAGGCAAGGTGGTGCCCCCAATGACAAGTGTTGTAAGTGAGAAAATCCGATTTTGAGGGGGGGTGAAGTACGGCTTCATGGACGACAGGTGTCCTGGTGAAGTAGCGAAATGCAAAACAAACAGATGCTGGCTATCTAGAAGAAAATAAAACACGCATTTCAAATGGAAAATGCTAAGGGTAATATCTCTTAAGATAGAGTGCATTGCGAGGATTAGGAAGGAGGTGGCCTTCAAATTCGTCTAAAATATATGCCCCCTTACTAAGATCTTTACTGATAATGTAAGGACCTAGCCATAATGAGTCGAACTTCCCATGACCGAGGGTATCGTGGGCCTGGTCGTATACTAGAACAAGGTCACCTTCATGGAAGGTACGAGGGTGGACTTTGTGGTCATACTGAGCTTTGGTGCGCTTTTTGGTTGCTTCAAGAATTTGTAATGCAACACGACGGTCTTCAGAGGCATGCTCAAGCATGACAAGTCGTTGTTCTAGAGGTTGGGTATCAGGGAGAAGTTTGATGGCCAAGTGAAGGGAAGGGATTTCACACTCGATTGGTAAGACTACCTCCTCACCAAAGACGAGGTGGAAAGGAGTGAAGTCGGTGGCGGTTTTAACAGAAGTACGATAAGCCCACAAAGCAGGGAAGAGCATGAGGTGCCAATTGGTTTTGTGCTTATTCACCGTTCGTTGAAGCATGGTCTTAAGAATTTTGTTGACCGCTTCAACTTGACCATTACCTTGGGGGTAATAGGAAGATGAATAGTGGTGCTCAAAACCCAATAGGGAGGATAGCTCATGCCAAATTTGATCTTCGAAATGTCGGCCATGGTCCGAGACTCACTGTTTTGGAACTCCAAATCGAGCAATGACATGGTTAAAGAAACAGAGGGTTGTAGTTGCTATCGTATTGTTGAATGTTGGCATTTATTCAGCCCATTTAGTGAAATAGTCAACCACCACTATGATATATTTGTGGTTACCAGTAGAGGGAGGTCGACATTCCATAAATTTGATGGCCCATTTACAAAAAGGACTAGCTGTGACGACAGGATGGAGAGGAGCAGGAGGAGCTCGTGCCTTGGGGGCGAAGTGTTGGCAATTGGAACAATGTTTGACTACTTCAATGCAATTACTGAAGAGGGAAGGCCAAAAATATCCAGCATGCATGATTTTTTGGGCGGCGGTGAGACCAGAGAGGTGGCCACCACAAGGCACTGCTATGATCTACATTTTATCGACAATCACATTTCCCCCAAATGTCCTCCACATATTTTCCTTCGTGTATTGGAGTTTTAAAAATACATAGGATGCCACAAGTAATCATAATCATAAGAATCAACTTTCCTAATGACTAGGAGGCCTTAAAAATCAAACAACATCTTAAATTATACCTAAAATTACTAAAATTTCCTATCCCAAGTATGAAATTAGATTTTCAGGAAAATTTAAATGACTAAGTGGAGGGGTCTGTCCTTTGAAGTAAAATCTTAGGTTAACTTTCCGGACGAATATATGAAACTCATAGCACTTCTCTGACTTTTGGTGGGATTTTACCCACATTTCAAAGAATCTATGGAAAAGTTAGATTTGAGATCTATAGTTTAAATTTATGCAAACATGTCATATTTCAAGAAGATGATTGAAGCTCTCTTGAAATGCTATAAATAAGGAAAATGTATCGCCATTTGGGCATTCAATTCTATGTTGTTATTCTAGGCTCTCTCTCTCTCTAAAGCTTTATGTCATTATGCCATTGGGCTGAGTTCGAAAAACCTACACATGTGAATTTTGATGCATATGTGAACCTAATGTGGCGAGACTCCTAGGGAGTATTAGGTTTTCGAGAGACTTTGCTAAGGTTGATCCACACCTCTGAGAAAAGTCTATGATATGTAAATGTTATGAGAGTCAAATTTTTTTAAAGACTATATTGAAATAGGCAAAGTTTGCAACGAGCCAAGAAACCTTTGAACACCAACATTGGAGCCGAATGCTGCACCTCATCCCATCATTACACCACATATGATTACTCTCTTGTAATTTATGAGCCAAGAAACCTTTGAACATCGACATTGGAGCCGAATGTTGCACCTCATCCCGTCATTACACCACATACGATTACTCTCTTGTAATTTTGTGAGTGACATAGATTAAGAGTGCAGAGGGGGAGTTGTCACATGACATCCCTCCCTTGCGTGTCTGATGCATGTAGTCTACAAAAAATAAAAAATGTGTCACATTGTAGTACAATGTGGAACATGCTTACTATGACAAGGTCGTTTTATGGTGGTTTTTTTGGAATGAATAAACATTACAAAACCAAGAGTGAAGTGAACACTATCTTATCTTTTCATTGATATGTGCTTTGATAGGAAATCATTTCACGATTGATAGCTAACTTCTCCCGCTTCTCTTATGTTTTTGGTATTTGACTTTGCATATTTCCTAATTATGTGGCTTGGTTAACAAATATATGATGGATAACACTCTAAAATTCGCCCATATTTCTACTTAACAAGATTATAATGTCAAAATTTTCATCAATCCAATAATAAACATTAAAATACCATGATACGAAAGGTTACCATACCAAATATAGCACTGCAAAGCTTTAGACTAACTCAAGAAATAACAATACTCGGAACTTCCAATACAATTGCTTGAGATAATGCAATCACTTCAGTGTTCAAGAACCATTATAATAGAATTGTATGATGCCAAATGTAATACATTTTTTTTGTTTATTCAAAGTGTATTATGTGATCATAAAAAATAGCAATGAGAACCATCCAAATGTGATGCTAAGGGGAAATGATGAAACTTTGAAACATAACATGTGTCTTGAGAGTTGTATTTAGGTTTAAGAATGCGTCCAAGAAATTTATCATTTCCATAACATATTTATAACACACGATGTTATTTCAACCATCAAATAAAAAAGTAAACTTATGAATAACAATGGAATCCTAGACGTGGAATGCAAGCAGTGGGTGGTGATCTTAGTATGCAAATGTTATTTATAATAGACGATGTTATTTCAACCATCAAAGCAACAATTAAACTCCTAAATAACAATGGAATCATGGATGTTGAATGTAAGCGGTGGGTGGTGATCTTAGTATGCACATGTAAAGTTATATATGAGAAGCAGTCTTGCGCCCATGGGTTGTGATCTTAGTATGAAAATATAAAATTATATATAAGAAGATTTTTTTCACCTTTGGGTTAAGAAATATCTATTTATCCTATATGTAGTACATCTTTGGGTTAAGAAATATATTTTATATTCATTACACCTAAAGGATCATTTCATATGGTCATTTCATATGCCCTAATCAAGGGTTTTGATTATTTTTATACGCGGTAAACAAAACCAAAATTCAAATCACAGATAAAAAAAATGATGAGGGAAAAACAGAGATAAACCAAAAAAGAGGAGGGGAAAATGGAGTGTGGAGCACAAGATCACATCAAAGTTGGAGGAGAAGGTGGGAGAGCATAGTTTTACAAGGCTGATTGAAGCTGTTGTTATCGACAATCATACAGGTATGTAAAGTGTTAGTCATCAGTATTTTTCACCTGTTGATGATGACTAGTTTCTTAAGCTAAGTTTTCTAGAAGCTGACCTCCAAACTGTCTAATCTGTCATCTAGAAAACACCCCAAAAAAATTTTTGTCCTCCTGCCCCTTCCGGTCAACCTATGATGAGAAGAAACCCATTTTTCAAGTTCTATCTAGTTTCAGCAAAATAACCCTTTCCATAGTTGCCATAGCTGAAATTTATCTGCTGTCATTTACCCTTATTTATCAAGCCATTCACTATCCAAATACTGACAAAGTATCTGCAACCCTATCCGTGGTTATCTATCATTTAAAGATCTAATCATACCAAAGAAAAACACTTAGAATCTGTCAATCTCACCAATAAGTTAGGTAGTGGTGCTTTAGGGAATCCCTTCCTTGGCAAAAACATCCTGAGCCAAAAGCCTCTGTTCAGTACCAACCAGCCCTAAATTAGCGCCTAATCTACAAAAAACAAATCTTGATCCATCCATAGGTCGCGCCACTAAGAGGTCATCTGTCTCGGTCCAGAAGAGGTTCAACAAAGATCCAAAACAGAAGAAGATAAGTATGTTCATTGTCTAAAAGAACATGCTTAGGTTAGGCAAAATCTCCATAAGACCCCAAGGAAGCTCTTTAGAGTTCAAAGTCATTTGCTTGTTACATCTCTGCAGGGGTGTGATTGCAACAATGATCAATGTGTAAAAGAGAAAAAAAACAAGGTCAAAAGGGTCCTTCATGATGAGTTAGTTTGCCATTAGTAAAACAAATGAAATACAGTAACTGAAGGGTTGCCAATGGATATGGTTTGAAAGCCAAATTTCCTAAAGAATAGAGAGCAGCCTCCAAGTCATATGAATACATAAAGCTAATTTTATGCTGATCAACAGTATTCTCAGCACCTTCTCCAAAAGAAATTCAACCTGCATCTGCAAACACAGTCAAGGGAAGTTAGTCAAATATGTCTAGCAAGAAAACACTCTCCATATTCAAATCACCTGGTTTCTAGTCTAAGGGTTCATAGGGATGTTTTACAAAGGATATATATCTCAGACCATGTCTCATAAAGCAAAATGTCAACTTTCACCTTCTTACCCATTTGATATGATACCAAGTAGACATATGATTTTCATAAATATGACACAATTCTGAAATAGATGAATTGTCATATCTACAGTGCTAACCTCCTTCATTAAAGCAGATGGTTAAGAGCGCAGTTAGAACCTCCTCCTTTAGAGGAGTAGATGGTTAGAATATCAATGTAACCTCGTTCATTAAAGGTACATGGTTAAAGGCACAGTGAGAACCTCCTTCATTTAAAAAGCAGAGGGTTGAAGTGCCTTGAGTGATTTCAGAAATTATAGGCCATCTCCTTCCAAGAGATGAACAAAATATGCATCAGCAGTTTTACATATGGTTTTTGAGCAATTTTCCTTTTGAAAGACAGGTTTGAAAAATATTTATAAAACAATAAGGGTTCACAGGTCGGAAACCTATTTCACATCAAACAAAAATATGGCTTTTTGATGTTATAAAGTCTTTGTCCCCTTTGTTTATAAAGGCCTCCTTCAAAACTATAAAAGGGGTGAAACTTGGGCTAAGGACCTTCATCTACAGTCAAAATGTACCATCATATGGTGGGAGACAGAGTTAAAAGTCACAAGAAATTACATTTTTAAATGCTTTAGTTAGATAATAAAACCCCCTCACTTCATAAAAAAAATGGTTTGCATTGTGATTTTGAGACCACATCAAGGTTTGTTGAGATTGTCTCCTTGGTAAATAAACAAAAAGGCATGAAACCCCTCTAAAGGGCTGCAAAGGCATTAGAGATTTTTCATTTTTAAAGGAGGAAGAGGTCTTTTAAGAAAGGCCCTCACCAAGTTCAAGAATTTGAAACAAACATTCTTTAGCCTCCTCATTGAAGAAAGGAAGCATATTTTCAGGCGATTTTTAAGTTTTCGAGCTTAAATCTCTGTGCGGTGCGCCTGTACACCTGCGCGGTGCGCCTGTAGGTTCCCGACCACACAGATTGCACTGAGGCATGGCGCGCCTATATTTTCGCACGGCATGCCTGTGCCGACGGTCACTAGGCACCCGAGGCTGACCCAACACGTCTTCTACGCGGTGCATTCAGCTCTAAACGCCCGCTCATCCACCAGTTTTCAACGTGTCTCCTTGTACACTGCACCAACGATCAAAGGGCCTAACAAACTCATTTTTAAGGTATTCCTCGCTCCTTGGTCAGAGTTTGAGTTCAAAAGAGGGTTTTAATCAACATTTTCAAAGGAAAATAGGTGTTTTCTTGTGCTATGAAATAGTGAAGGATTTATACAGTCTCTAGTGGAAAACAGGTTTTGCAAAGAGTTCAAATCAGTTTAAAAGAGTCACCTGACTGTGAATTCAAAGATAAAAAATGGTTAGAGGATAGGGTTCTTGTCAAGTTTAAAGGAGTTGTTCTTGCTGTATATTGCGAAGGATAAAAGACAAAGTTTGAAAGTGAATGTGTTGTGTGTCAAAATCAAAGGACAGTTGTCTCCAAAGTCCACAAACAGTCTTTATCAAAAATCCTCATTCCTCAAACACAAATGCTGAAGGGGTGAAATGGTTTTCATTCAACTCATACCTATTTGATAAACTACAGAAAACAACGATCGTTAAGGAAGAAATATTTTGTTTTGACAGGCCTATTACTCAGTAACAAGGGGGGGGTGCTTTTATGTTTTAGAAAAATAATAATCATCCATGGAGAGGCAATCTTATTCAAAAAACAAAAACAGTGTTTTCTAAAGGGTACAGTCTATGTTTCAGATTAGTCCATTAAAACAGTGATACCAAAAGAGACATTGTTTTTCAAAGGGACCTCTTTATTGCTTCAAACAACCACAATAAACAGTGAAATAAGGGAGAGGGATTCATATTGCCAAGGTCAGAAAGTGTTGGTTTCATTTGAACAAACTTGTGGGCTAACTAAGGACAGACTTGGTTTTTCTCAAAGTGTAAAGGGTGTGTTGATTGAAGATTTATCTCAGTGAACATTTGAGACAGTTTGCCTTGGTGAATCAGCCAAGGATCTCAGAAGCAAAATGGCTCCTAAACTAGATAACAAGAGTGGTCCTCACAAAAGGTATGAAACCAACTTCAGTGCTCTTTAAATTTCATGAAGTAGGATGTTTGGAATTTTTTCAAAAGGTTCAGGAGGTGAAAATTTATCTTCCCTTGACACATTTGTTTGCTTTAAGGCTGCAAGGGAAGCGTGTTCATCTGGCAGGTTTAGAATTCAAGCTCTCTCCTAGAACTATCTCCAAAGCTACCAAAATTCCATATATTGGAGAAAAATTGTTTAAGCAAACCTACCTAGATTCAGATCAATACAAACCCTTCTTGAAACCAGAACATCGGGATGCATGCCCATCTATTTTTCCTTTTTCCTATTTGTTGACTAGTTATGCTCCTCTCATGAAGATCATCATGAAGTATTTCACATGCGAAGGGAGGTTTTCCTGGGTTTATGCTTATCATATCAGGCTACTCATGCACTTCACAAGAACACAATTGCTAAACCTACCCTTTTTCCTCTATAGAAGCATTGACAATATGGCTTCTATTGTTCAAAAGAAGCCTTCCTCTCAGCAGCAAGCTTGTATTTTTCATCATTCCCTTATCAAGATCGTCATCCTCCATCAACTTGAGAAAAAGGGAGTTTCTTGGGACTCTTTCATTTCACATCCTGATTTTTCCACTGCTTCTTCATCCCATGCGCCTCCCTCACCATCCACTCATCATGTTTTTCCTTCTCCTAGTAAATCCACTCCTAAGAAGCAAAAATCGCCTTTGATTGAAAGTGAAGAGGAGAAAGAGAAAAAAGTGATCAAGAAGAGGAGAAAAGTGAGAAAGAGAAAAAAAGTGATCAAGAAGAACACAGTGAAATAGGGCAAACAAGTGGTGAGGAAGGAAAAAATGAAGAATCCAAGCACAGAAGTGAGCATGAAGAAGGAAATGATGAAGAGATGGAATAGGTTGATGAGGAGCACAACAGTCACAAAGAGGAAAATATTGGCAGCCCACACAACAGTGAGCATGATGATGATGAAGCACAAAACATTGAGGATATAGATCCTAACAGCCCTGAAGAAAGCAGGGACAAAGGTGAACAAGGTAGCCCTCAAGGAGACATGCAAGGTGACAACCAAGGCACTTATGAGGAGGGTCAAGACAGTCCTCAAAGCGACATTTATGGTGAAAAATGGGAAAGCCCGCCAGTCAGCAAGGATGATGACAAACAAAGCCCAAGCAGTGAGCATCCTAAGGAAGGAAGCCTTCAAAAGGAGGAAAACAGTGACAAAGATGATGAGGGGAGCAGTAAAGGCAAAGACCAAACAGAGCATGTGCTAGCTGCCTCTCCTAGGCAAGGGGCCATGCTTTCTTCTCCAAAGGTAACAAAGCCCCGAACATCAAGAAAGAAAGTGGCTCAAGTTGTAACTCCCAATGTTACTAGAGCACTCCAAAGAAAAGGCAAGTTGCCCAAGAAATCCATTGTTGAATTACCAAAGAAGAGAAGAACCAAGAAGGCCACCCAAGACAAGGGAAAAGAGAAGGAGGAAAGTAGCCATGAGAAAGAAAGGGATTTTGATATAATTCAAATAATCAGTGATGACAGTGACAATGAGGCTAGAATCCTTGACTCCTTATTATGAAATAGAGAAGAACAAATTCATGACCTAAGAGACTATCTAGAGAGGTCTAAGGACCTCATACATTTTTTGCAAACACAAAACAAGCAAATGAATGTCCACATGGCAGTTTATGATGCACGAGGTATCAAGTACCAAAAGGAAGCCTCCAAAGTGCAAATCAAGTTGGAAGAACTTATGGGTGAATTAAATGACACTGAAGAAGAATATCAGCCAAGGAGGAAGAGGCCTAGGACTATGGGACTCAAAAGAGCTTTGGAGAAACAAAAAGAGGAAGAGGCTGCCCTTTTCTGATCCTTTCCTCTTACTACGTTATTCATCCAAGAAATAGAAAACAATATAGAAGCATGGCTTGAAAGGGTGAATAAACACTTGGAGAATAAGTTGGAAAGAGCTAATAGAGACTTAAGCCTTCAAAGGAAAATTACCGGGCATTGTAAGAAACTAAATCAATTTTCCCAAAGGAAATTGAAGGTTACATAAGAAAAGCAAAAGGTGGCCCGAAAGAGGCGCCCGGTAAAAAAAGTGAAGAAAGGCATATCAAGACTTGAAATTTTGGCCTCCACTTCTCAGTATGCTTCTGAAATCCCATGAGAGTCATGCTCACCAAAATTGGGCATAATTCAACAAGTTTTTGTTTTTTGACATTTTTGGGCTTTTTGTGGAAAATCATGGGCATCGCCATTTTAGTTTTAAGCATCATAAAGGGTTTAAAGTGGTATCATTGGATGTATTAATTTTAGGGGCATATACTCAGAAAATTTCAGATCAATTGAAGATGTTTTGGTCCCCCAAAGTGGCGAAAAACAATCACTTTTTCAACACTCTGCCTCGCATATCAGCAAAGGCTAATTTCTGGGTTTTTTCACACAAGTCAGATTTTCATAGGTTTCCAGTAATCAGTTTGGGGGGAAAAAAGTATTTTCAGAAACTAGACATCCAGGGATTTCTAAAAAGTCATCAAGGACCTCGTTTTGACATCGGGAAGTCCTCCAAAAGTTTCCTACAAGACAGGGAATTTTCTGCTGCTATATTTCTGAAGCATTTTTGTGAAAAATACAGTTTTCTGAAGTGGCTTTTCCAAATGTGCGTTTAGCCTTTTTTGGCCATTGTCAGTTAGGAAAAGTCAATTTAATTTCCTTTTTTAGGATTTTTAGGATATTTTTATAGATATTTTGTGCCTTGGGCTTTGCAAAGCCTCAAAGACAAAATCAGATATTTTTGATGGGCCAATGAGCTTGCTAGTTGCACTAGGAGGTTCTCCTTCATCTTGGCCTATATATTCCAAGATATTTCATTGTAAACAAGGCTGAACTTGATGATATAAAGCAATATATGGTTATACAAGCTTGGAAGAAATACTTTGTCTCATGCATTGGATAGTTTCTTGAATGTTTTGGATGATGAAAGAGGACTGTTGTTGGATTCTTTGACTTGGTAAAATGGTATAGTGTTCCTCTATGTTATGTTTCATTAGTTTTCATACATATTTCATGTTATGGTATAGTGGTATAGAGAATAGATTTGAGACATGCCCATGGAGGCACCTCAGATTTCTTGATTCATTACAGCTTCTATGTTTGTCTTCTTTCTTAGTTATGTCAAATGAATTCTTAAATGCTCTTTGATACCCTAAGAACTTGTTTTCAGATTCATTTATGGTTGTTATGCATGCTAAGTATGATTCACGGTATGCCCTGCTTACTCATGGCTAGTCAAAGCTCCATCTCTAAAACCTTTCTTTGAATGTTTGATTGTCCTAGTTGAACCAAAGAGGTCTTGTATCGATCTTGCCCTTTGCCTAAAACTCTGCAATCTTAGTTCAAAGTGCCCGATAGCCAAAAATACTATGTCTAGGAGTTCCCTCTTAGTAGTTTGAGCTATTTGTTTTTCTTAATTGTTTTCCCACAGAGTCTGATAGTGATTTTCCTAAAGTTAGAGAGTCATATATCTCTATGTATCACTTGAATGTTTATTTTATGCATCTATCAGTTTGAAGTTACATTTATCATGATTAATGGTTAGCCCTACCATATAAATGTCTGTTGTTGAACTATTTATGTTTAAAAGTCTTTGTTCTTCACAAAACCTAGTGTCCATCCCATTTCTTTCCACCTAAAGATCCATTTTACCTTGATCAAATCGGCCCTTCAATATACCTTGTATCACCATCCGAGGCTTTCTAGACCTTTTTGACCCCATAGCCCAGTTGATCTAACAATATTTTTATCTATTTAGTCTTTGATCAGTTCCTCCCTCAAAAACCTAAAAACAAAACTAAAAAACCTACTTCACAACTAGCCTAAAATCAAAACATAAGAAGAAAACAACTATACATCCCTTGCACAAATAGAGAGAGCCCTCTATGAGTCCAAGAAGGCTAGGTCCTTGGGATCCAAAGTTGGTTTGATGTTACCCTGTCACTCGGCTTGCTAATCAGCCAAATCACAGGACCCTAACATAAAGAGCTATGTTTTGAATATTTTCACTTAATTTTAGTAATCTTATTTAGTTATTCTTTTCCACAGTGCCGGGGGTTTGAGAACTGGTTTTTCCCCCCATTGAATTCATCTATTTTGTTTAATCTGTGTATGTTCTCTCTTCAAAAGCGTGATATCTTCTCTCTCCACAATTCTTGTTCTGTAATTTATGAATTTCTCAGTCTGTGTGGTCTCTTTTGCGGAATTTGTACCTGTTACAAGAAATTTCTTGGATCGCAACGAATTCATTTCAGTTATAAAATAATTTGGATAATTTTTCACGTCATTAGGCTTTATCCTATATAAAAACATTGCTCTAAATATTAGATTTCTTTTTGTTTTAATAAATGAGCTTATCGTATCAGGAAAATTAGAATATAAACATAACACAGCTGGGCAATATAGGAGAAATTTTTCAAAAGGGAAACAATAAAAGGGCTTTCAGGTATTCGTGACACTAAGCACTTTTAGTAAAACAACTATAGTATCTAAGTTGGACTGCCAATGGAATCGGGGAAAAAGGAAACTATCAGAGATGCTTCATGAATACTGGAAGTGTCAAGCACCCAGCACATATCAATAGGTGGGATATTGTTCATCACTTTAATAGAAAATGTTGTGTCTTTCCATACTCAAAGGTCATGATGGCCCTGCCGTTTCACAGGGGTGAACATACCGCACATTTAGGGGAACCCTTGCTTGACCAATCTGTCTTTGTAGTAGGGTCTTCTGAATGCTCCATGCGGCTATTCCAATGTAAATTTGTATGATATTTTTTAGCAGCATGTGTAGCAAACCCTTGAGAGCTTAGAGTGAGCTTAAGTTTCACATCTATAGCATCTGTAGCCATTGAGTCATATTCATGTTTGATGGGTTGCATGTCTTCAAGATCTGGTGCTTTTGGGTGTGAGATCTCATGAACTAATTCCATGGTGGCCTTGTGATCATTTTGATCATTACAACATTTGACATTGACAGGTCCCACTTCCATGGCCTTTTACATATTCCCCTCCATGTCTGCCTCTTTGTGATTTCTCAGGTCATCGAAATGCTCAAGAGTTTCACAACTCGAATCGCTGGAGACCAGATTTTTAGGTATCCCTTCCATTGCTGGTGTCTGCAATTCACCAGGATAACACCTTCGCCATCTTAGGTTATACCTGAGAGGCTCCCAGGTCCTCTGCATCAGATTTTTTCAGTGACAAATCTTTGACTTTGCTTTTTCTGCGCTTGGATCGGCCTTTGGTATTTACTTTCTGGAGCTCATTGGTTATCATTTCCATCAATGTAGAACGAATTGAAGGATTTGTATTGGAATGTTCTATTGCCATTTTAGTTCCATAAGAGTCCACTAATATCAGATGAATAGGGCAGCCTTTTAGAATGCTTTCTACTATTGCCTGGAAAAGTTGCCAATTCCCATAACAGAGTATACCCCACCGATCCAAAAATTGGATTCACCATCCTCCCATTGTGCTCAGAGGAGAAGCAAATTATACGCTTAACATCAGGCTAGAAAGGCAGTTAATAAGTGACCAAAAGTGCACACTCCTCCCGGAATACTATTCATTACCAGAATATCAGTCAAGTTTTGTCTTTGCTTGCATCAAAAGGTCATGATGGTCATGTTTCACAAGGGTGAACATACCACACTTCGAGGGGAACCCTTGTCACCAACTGGCCAAGGTTCCCCGCCGGTGGGAAGCAAACATTGTTATCACCTATTGAGATTTTGAGATCGAACAAGATGATGAGCTTAGTGAAAAGAGTCGGGCTCACTAAGTGGCCTTGGTGCTGCTGGCGCAAAGTCTATTTTTAGACATGTCGACCATATTCTATGAGTTGCAGGATGCTATTTGTGGATGGTTGGTCAAGTTGGAAAAATATATGGACTTCTATTTTTAGACATATTGGGCGGAATCTATTTTTAGATTTCCAGTCTAAAAATAGACATGTCGAATATTAGTAACTCTTACTAATATTTGGACTCTAAACATTATCTTATTCTCTTGGAGCACTTCAGTTAAGTCAATGATCTGAAAATGGAAGGTACTTGAAAAGGGTGCAAGGTATCCATTTTCATTTAAGTAAATGAGTGCAAATACTCAAAATTTTAAATATGAAATTGTGAGAACAAAGTATTTCTCATACAGAGATTGAAAGTAAGGGGCTTTTACTGGTTATTTCACCTTTACTAGAAAGGATGAAACCAGAGGCTACCTGGCCCAAATACTGGCTCTGACTAAAGAAATAAAATGTAATCACTGAGACTTAATTAAAATGACCTTACTCAAATTTGAGATTATGCAGAAGTTTTGCTTGGAAGAGGTGTAAGTCTTTTCTTCTGTTTATGTGTTTAAAGTTTATTTGTTTTTGCTGAAACTTAACATGTATATCAGCAACATAATTCAGCCATAGAATGCAAAACACAACAGCAACATAATATAGGAGTTCACCCCAACTCTTGGGCTACATCTCCTTTGAGCTTCGTCAACATGACTAGACTCTTTGGGATTAAGGTAATCAAATTCTTTTACAAGCTCCAAACTTAACCACAATGAATACAAGAATGATTCAAAGGGCTGAGAATACCATTTTAAATCCCTTTAATGGCTGTCCAATTCCTGCAAACAGCTTTAGGCTTCCATGGGCATACATCCTTCTGTCGGTGCACTAAGCTTCTCTGAGCTTCTAAATGGCACAAACTCCCTCAGATTTATGTTTCTGCTCCTGAAACCACTACTTCTGCATCCAATAATAATCATACATCAAATATCAACTGATAATTTTCTTATATTAAGCACAACATCCCCAAAAATGGCTCTCCTCCACGGTTTGCCCAGGGCTGCCCACGACTTCATATCAACTTATCAAGCTGTAGAAGTACTCAAAATGATCTGAAACCACTTCCATTGGTTCCATAATGACTGAAATAGTCAAGATAGAGTTTTTTTTCATCAAAAACGGCCTCCGGCTGCTCCGGTTTCGCCTACATACTCTATTTGGAAAATGGCCTCTAGAACTTAAATGAAGCTTTTCGGCTTTCTAAAGTTCTTAACAGGCTCTGAAAACCATCCAAACAGATTAAAAATGCATGAAATAGCTAATAATGACTATTCATTTACCTTAAACAGAGAAATACAGTCCAAAACACAGCCTTCTCCTTCTAGGCCCTGATGGCTCCTTCATCTTCTTCGAAGCTTAAACCTCTGAAGATGACCTTTGTTAGACTTCAGACCTGTTCCATTGAGTCCAAAATGTCGAAGAGACCCAAAATAAATAAAAAATTCACTCCAAAAGGATCTCCCATGTGAAAGATATGGCATATTTACTAACTGCCAGTCTGGCCTAAACAAGCTCCACTAAATGTGGAGACACTGCCAGTTAACTGAACTAAACTGGCACATCCGCCTAATTTGGGAGAACGGGCGCTAAATTGGCGACAGCATTAAATGTTTCAGTTAACAAACTCCGCGTTCACATGCGCAATAAGAGCTAACCGTTAACTGTTTGAACGTTGCCACATTAAAGCATGTGTTATTTAGAATTTGGGTTGAACACATGTCAAGTCGTAAGCCCATGGTGTATTGGTAAAGCGTTGTGGTAGTAGCAATGAAGTCTCGGTTTCAAATCCCGCCGGAGCCAAAAAAAATTTTAACCCGCCATTCAATTGTGACTTGGGGCCACGTGGCGGCCTCCGGGCCTGCCATG
Organism: Pinus albicaulis; assembly: GCA_034641835.2. Taxonomy (NCBI): domain Eukaryota; kingdom Viridiplantae; phylum Streptophyta; class Pinopsida; order Pinales; family Pinaceae; genus Pinus; species Pinus albicaulis. The sequence goes on along the minus strand of CM076579.1, from coordinate 1,250,562,588 downwards.
TGGCAGCTCTTCATTGGACCAAAAATTACACAGTCAACTCAACAACGAATTGTAAATTGCCACTCGTCACAAGACGGTTGGTCCACAGGGAATATTCTATGGAATATTCTATGGAATATTCCAAGGAATATTTTGAGGAATATTCCCCGAATATTCTTTTTTTAATATTTGCCAATTTCTAAAGTCAAACTCGCCTTTTTTTAACTGAAATTGAAGAACTTCAAAGTTGAATAACTTCTTCATACAGCGTCGGTTTTCAGTGCCGTTCACGGCGTTGGGATCGTATCACCAAGGCCTATCCCGTCGCTCAAGTTCCAAATCAATCTGAGCACTTTCATTTTTGAGCTTTTTCCCAAGCTCAGATTTGAGCTCCTGATCAGTCAACAGATGTGGCACAGTAGCTGACAGAAGGAATTATGCTATTCCTGAGGGTTTACTAGAGCTAATGCATGAGGACTTCAGTTAGAACTCATGTGACAGAGTTTGGTGGAGTTATAGAAGTATTTGATGGAGTTGTATTTTGTTTAACTCAATTATACTCAGTTGAGCTAGTTGTATTTAGTCTAACTGATTGATACACTAGTGAGAGTGGTGTGAATTAATTAGTTAATTAATTCACTAAACAATAACTCATTAATCAACTTAATAATGCATCAGTTAACTACAGTGCATGGACAGTTTCAGTGGAGACCAGTGGAGAGGTAGGTGAAAGAGCAAGTGTGACTATCAGTTGTGACTATAGTGATGAATTGATTGCATCCAATACTCAGTGGAGATGCCAGCGAGGATTGCGTAGTGCAAGCTTGGTGGATTCAAGTTCATTTAGAGCCATTCTTCAGCACGTATTGCGCAGTAGAGGCAGGCTAGCAGGTGGCAGAGATCGGTGCATGGATTTGCAAGATCTAGCCTGATTAGTGTGTAGTGATTGTATTGTACTGAGAGCTTGATATGATCAGCTTTGTATGAGGATTGTTACATGATCTCTATGAAATATATTATATACAGATAGTTGGGGTTCTTAGCTTCAGGCTTTCCCGTTAAACAACTGTGTTAATGTGTGTGAATTTTTATGGTTTCATTTGTGCATTGCAATTGATTTAATTTCTGCATGTGATGATCAATAGTGGAATAGATTTTGTATTGTTATATAAGTTATATAATTTATACATGGTATCAGAGCAATATTGATTAGATAAAATTGCAATTATTGAAGCGGTTGAGTTTTGTGCTGGTGGAATTCAAATTTTCTGCAGTGTTTTCTTGGTGTCAAAGTTGAGCATTCATTGAAATGTATTTCAACAGATTGCGATTGGAGTATGCCCTTGAGGGAAACTCGAATTATATTGCATGGAAGGACAGGATGGAGGCAGTAATGGATGATAATGGGTTGAAGGAGTTCATAGATGCAGAAATTCCAAAACCTGCTTCTAGCGATGCAGCCACACTTGACGCATGGCAAAAGAAGACAGCAAAATGTCAAAGGATTCTGTTGGAAGGTATGAAGGATCACATAGTGTCTAGCCTTCATGGTAAAGCTTTTCCATTCTTGATGTGGAAATCTTTGACAGACTTGTTCCAAAGCAGAAGCGACCAAAGGAAGTTGGCGCTTAAAGACAAGCTCAGAAAAATAAAAATGGAGAAAGGCGACAGTATACCCAAGTACCTCACGAAGTTTGTCCAGTGCAGGGATGAGCTGGGAAGTGTGGGGGTTACTGTAGATGAAGAGGAGATGATGAGCTTGGCTCTCCTTGGGCTTATGAAGAGTTGGCATAGATACGAGGACTTTGTCAATGGTCAGGAGAAACTGTCAGGATGGGAGCGACTTTGGTCGGATCTTGTGCAGGAGGAGATAAGATGGGGTACCAGGGATGGATCTTCATCGAAGAATGAAGATGAATAAAATTGCGCTTTGGCTACCAAAGAAAGGATAGGGAAGGGAAAGAAAAATCCTTCTCAATCCAGTGCAAAAGGCAAGAAGCAGGACTTGTCCAAGGTGAAGTGCTTTCACTGTCACCAACTTGGAAATTATGCCACTAATTGTCCACAGAAGAAGAAAAATAAGCAGGCTACTGGATCTGCAGATAGAGAGGCCTTAGCCTCGCAGTTTGAGCTAGATTTTTTGCTGATCACATTCTTCATTTCAAGTGTGATGGGATTAGTGTGGTTTCTTGACAGCGGTGCATCTTTCCATATGACCAGAGACAAAAATTTGTTTAGTGATCTAGATGAGAAGGATCTTGGAGTGCACATTGAGATGGGCGATGATGGTAGATACAATGCAACTGGTATTGGGACCATTTCCTTTGAGAGGGATTCAGGTAAACCTTTCATATTGAAGGATGTCATGCATGTTCCAGGATTGAAGAAGAATCTGATCTCTATGGCGATGTTGGAGGACAAGGGCTATGATGTTGTCTTTAGCGAGGGAAAGGATTTCCTACGCAGTAAAGAAACTGGTGAAACCCGGAGGATAGGGGTTCGAGTTAAGAACCTTTATCAATTGCAGGTATATGGTTGCACAGCAATGGCAGGCAAAGCAGAAGGAGTGGTGAGCTGGGATGAGGGTGAATTGTGGCACAGGAGATTGGGCCATCTTCATCAAGGCACTTTGAAAATTTTGTAGGAGATTTCTACTAGGCTTCCCAAGGGTACACTTGCGCAGTCAGATCAGTGCAAGGGATGTACTTTGGGAAAATTTGTGAAGACCAATTTTCATGAGAAGGATAGTCGTGCCACGACGAACCTTGAGAGAATTCACACAGACGTGTGTGGACCTTTCTCAGTAGCTTCGATGGCAAAGCACAGGTATTATGTGATATTTGTTGATGACTTTTCTCGTAAGTGCTAGATCTTCTTCATGTAGAAGAAGAGCGAGACATACTCAAAGTTCTGTGAGTTCAAGGCACTGGTTGAGAAAGATTTGGGGAAGTAGGTGAAAGCTCTTAGGAGCGATAATGGTGGTGAATACATCTCAGGTGAATTCAAAGAATTTTGCAGCACAGAAGAAATTCGAAGAGAGCTCATAGCGCCTCATAACCCACAGCAGAATGGGGTCACGGAGAGAAAGAACAGAACAATAGTGGGTGTTGCACAAGAAATGTTGCATGATCAGCGCCTTCCCATACACTTATGGGCTGAAGCATGCAACACTGTGGTTTATGTGCAAAAATGTTGTCCTCATAGAGTACACCTGAAGAGGCGTTTTCTGGTAAGAAGCCTGATATTTCTCATTTGAAGATTTTTGGCTCACTTGTTTACATTCATGTGACGAAGGATGCCAGGAAGAAGCTGGAGCCGACCTTAGAGGTTGGGATATTTGTGAGGGACACAGAAATGCCCCACAATTGTCGTGTGTATTTTCCAGACAGTCGGATGACTGTTGTGCGACGGGATATCAAATTTCATGAGGAGAAAGCCATGAAGTTGTCACTTGAGAGGGAGCTACACTTGCATGCAGATGAGGAGCTACTTGTTCCTAAAGATGAGCCTCTGGATGTGGATCAGCCACAAGAGGAGGTTTATGGATTGGAAGAAACCACTCATGCAGTGCCAAACATCAGAGCGCGGAAGCGCACTACAGAATCTGAGCGACTGAATCTTGATGCAGCGCAGAATGTAGGAGAAACTACATCACAATGTAGATAGAGATAGTCACCTAACTGATTTACTGGATACATGGCTCTGATGAGAAAATGTATCGTGACAAAACCATCTTCTTTCGAGGTAGCTGTGGAGGACCCTGCATGGGTAGATGCCATGGTGGAAGAGTATGATTCGATTGTCAGAAACAGTTCATGGGAGATTGTCCCAAGGCTAGAAGGGAAATTAGTGGTAGGTTCAAGATGGATCTACAAAGTGAAGCAAGCTGCTGACGGGAGTGTCGAGAAGTACAAGGCAAGATTTTTTTCCTGGGGCTTCTCACAGATCGAGGGGATAGACTATGAAGAAACCTTTGCACCTGTCGCAAGGTATGTTGCAAGGTATTCTTCCATATGGACCATCCTTTCTCTCTTAGTGCAAATGGCTTGGCACATTCATCAAATGGATGTGAAGACTGCATTCCTCAACGGAGTCATTGAGGAGGAGGTGTACATAGAGCAGCCTGAAGGATTCAAAATCTTCAGCAGCGAGTCACATGTGTGCAGGCTCAAAAGAGCGTTGTATGAGCTGAAACAAGCACCTCGTGCTTGGTACACACAAATAGACAGTTATTTCACCAGACTTGGATTCACCAAGAGTGAGGTGGATCCGAACCTATACCAGATTGTGGTGGAGGTTATGTTGCTGATCATTGTACTTTATGTAGATGATTTGATACTAACAGGTGATGAACTGTTGATACACTCATGCAAGGCAGATCTTGCAAAGGAGTTTGAGATGAAGGACTTGGGCCTCCTTCATTATTTCCTGGGATTGGAAATTTGGCAGCGGAAAGGTGGACTATTTGTGTCTCAAGGCAAGTATGCCCGGGAGATACTGGAGAAGTTCAAGATGCAAGGCTGCAAGCCTATCGACACTACTCTTCCTGGTGGTTGGAGGAAAGAGGATGCTACATTGGCAGAGGTAGTGGATGCCACTATTTATTGACAGTTGGTTGGTTCGCTCAGGTATCTAGTCAATACATGACCAGAAATATGCTACGCTGTTAACTAGCTTTCACAAGCTATGGTTAAGCCTACCAAGCTCTTTTGGAAGGCAGGAAAGCATGTCCTGAGATATCTTAGGGGCACATCAGGATATGGATTTTGGTACAAATAGTCGGATGAGTTTAAGTTGCATGGCTTCACGAATTCAGACTGGGCATGGAGCCCAACGAATAGAAAGAGCACATCTAGAGGGATATTCAGTATCGGGTCTACAACAGTTTCTTGGTACAGCAAGAAACAAAGATCCATGGCACTCAGTTTAGCAGAGGCAAAGTACATGGCAGCAAGTTTGGCTGCATGCGAGGCTATATGGATGAGGAAGATCCTGGTCGGGTTGTTCTGTTCACACTTAGATCCTAGTGTGATATATTGCGATAATCAGAGTTGCATTAAAATCTTGGTTAATCCAGTATGTCATGATATATCTAAACATATTGACATTCGGTACCATCATATAAGATATTGTGTGAAGCGGAAGATCATGTTACTATCTTACATTCCCACAGAGGATCAGGATGCAGATATTCTGACGAAGGCGCTCACCAGGAGAAAATTCGAATACCATAGAGACAGGATCTGGGTGGCAAATAATCCCTATCTTGTTGAGAGGGAGTGTTGAGATTCAACAAGATGATGAGCTTAGTGAAAATAGTCGCCTTCACTAAGTGGGCCCGCAGGATTTTTTTGGTGCAAAGTCTATTTTTAGACATGTCGATCATATTCTATGAGTTGCAGGATGCTATTTGTGGATGGTTGGTCAAGTTGGAAAAATAGATGGACTTCTATTTTTAGACATATTGGGCGGAATCTATTTTTTGATTGCCAATCTAAAAATAGATATGTCAAATATTATTAGCTCTTAATAATATTTGGACTCTAAACATTATCTTATTCTCTTGGAGCACTTCAGTTAAGTGCACAGATGTGGCACAACGGCTTACAGAAGGAATTATGCTATTCCTGAGGGTTTACTGGAGCTAATGCATGAGGAATTCAGTTAGAACTCATGTGACATAGTTTGGTGGAGTTATAGAAGTAGTTGATGGAGTTGTATTTAGTTTAACTCAGTTAGACTCAGGTGAGCTAGTTGTATTTAGTCTCACTGATTGATACACTAGTGAGATTGGTGTGAATTAATTAGTTAATTAATTCACTAAATAATAACTCATTAATCAACTAAAGAACACATCAGTTAACTACAGTGCATGGACAGTTTCAGTGGAGACCAGTGGAGAGGTAGGTGAAAGATCAAGTGTGACTATCAGTTGTGACTATAGTGATGCATTGATTGCATCCAACACTCAGTGGAGATGCCAATGAGGATTGTGTAGTGCAAGCTTGGTGGATTCAAGTTCATTAAGATCCATTCTTTATCATGGATTGTGCAGTAGAGGTAGGCTAGCAGGTGGCAGATATCGGTGCATGGATTTGCAAGATCTAGCCTGATTAGTGTGTAGCGATTGTATTGTACTAAGAGCTTGATATGATCAGCTTTATATGAGGATTGTTACATGATCTATATGACATATATTATATACAGATATTTGGGGTTTTTAGCTTCAGGCTTTCCCATTAAACATCTGTGTTAATGTGTGTGAATTTTTATGGTTTCATGTGTGCATTGCAATTGATTTAATTTCCGCATGTGATGATCAATAGTGGAATAGATTCTGTATTGTGCATGAAGTTAAAATAGTGTGTGATCAGGATAATTTTGGATATATAACACATAATTTATATAATTTATAAATCACCAACCTTTTTTGACCAACCTGTTAATGCTCACTGCTAGTGGAAAAATTTGGAAACATCGACAAAAGGTGAAAGCCCCAAAAACACAATAAATTACATTTTCACGTTTTCAAACAGGAAAATATGGTAACAGTGCATGATAGTGAGAATAGAAGCCTAGTGGAAGGCTTAAATATTTAGTGAAATAATTAATGTCTTAACGGCCCCATTAACAAGCTGCTAAAGTTGGGCAATATACAAAGCACAACAAAACTTCAAGCATAAGAGCGTTGAGGAAATAGTTCGGATATCGCGAGGAAATAAATCACAAACAAATTACCCCACAACTTCCCATGAATATAAATCATAAAAAGAATACAAGCACAGACCAAAAATGTTGCCACAGGAAAGATTGGAAGCTGGATGAGAAAGGCAGCCCTATCATGGCACATGGATCACAACTTAGATGAGCTTCATAATGGCCAAGTTCAACTTCTTACTGGCATTGCCGAAATTGGGTCAATTAACTTGTTGGTAAAATTCCATAATCTCAAAACTCGGGCTCTTGTAATCACGATTGCCAACACTGATCCCATGGAGACACCGATATCATACTCACCCAAAACATTCGTTGGAAGGGTTGCTCCCATGCTAACCTAGATGGATGGCATTGCTTCCCTTTTCATGCAGTTTTGTAGGGGAAAACGCTGCCTTCTCCCAGAAAATGAAAAGAGATGAATTGCGCTCTTCAAACATGAGATAAAAATCAAGAGCATCCAGTTTGCAAGAGGTTGGAACCCATAAAATTTCCTGCAGTAAACAGAAGCCAGTGGTCACACTGGCCTTGGTATCTATTACCATATAAGAAGAGGTTCAAGTTGCGCTTATCACCACAGAGTGCTTATCGTGTTAGGGTAGGATCACAAAGGGATCTTCTATCATGGAAGAATAATTTCGTTCCACAACTGAATCCTTCTACTTGCAGCACACTTGAATACTTGCATTTGCACCCAGCACTCAAAACTGAGTAGGGCACAGTTCTACTCTTCAAGATGGAAAACCTTGGCTATTACATTTCTAGGAAACCAAATTATTAGAGTTGAGTTTGGGTAAGAGTCACCAGAAAATAATTTTGGAATGGGTAGCTGTATATTAGTCCCGTTGCTTGTATTCATTGTTGTTTTAATTTTGGAAAACTCAATATCTATGAATATGTCTATCAGATGTCTGTTTAAATTGGATCTCCGCTGATGAAGTCTGGCAGACTTCCATTTGTTTTCCAATTTTTTTGGTTTCTTATTTTCTTTTTATTTATTTCATTGCGAGGGAAACTTAACCAGCCAATGCACTCTCAAATTTTCTTCTTCACGAGCAAAACCCAAGTTCCTTTTGCTACCCCTTCACTTCCAAGGACAACTAGAGGAGATTTTCTTTGATGATCTGCATCACAGACAGTGGTGCTGATGATGACATTCAAAATTCTCCAGAATTATCCAGATAATTTATCAGAGAACTCACCTTTTGTAGTCACACTGTCACTGTTATTTTATTTTTCTCTGATGCTACCATTGATTTTTTTCCTCATGCATGTTATCTCTTCTTCAAGGTTTCTAAGTCTTGAATTTGTTTCCTCCATATTAGACTTCAAATTGAATGCTTGGCGAATGACTGAATTCTGTTTCAATAGAAAGCCCAGAGAAGAATCTCGGTCCTCACACTTTCTTCTTTCACGTAGGACATATCGTGTGGAGATGGTTTATTGTTGTTGCTGATGTTTTTTTCTAGTGTGAGAGCCCTAGTGCTATTGCTTCTTGGTGGCAGCCTGGTGATCTAAGGAGTGGGTGTACAGTTGGTGATCTGAGGAGTGGGTGTACAGTTTGCCTGCAGTTGATGTATGTACATGGTCTGCAATATCATTCGGTATGGCATGAAGTCGTTCTGGACTACATGAAGAAAAGTCTCCTGTGATAGCTTCTGGAAATTGAGGGTTCTACACATGTCCAATCTCTCTGCATTTGATGTCTGCGGATGGATGTGCCATTTGAAACAAGAAATTCTTTAAACTATATAATTCTAAAGGGATAGAGACTAGAAACAAGAAATCTGTTATAATCTATATAATATAGAATGGGTAAAATTTGAAAATAAAGAAGATGAAGAAACTAATTGGCCATCCTTATTTCCACCATTGGATAGAAATAGAAGCAAATTCCAATTATCATATTTATTTTATTTATATGGTTGATTATGGAAATATTTGAGATTTGAAAAACAGAGACAAACTCATGGATAAAAATTGAAATTAAAGAAGATCAAGAAACTAATTGGCTATTCTTATTTCCACCATTGCATAGAAATAGAAGAAAATTCAAATTAACATCTTTATTTTATATAGATAGTTGATTTTGGAAATATTTTGAAATTTGAAAAATAGAAACAAATTCAAAGAAGATGGGCACTGTTTATTGTGCAGCAGATAATTAAGACTTCTTACCTTTTCCATCCAATTCGAACGCAGGTACGGAAGATACTTATTGTAAGAGGATACTTAGAATAAATTTCATCTTTTTCACCATTGTAAGAATTTCAAATCCTAAATGCTCATAAAATTTTACCATTTCTACACTTCTAGAATCCGATTTGATTATTTGTTTAGCAATTCTAATACTTGTTTTTATCATTTTAACAAAAAAATATTGACAGATATTTTAAAACAAAATTGACCATAAGGAAAATCACCCCTACCCCATCACTAGAAATTTAGTCCATACTGCTCCCCACCCAAAAGCTAAAAAGCCAGAAAGATAAATTAAATCCAACCCAGAGCCAACAGAGCCAACAACTCAAAGAGTGAGCCACTCAAGCAAACACAACGTCTGTCCCATATAACATGCAATATTCCACTGTCTGTTTTTTCATTTAATAAGAGCTATTTTGTCATCCACAATCTTGACAGGAATATTTTATGTACCTTTTCATTGGCAGAAAACAAATGAATTGTTTTCCAAAACATGGCCTGCAATCAAAGTATGTGTTGACAGAGACAGTGCCATTAGGCAGGTGGTATAGAATCAATGGAGACTGACAATCCAATAAATGAACCGAGTTGGCTTGTTACTAGCCCTGCTTTTTCCATGTATATTTGAAATTGTGTAAGAGAATGTTCTTACATATTACAATATTACGTTATAAAAGAAGAGCCACTATATAGAACCATTACAAAATGGTTGAGTTACAAATAGCATTCAACCATGACACTCTCAAATCAAGGATCAAATCATCATTCGTGCTGGCTCAGACAATTACCTGTCCTTCGTAAGGGGTTATTTACACCTTTTCCCCAATGATAATTGTCTACATGCATTTCCATTCTTCATGATGTGGTCAATGCACAAGACTCAATTCATTTCATATAGAATTTAGAAGGAAAATTTGTGCATTCATTTGGTCTGGATTCATGCTTGGTGGAACAAGTACAGATCTTCCTAAACATGACCTACCAAAGAGCTTGATGCTTCTAATCGTGAGGTATTAATAACTTAGAAAAACATCCAAAAGGAGAACCAACAACATATTTAGATATAGGATGAAAATAATGCATTCATTCATGTTGGCTCAGACAATTACCTATCCTTCGTAAGGGGTTATTTGCAACTTTTCCCCAGTGATAATTCTCTACATGCACTACCACTCTCCATGATGTGGTCACTGCACAAGACTCAATTAAGTTCTTATAGAATTTAGAAGGAAAATTTGCGCATTCATTTGGTCTGTAGTCATGCCTGCTGGAACAAGCACATAGCTTCCTAAATATGACTTACCAAAGAGCTTGATGCTTCTAATCCTGAGGTACTCATAACTTAGAAAAACACACAAAATGAGAACCACCAACATATTCAAATATTTGATGAAAATAATGCATTCAGAAATATGTGATGATGGTCGTAATAAAAACCAATTTTGTCCCAAATTTGATTATGAAAGTAATTCCTAAATTCTAGAAGTTGTAGATCTAATATTATAGAAATTTTTTTAAGGCAAAGTTGGTTCAAATTACATGTCCACGTAATACTCTTGGGACAGTACAACTCTGAACCACATTAATCCTTTGGGGGCTTATCTATCAAATTTCAATTTACCTTTCATATTCAATTTATCAGTTCATCAAGATTTTTCTATGACAACATGAGCATTCCATAAACACATTAAATACAATAAAATGAAATGGATATTTTCTAAATTTAGGACACCTCTACCTGCACACTGAAGGGTTCATTTACATATGTACAAACATTCTTTTTATATAGCCTATAATTCAAACAGGTAAGGTTTTACTGATGTATCTTGACAATTACATTGAAGTTCAAAGGTCACAAGAGGGTATGCTTAAAGAACACAGACCATTGAGATGGATATCCAATGGTAGAATAAGGTTTGCATGGGTAGAATTAGCCCAAGGGGTGCTGATCCAATTGTCACTAATGTTTTTGGTCATTTGGGTAGTTCCAAGCCAGATGGTGCCCAGTTTGAATAACACTAGATTAGGCACATTAGTATATACTGACATGTTTACGAGGGATGCCATCTAGGAATGTGGGGAAGCATCCCTTGGGTTTCCTTAATGTTTTTACTTGGAAAAATAAAACGATGCGTCATGAATGGAAACAAACATTATGGTCATTGAAGTAAATATTTAAAACAGTAACCTCATAAACCATGCGGCATAGAACCTTTAATAAATACAAATGCCAAAGGTTGATATGCATTGTAATGTCTGCAAATGTGATTTTAAATATACATACTGTGAGGAAGATACATCACTTACTAAACCTGTAATGTTTGAGAGCAAAATGTAGCCAGTGGTTCTCTTGAGATATGCATTCATGTTAAAGAAGAAATGTATTTCTGTAGTAGATCACTATTAATTTCTTGCTTCTTCCATAATAGGAAAATGCAACGAACAAAAAACACTTTAAGAATTACTTTCCTTAATTAGGAGGCTTAAGAATATATGAAATCATTTGACTGAAAATTTAGTTGAACACTGGAAAACCTGTAGGTAGGACAGAGCAACAAAAATGAGGAAAATCTCTCAACAGGAAACATGACTTCATGTGTTCAGTTATCACTGTCTAAATATTAAGCGTGTTTTCAAAATATGCTTTCTCTAATGGGTCGAAATTTGAAAGGAAGAAAAAGAAGGTACATTAGTCGTGTGAAAGGTAATTACTAATTATAAAGGAAACAAGATTAAACTGTGACATGTTTCTTGCTATAGCCATAGCAATTCTATCAGAATTTGTTGAAATTGCTTTAGCAATTACAGGTCCCTGAGATGATATTTCTTTGCCAACATTTTGACAGAGTGTTGTAAAGAAGTCATTTTTAGATACTTGCATCGCCACATGGTGCATGACATTGGGTGCTCTGTTAACAATATCCTTAAATCTTGCGTGCATTCTGTCAGTGTATCTTTCAAGGTGTCTTTCAAGGCACTCCTCAACTGATGACTCAAGTCGATGGATCTCTTCAATGATTGAGGTCTCCACTGAAACTGAAACATGCTTCTGAAATTCTTCAGTCATCTTGCCCAGCTATATTTTATAGGTTCTCAGTGATCATAAACATATAAATCATCTAAAGAAATACAACATTTCTTCAATCCCATGCAAAAAAGAAAGGAAAATCAAAATCAATCAGAAAACAACCAGTGTAAATGATGAAAGTAAAAAAGATTAAAGTTGGATTAATTTAAATGGAAATTACAGTGTCTAATGATGCCTGCATTGAGGAAGTGCATAGAGCTAGTGTTTCAAGTGGGTTGAGAATAACCGGCTTGCTAGTTTGTCCTAAAAAGGACATGTTCATCACTATAGTACTAGTTTCCATTTCTACCCATTGGATTTGATTAGATTCAACACCCTAAAAAACCCCTAGGACACTTAGATTGTGAAACATTACCCATAAATTTCTGTTTTCAATGAATTCTGGTAGGATTTTAAAGACATTAGACCAGAAAAATCCACCGAAAAAGCCTTCAAAAATTCGCACTAAAGACAACTCGATTTCTAAATGATGGTTGTGCTAAGAGGTGCTTCTATAGCCTTGTATGAGGGAGATGGGTAATGTCGACCTGATCATATGCTGGACCATATACTATTACAAAAAATTAATTAACATTAGTAAAACCATATATGAGATGGACCATGAAATGAAAACAATTTTGCCATTCTTTTCCTCATTTCTTAACTTGATTATGGTGTATTTTCTGGCATTGAATATTTGATTTATTCCTCCCCCATTTTTTCACTGTCACATTCTGTAACTTTGATATGTTGAGGAGTGCAATTTTATTCTCCATCCATCTATCAATATGATATCTTGAGCTTCAGCATGGTGCAATTTCCATGATTAAATTTTGGGTGTGATTTCTTGTTATTTAATTGGCATTTTGGTGGCTTTATGCAGTTGTTCTCAACATTTCTATACTTTAGTTACATTTTTTTCGTCCACATTTTTTATTTGTTCATCTTCCTTGTAGGTTATACGTGGTCAACATAATCCAGAATTTAGATTCCCATTATGGCATGTATTATAATTTATAGCAGGATGAGGCCCCATGCCTATTTCCATGAGAGTTTGTTTTTAAAGTATGTAGTCTTACTCACCGTCGACTTTGATGCTATCCACATGTGCCAGTGATGGGCATATTGGATGCAAATTTGATGTTGAGCTTCCCTGAGAAGTTTGTTTCTAGTAGTATGAAAATTTAACTTGATTTATAATTTCATGAGGAGGCTGAAGACCTTTTTTGTATACAGATGCCTTGAGGTACTACTAATTTTTCCAAGTTGGACTCTCATGTGAAGATCAAGTCTACAGGAGTGACAATGACTTCATTGCTTTCAAAAGCCACTGCCCTTTCTTTAGACAAACACCCAACGATCAATGCAAGCTAAAAAGATGGTAAGAGTTTCACCTACAATAACAGCATAAACATTGCGGTCGCTGTCACTATGGATGGAGGCCTAATTACACCTATGCTTCAGGATGCAGACAAGGTTTGGAATCCAAATCATATAGAATTTAGATCTCAGCCTCTGTTATATCAAATTCAAATTTTTGCTAAATTTATTTTTTTATGGTTTAGTTTATGAAGCCTTAGCAGTATTGTACATTACTTGCCGACTGAAATTTTGTAAGTCTAAACTTTTCAAAGTTTGTATATTTCATTTAGGTTGATATATATACTCTCTCTAGGAAATGGAAGGAATTGGTAGATAAGGCTCGTGCAAAGCAGCTTCAGCCTTAGGAATATAATACAGGTTTGTGAAAATGCACTATGAATCTGTTCTGCTTATTCGTGTTCTAGATCTGCTTTGATTTTCTGATCAAAAGAGAATTTCTCTGTCTATTGTTTGGTAGATTTTATCCATTCCCAACACAAGGTTGTCATTATAACTGTTTTTTGTGTCCTACACACTGAAATAGATGTGTCTTGAGTTTCACAAGGTCAAATATAAAAGCTTAATTCTTATATGCCTAGCCTTTTTGCAGGAACTTTTACTTTGTCTAATTTAAGAATGTTTGGTGTGGACTGTTTTAACGCAATCCTACCTCTTGGTTCTATAAGTAAACCTTGCATTATTTTCTTCAAAGGGGTTCAATCGATTCCATTCTCAAGTTGAGCCACACAAGTTTTCTCTGTGTACAAGGCTAATTGTTAAAGTGAACTTTCTAATGTTTGACAGGGAGCAATTATGGCTGTGGGGGCATCCCAACCAACAGTTTTTGCAACTGTTGATGGATTAATCAGTTTGAAAAACCAAATGCAGGTACAGATCTCTCTAATTTTTATGGTGTAAAAAGTCTTTGTCATGTTAGACTGTGTTTTCCTAATAGGCAAGCTCGAATTTGGTTATGGAAGTAGGCATAATTTTTATCTATAGACAAGAGCCAGAGATTACGAGATTAGAGCCACAAGGACTCTTCCTCAAATCTGAATGTGCAAAGAGGGCTAATTTGGGCTTCTTTCTCAGTCTGAATTTTTTAATAGGTGATGCCTTGAATCTCCAAGTGCATTTGCAGATCGATCAGCTGCTCAGAGGCCTACTTTCTAAGACTAGAGGGGGAACTCTCCTTCCAATTCTTTCACAAATTAATATTCATGGTCCAAACAAACAGATGCAAGAGTTGATTACTTGGATCAAAATAGCCCATTCCATAATTTCATGTTAACCTTACACCTCCAATGATTTACTGACAGTTCGGTGCCTTCTCTTAGTTAATTATACTCCTAAAACATTGACAATAGCTTCATTTTCCCAAAACCCTCTAGTGTGCACAAAAAAGAGATTATTCATCCGGAAATGAATAGATAATTAAACTTTGACTCAGAGTAAATTGATTATAGAATAAATGAATGGTCTTCGTTATACATTAATTTATAACAACATATATCCAATATAGTTTGTTATAGTAAATGCATGAACTCTCATTCATTAAACTAGTTTTGTGCATACACATGGTGAGAGGCATTCATTCTCTCTATGGTCTGATTTCCCATTTATTTGAATGTCATTTTATTTTCCCTTAATATTAAATTGATCAAATACAACTTTAAAAGAAAAGTAGCTCTGTGATTTATTCCCTAAATCTCTTATGCTTTTCAAGGTAGAATTTATTTTTCCTTAAGGAAAAAATTGTTCCTACCCATACGTTTTCTAAAAATATTGTATAATAATTAAAAGAAACAAACAATATTTACAAATAAGGAATTTAAATTAATTTTCAATGTTCAAAACCCTTTTGGAGCTTTTCTTCAGAATGCTTGATGGCTTTTGGAACTTTTAGTGTTCCTGCATTAGACTCCCATGGTAGAAAAATTTCATGACCTCCTATTCATGTGTCATTAGTTCTTGAATCCTATAGGATCCAAAGCTTGTTTTGTAGTTGTCCATTCTTCCCTACATGTTGTTTTCCTAGTGTTGATGTTATATTCACTTATCTAGGCTTCCAAATCCTATGTTGTTCTTTTCCACTTGCCTTGCTAATGCAAAGGTCCTTAGTCAATTGTACTTTGTTGTTGGTTGTCCTTTTCCTCTTGTTGTACCTTCTCCTGGTCATTCTCTTCATCAACATCCACAACTTCTCAATTTATTCATCTAAATTTGTCCTTGACTACTAAGATTTACTTTCATCTCTTTCTTGTTGATGCATATCTTCCTTGTGCATTAGAGTTTCAGAACTCTTAACAAACATTGGATTATACATTTGCTTCATTATTTGTTGCTCATGCCTTGAAATTTACTCCATAACCTTGGTTGGCCTCATGGATTTTCATCTCTATAACCTTGGATACCCAATTTACATATTTGAAATGTCCCTCATTAAAAGTAAAATTTGTTGCATCACATTTCAGTATTTTGGGGACATTGCAATTTTTTCACTTAAAGTTTCATTGTCATGGAAGCATGGGGATCGTGCCCCAAACCTTGGCGAGTGTTTCACTATGCAACATTGGGTTGTACTCAAAATTGGATCAATGTTATGAGTGTTGATGATGCCTTGTAAGAGGGATTTGCCTATTATCGGGGGCTTAAAATCTTGTGACAAGGATTTGTAACAAGTGGTGACATCCCCATAATCAAGATTCATTATAGGGGTTGATAGCCCTATATCAAGGATTTGTTACTTGGTTCGGCATGGTTGTAATAAGGAACTAGGGATTTCCCTATATAAGTATCTGTATGGAACCCCATATCTAGCAAATGACTAACTTCATCAAAGTACGAGCATTTTCACACCCATTAAACAATTTTAGACGGCTAGGGTATTCTCTATATGGTCCCAAAGCCTTCCAAGAGTGGCCACTAATATTTGGCAAGGATTTGTTTGTAACCATTTATGTTCTCTTGGTAATTTATTGCCCTCACTAACTACTCGTACAACAATATTTTCATTGTATTTAAACAAAACATTGGCCTGGACAATAACTTGACTTGCAAGTTCCATAATGGGACAAATGACAAGAACAAGAATAGGTGACCTTTTATGATCTTGGAGGAATGGTGACTACTCTATCACCTCAGTAGCAGAAAATATAAATGATATTGTCTTGCCGGTGCAAGTTTTAACCTTGTTCAACACATCCTTGCCTTTGAGAATAGATGGAAGAGTTGCTTCTTGCACAATGGTCATACACTCATATCCCACTATGTTGGTTGCCTTGAGTGTCAATGGTGAGATATTTTGCTAGTGAAATCTTGATTGACTCAAATAATTAACATCCCCAGTAACCTTCACACTACTTGTTTTTGGATCTGGTTTTTCAATAGGACTCAACATTGCTTGCTTGTTCCCCACAGGCTTCACTGAATCAAATTCATCATATTCATCTTCAAACTTAGACTCATCTTCATCATCAATGATAATTAGTGCTTGGATACAAGAGGATTTAGAGCCTTTTTTGTTCAACAAGCCACCTTCTCCTTGGCTGCCTCTTGCAGATGTTGAAAATGCAACAAGATGATGGAGCTTAGTGAAATGAAGTCGCCTTCACTAAGTGGGCCCGCAGGCTATTTTTGGCGCAAAGTCTATTTTTAGACTATGTCTATTTTTAGACATATGGATCATGGTCTATGAGTTGCAGGATGCTATTTATGGATGATTGGTCGAGTTGGTAAAAATAGATGGACCTCTATTTTTAGACATTAGGCGGTTTCTATTTTTAGACTACCGGGCTAAAAATAGAACAGTCAAATATTATTAACCCTTAATAATATTTAGACTATAAACATTATCTTATCCTCTTGGAGCACTTCAGTTTGATGCTTGGATGTGGCACATGCAGCTGAGAGAAGGAAATACGCTTTTCCTAAGGGTTATTTGAGCTATTGCATGGTTGGCTTCAGTTAGAACTCATGTGGCAGAGTTTGGTGGAGTTGATGAGACAGTTGGTGGAGTTGTGTTCGGTTTAACTTAGTTGAACTAGTTGTATTTAGTCTAATTGGAAAATACACTAGTGATGAGTGGTGTGAATTAATTATTAATTAATTCACTAATTATTAACTCATAAATCAACTAAAGAACACATCAGTTAACTGCAATGCATGGACAGTTCAGTGGAGACTAGTGTTAGAGGTGGGTGAAAGGGTGAGTCTACTATCAGTTGTGACTATTGGTTGTGCATGAGATTTGCACACACATTGATGGAGATTGCCAATGAGGATTGCGCAGTTGGAGCTAGTGGGATTCGAACTTGGATCTCATCATTAATCAACTTGGATTGCGTAGTAGAGGCAGGAAGACTTGTGGAGGAGATTTGAACCTGTGACTTGTTCACTTTCTATACTAGTTTGTGTGTAGCATGTGAGATAGTGCTGAGAGCTGTGAGAGCTTTGTGCTATGTATTGTTACATGTTCTCTATCATTATAATATATAGATAGTTGGGGGTTTTCAGATATTGCTTTCCCCATTACATACTGTGTTGATATGTGTGCTTGATTATGTTTTAATGTGCGCATGCAACTGCTTCTATTTCCGCATATTGATGGTAAATTGTAGAAGAGGTTATGTATTATGCATGAACCTTAAATAGTGTATAATCAGGATAATATCGGTGAATAATTCAGCTATTATTCAAATTTATACATGGTATCGGAGCGAGATTGATCATCGGATCTATTACAGTGATTACAATTATTTCGGTAGACAGAGTCTGTAACGGGCCAGGTAGCCTCTGGATCCATCCTTTCTTTGAAAGGTGATATATCCAGTAAATTCCCCTACAGTCAATCTCTGTGCTACAAATAATTTTTTCTCACAGATCGGAAGCGGTTGAGTTTTGAGCTGGTGGAATTCGAATTTGCAGCAGTTTTCTTGGTGCCAAAGTTGAAATTTCTTTCAACGGATTGCGACTGGAGTATACCCTTGAGGGCAGTTTGAATTATGTTGCATGGAAAGACAGAATGGAGGCGGTATTATATGATAACGGGCTGAAGGAGTTCATAAAGGCTGAGGTCCCAAAGCCTACTGATGTTGCTCAAGTTGAGGCTTGGCAAAAGAAGATGGCAAAATGTCGAAGGATTCTGTTGGAGGGCGTGAGGGATCACATTGTATCCAGCATGCATGGAAAAGCTTCTCCATACTTGATGTGGAAAGAGTTGACAGATTTATTCCAAAGCAAGAGCGACCAGAGGAAGTTGGCGCTCAAGGATAAACTCAGACACATAAAGATGGAGAAAGGCGACAGTATGCCAAAGTACCTCACGAAGTTCATCCAATGCAGGGATGAGCTGGGAAGTGTGGGGGTGACTGTTGATGATGAGGACTTGGTGAGCTTGGCTCTCCTTGGGCTTTCGAAGAGTTGGCATTCCTATCAGGACTCTGTCAATGGTCGGGAGAAATTGCCAGGATGGGAGCGACTTTGGTTGGATCTTGTGCAAGAGGAGATAAGGTGAAGTACCAGGGATGGATCTTCATCAAAGGCATATGATGAAGAGAATTTTTCTTTGGCTACCAAAGAAAAGAAGGGTAAGAGAAAGAAATCTTCTCAATCCGGTGCAAAAGGCAAGAAGCAGGACATGTCCAAGGTGAAGTGCTTTCACTGTCACCAACATGGACATTACGCCACTAATTGTCCACATAAGAAGAAAAATAAGCAGGCTGCTGGATCTGCAAGGGGAGAGGCCTTAGCCTCAGCTTGAGCTGGATTTTTCGCCGATCGCATGCTTGGTCTCAAGTGTAATGGGATCGCATGGTTCTTGACAAAGGATGGTGTCTTTTCACATGATCGGAGGTCAGAGAGCTTTCCTGTTTTCGTATCTAGATGAGAAAGATCTTGGAGTGCACATCGAGATGGGCGATGATGGTAGGGTATAGCATGACTGCATCGGTACTGTTACTCCTTTGAGAGGGAGGCCTGGTAAACCCTTCGTATTGAAGGAAGTGATGCATGTTCCAGGATTGAAGAAGAATCTTATCTCTGTGGCGATGTTGGAAGACAAGGGATATGATGTTGTCTTCAGCAAAGGAAAGGCTTTCCTGCGCAGTAAGACAACTAGAGAAATCCGGAAGATAGGGGTTCGAGTCAAGAACCTTTATCAATTGCAAGTAGATGGCTGCACAGAAATGGCATGCAAGGCAAAAGGAGTGGTGAGCCGGGATGATGGCGAGCTGTGGCACCGGAGATTGGGCCACCTTCACCATGGAGCTTTGAAGATATTGCAGCAGATTTCTACTGGGCTTCCTAAGGGCACTCTTGCACAGTCAGATCAGTGCAAGGGGTGTACCTGGAAAATTTGTGAGTTTTCACCTTCACGAGCGATAGCTGCGCCCACGACGATCTCTTGAGAGAGAATTCACGTACGTGTGTGGACTCTTTCTCGCAGCTTCGACAAAGAAGTTGTCGGGGCAATACTATGTGATCTTTGTTGATGATTTTTCTCAGAAGTGCTGGATCTTCTTCATGCAGAATAAGAGCGAGACATACTCAAAGTTCTGTGAGTTCAAGGCGCTGGTTGAGAAGGAATCAGGGAAGCATGTGAACGCTCTTAGGAGCAACAATGGTGGTGAATTCATCTCTGTTGAATTCAAGGACTTTTGCAGCACAGAAGGGATTCGGAGAGAGCTCATCGCACCCCATAAACCACAGCAGAACGGGGTTGCTGAGCGGAAGAACAGAACGATCGTGGGTGCTGCATGGGCGATGTTGCATGATCAGGGCCTACCCCTTCACTTGTGGGCAGAGGCATGCAATACTGTATTATATGTGTAGAACCGTTGTCCTCACAAGATACTTGGCATGAGTACACCGGAGGAGGCGTTTTCTAGTAGGAGACCTGATATTTCCCATTTGAGGATTTTTGGTTCACCTGTCTACTTGCATGTGAGGAAGGATGCCAGGAAGAAGCTGGATCCAACCGCAGAGGTTGGGATATTTGTGGGGTACACTGATACAACCCACAACTATCGTGTGTATTTTCCAGACAGTCGCAAGACTGTTGTACGACGGGATATCAAATTTCAGGAGGAGCCATGTAGTGTTTGCTTGAGAGGGAGCCACACTTGCATGCAGATGAGGAGCTATTAGTTCCTAAGGATGAGCTTCAGGATGTGGATCAGCCACATGAGGAAGTTCGTGGAGTGGAAGAGACCACTCATGCAGCGCCAACCATCAGAGGGCGCAAGTGCACTACAGAAGCTGAGCGACTGGCTCAAGATGCAGAGAAGGTTTTAGGACCACCTACAGCACAGCGTAGATAGAGACAGTCACCGGACCGGTACACTGGATACATGGCTCTTGTGAGCAGATGTGTCATGACAGAGCCATCCTCTTTCGAGGAAGCTGTGGAGGACCCCGCATGGGTAGATGCCATGGTGGAAGAGTATGATTCTATTGTCAGAAACAGTGCATGGGAGATTGTTCCGCGACCGGAAGGGAAATTAGTGGTGGGTTCACGATGGATCTACAAAGTGAAGCAGGCGGATGACGGGAGTGTGGAGAAGTACAAGGCAAGATTTGTTACCTGTGGCTTCTCACAGATCAAGGGGATCGATTATGAGGAGACCTTTGCACCTGTCGCAAGGTACTCTTCCATACGGATGATCCTAGCTCTCTCAGCACAGATGGGGTGGCACATCCATCAGACGGATGTGAAGACTTTGTTCCTCAACAGAGTCATTGAGAAGGAGGTGTACATAGAGCAGCCCGAAGCTTTCAAGATCTTCAGTAGTGATTCGCATGTGTGCAGACTAAAGAGAGCACTGTATGGGTTGAAACAAGCACCTCATGCTTGGTACACACGGATAGAAAGTTATTTCACCGGACTTGGATTCTCCAAGAGTGAGACAGATCCTAACCTGTACCATATTGTGGTGGAGGGGAAGTTGCTCATCATTGTACTGTATGTAGATGATCTGATTTTGACGGGTGTGTTATCACTCAGGTTTTCCTTGAAGTTGTGGAAAAGGAAAGTATACCCGAGGTAACCACAAACCAACCTTCAGATGCAGAATCTAGCCAATCTGCATCCAGAGAGGGCTCTCTCTTTATGATTTATCTTTGTTCTTAGAAGGTTTTAGGCTATTTATAGATCCAAGAGTTTGTTTTGAAAAATGGTGGAAACCACAAACTAAGGGCAAGGTTGAAATTTTTCAGTCCATTGGGCTATGGAGTCAAAGGATGGCTTTACTGGATTTCTATTCTACACACAAGATGGCTTTACAGGGCAAGGTAGCTAGACAGAGAACAATCCTTAAAATTTAAAGTGGATGGGATGATTTTGAAGGGATGAAAGGCAGCTAAGAATCTTTCACCATGTTCAAAATAAAGAAATGGGATGACTACAAACAAAGAGCAATGAAGAATTCTTTATTATAGTAATCAACAATGTTTAAATTAGCAAAGCAAGAGCATTTAAGAATTCATGCTTATAACTAATTTAGAGGAAAACATTAAGAACAATCACATCTGAAATCAGAGTACAATTAAGTAAATTCCGATTCAATCCTTTATGTAAATTATTCAGAAATGGACATAATGATATTATAAACTGATATAAAACTTAAGACAAAGGGTAGAAAGACTTATTGAACTACAGTCCAACACATGAATCCTGCAAAAAGTCCTGAGCTTCAAATCGTCATCCAGTAAGCCACGAATAAATTTCTCCAAAATGATTTTATTCCGAAAATCTCAATGTTACAGCAAAGTAATAGAATCCACCCCAAATTCTTCCAAGAGTGGAGTATTTATACAAATTCTAAACTAAAATATCCTGAAACAAATATCAAAATTGGTTCACAAATCTCTCCAACTATTTTACATAAATAGAACTTAATTAAAGGACACTCAAACTAATGCATCTATTTGGCACTATTTTGTATGGATAGGTTATGACAAAGAGGAGAATTCGAATTTGATCCAACTCTTAGTTGATGATGAGGCATCCAAGTCACTAACTGCTTCCTTTCTTTGTGCAATCTGCTCCAACAATTCTGCAAACTTGGGGTCCAATGATATCTTTTTATTTCTCAATCCGTAATAGATATGTAAAAAGTGAAAGAGGTTATTGTAGATAAATATGATTTTGAGATAAAACTCTTTCACTTTCCTAAAATTCCTCTCCAGTTGTGCACAATAGGCTCTGCAAAAAGATGTGTAAAACAGAGTTTTACAGAGTCTGAAAAATAGCCTCTAAAGATGTGCATGTATCTCTCAGTCTGAAATCAATGTCCAAAAAATGAGATAGGTTTTTGTATATGGGTCTCTTAGGAACAAAAAAATCCTTCAGTTTTATAAAATTTATTTCTGATTGGCCAAAATATTCTCTGCAAAATGATGCCTTAACAGGAATTTTCTGCAAAAAGTGCTTTTAAACATTGTTTAATATTTCCAAAACCATAATGGCTGTTAGAAAAGTGAGAGAGGTTTTTGTAGATGGACCTCTTAAGAACATAAAACTCCTTCAGTTTTGCAAAATTAATCTTGGATTGATCACAATAGTTTCTGCAAAACTATGACTTAAACATGCAATTTCTGCAAAAATATTCCCTCTTGTTGTGTTTTTCATCTTTTCACTTTTTTGTTCTTTTGACTATTTTAATTTCACTTTAGAAAAAATTCAATGTTGGTGAAAGTATTTTAATTTCCTTTTTACCATTTTACTGCCTTTTTTATTTACTTTTACTGTTTACCTTTGACTGCTCTGTAACTTCATTTTAACTTTCACCCTGACTTTTACCTGATACACTTTAACCACTGATACTCTTTAGCTGTTATGCTTTCTAACCTCTGTTTGAATAGATTTGATAACAATATTGGAGTAAACAAGTCTTATGACTAGTATTAAGACTGTTTATCCAAGGATGTGATCTTCTGATCACCTCTTCAGGGGACAACCGAGTAGATTTTTCAAGCAATTCCCCAATGGACAAGGGAGTGAGGTTTTGACCAGGTTCAAAATGGAGCATTGTATTGATAGCTTGGGGAGTAATGGGGAAAAGAACACTCTGGTCAGGGGACATTACTGCTCTTTGAGTTGAATCATAGTTAGAATGGCAGTAGTGGATAATTTCTGGGAAAATGAGGACTGAGGGGATGAGATATCTCGGGAAATTGGGTTCCCACAACCCAATGACATCTTGCCCCTTCGAATAATCATCTCTGCAGCGACAATAACTCAGAAGGGGGCTTTCATCAAAATGAAAGTCTTTAATCTGAAAATCTTTATCTACTAAGGGCAAATATTCTAACTCTCTGTGGGGGGCATTCAGTGGAGTCACATTCAAGGCTGTCGGGGCTTCCATTTTGGTTCTTGTGGGTTCAAAATGGAAGTTTCTAGGTTTTCTTCACAGGTCGGGCGTGTTTTCAGTTTAAATGAAGGAAGTTAGCACAATTGCAGTTTCAGGGGAACAATTCATAGTTTTAAACCTCAGGGAATGATCTTAGCGATAAAATTTGATCACTAATCCAGTGGAAAACAAGGAAAACATACTTTCTTTTGAAGTTCGAAGCGCTATAGGATAAATACCTGTTCTTGGAGGCAAACTGGGTTTTAACAGGTATCAGATGGTAGCACGAGGATGCTTGAACACTGATCCGGCGGAATTCTGGAGCGAAATCAGATAGAACAGTAGATTTTAGTGAAAATTTGAATTTCGTAGCGTAAGGCGCAGTCGCTTTCAGCAATGAAAATGACTGAAAAAACACGAATTTTGTTTTATTTCCAAAGTCAAAAGGGAATTTTTATTTTATCGAGGAATGACGTCATTATAGTACGGGCTGACGTGTGCAGGGGTCGGGCGGTAAGCGGTAATCCCCGCACCGCTTATGAGCAATGGCGGTTTTAAATGCGAGGGCAGCGATTCCATTGGGACATTGCCACGTGGACGGAGGGCGGTTTCCAAACCACCATGCCCCCGCGCATTATCATTCGGGTATCGGATGGGTAGTGGAATGAATGCTAGCGATAGATCTCGTAGTGGGAGATCGGACGGTGGGAAGGGACGTGGAGTAAGCGGGGGTTTATCGTGCGGGCCCGGCGGGTTTTTGAAACAATTATTGTTTAATTTAATCACCCCGGGAGGCTTTTGATAGTCGGAGAGAGTGGTTATCAATTAATTCTGATAATTAATTAACCCCATGGTCTAATGAAAGATTGGGGTCGCAGCGGGGTTTTGATTATAGTTAAAATGTCAGGTGGGATGCCAAGTGGATGGGCCACGGTGGCATGGGGGTTTTTCCGATGTTTTTTTAGTTTAAATCAAAACTTCAGCTTTATTAATTTTTATTTCAAACATATAAAATTATATGTTTAAATTTTTTTTTGATATTTCTTATTATATGGTAATCAATTAAATCAATTTAACTACCATAAGGGGCGGGACTATTATATAATGATATATTTAACCAAAGGGCGCATAATGCGGGTTTTTAATGAAAAATTGGGAAATAAATACTTTGGTTAAACTTTATAATAAGGTGGTTTTTTTTTTTATATTTGTATAAAAGGAGTTATATACTTAGGATAAGGCATTTTCACTAGGGATTTAGTAAATAGAGTTAAATGTAAATATGACAAAGGGACAAGGACAACTCAAAATACTTTGCACATCTAAGAAAGTGAAGATTTCTGAAGTAAACCACATTATATCAACTTCAACACTTCAACATAGAATAGTAAGTGATTTTGAGGGATTATTGTGGAACTTTACATGATTTTCCTAAGTAAAATAAGATTTTACTTAGGAAAAGGTAAATAGTGAATGATTATAATAACAAATGATCTCAAGTACTTAGGTCTTTTTGATCATTAGGCCGAGGGTCTGGTCCCTCCAAAAGTCAAGGAAATGCCTTGAGCCCCTCTAATCTTCAAACACCTTAGCACTTTTAGGGAAATTAGTAAAAATCTTAGGGAAAAAGTGATATGGGAAGTTAATGATTTTGACTTTGCTTTCTTTGAATTTTCCAGTGCATTTCTTGCTTCAGTACTTGTGATGAAGGTAAAATATCAAACATATTTAGCACCATCATACATCATATAAAACTTTGCAACACCATCTACCTACCCTATCTACTTGATACTACCATTTTCTCTTCTTTATTAGGGTGCATTTGGACTTGCAAACCCTTATCAGTCTTTTCCTTTTACATGGAAAATCTATCTAATACTACTCTTATTACATCCAAGGGCTCAGATTAAACTGTTGAGCACCTTTTATTAACTCTACCTATCTACTTATCTGTCAGATTAAACTGTTGAGCACCTTTTATTAACTCTACCTATCTACTTATCTGCCAAGATTAAACTGTTTGGTCAGATATTTATTCTCTATTCTATAACATGAAATGAAAATTAATTCATGTTAAATAGCTTGACTATTCATGAATACTGTATAAATAAGTTAAATACACTTAGTTTGTTATACCTAGTGTGCAGGTAATGATCTTGCATAACTTTCTTTGCCTTTGTTTTTGATGGGTTCATTTCTTTTACTTTACTATTTTTATTTTTAATTTTTGATTTTTTCTTTGTGTATACCTTCTTTATATTTTAAAATTTTTGATTTTTACTTTTCTGCAGAAAGAGGAATACCTTTAAACAAGAAAAGTTTTGAATATATTCCAGTCTTAATCAAGAGAATTATGGAAAAGCGGACAATCGCCAGTAGAGGCCCACAGTAAGAGTGAGTTGACATGCAAGGAGGATCTTGCTAGAGAATTTGAGATGAAGGACTTGGGCCTCCTTCATTATTTCCGGGGATTGGAAATCTAGCAGCGCAGTGGAGGACTGTTTGTTTCTCAGGGTAAGTATGCCCGGAAGATACTGGAGAAGTTCAACATGCATGGATGCAAGCCTGTTGATACTCCTCTTCCTGGAGGTTTGAGGAAGGAGGATGCTACTTCGGCGGAGGTAGTGGACGCCACTGTTTATCGACAGTTGGTGGGGTCGCTTATGTATCTGGTCAATACATGACCCGATATATGCTATGCTGCTAACCAGCTTTCACAAGCTATGGTTAAGCCTACCAAGCTTTTCTGGAAGGCATGCAAGCATGTATTGAATTATCTTAGAGGCACATCGGGATATGGCTTGGTGGCAATGTGATATATGTGTTTGCCTTCACTGGATGCATTAAAGGTGGAGCCCAACGACATACGACTGAAAGAAAGAAGCTTTGGGCCGTACAGGCTATTTGGATGAGGAAGATTATGTTTGGGTTGTTCGCGTCGCATTTGGAGCCTACTGTGATTTATTGTGATAACTAGAGTTGCATTAAACTCTCAGCTAATCCAGTATTTCATGATATATCCAAACACATCGACATCAGGTACCATCATATCAAAGATTGTGTGCAGCGGAGAATCATGTTACTTTCATATATTCCCACGGAGGATCAGGATGCTGACATCTTGACGAAGGCGCTCACCAGGAGCAAATTCGAATTCCACAGAGGCAGGATAGGGGTTGCAGATAATCCATATCTTGTTGAGATGGAGTGTTGAAAATGCAACAAGATGATGGAGCTTAGTGAAATGAAGTCGCCTTCACTAAGTGGGCCCGCAGGCTATTTTTGGCGCAAAGTCTATTTTTAGACATATGGATCATGGTCTATGAGTTGCAGGATGCTATTTATGGATGATTGGTCGAGTTGGTAAAAATATATGGACCTTTATTTTTAGACATTGGGCGGTTTCTATTTTTAGACTGCCGGGCTAAAAATAGAACAGTCAAATATTATTAACCCTTAATAATATTTAGACTATAAACATTATCTTATCCTCTTGGAGCACTTCAGCTTGATGCTTGGATGTGGCACATGCAGCTGACAGAAGGAAATACGCTGTTCCTAAGGGTTAGTTGAGCTATTGCATGGTTGACTTCAGTTAGAACTCATGTGGCAGAGTTTGGTGGAGTTGATGAGACAGTTGGTGGAGTTGTGTTCGTTTAACTTAGTTGAACTAGTTGTATTTAGTCTAATTGATAAATACACTAGTGATGAGTGGTGTGAATTAATTATTAATTAATTCACTAATTATTAACTCATAAATCAACTAAAGAATACATCGTCAATCGCAATGCATGGACAAGCCGTGGGAGTGACCGGCAGCAGAGGTGGGTGAAAGGGTGAGTCTACTATCACCAGACTTCTTGTCAAAGGACGGCCACACAGATGGAGAGACAAGCAATGAGGATTGCTAGCTTGAGCCAGTGGGATTCGAACTTGGATCTCATCATTAATTCCACTGATTGCGGAGGAGGTGTGTGACTTGTGGAGGAGATTTGAACCTGTGACTTGTTCACTTTCTATACTAGTTTGTGTGTAGCATGTGAGATAGTGCTGAGAGCTGTGAGAGCTTTGTGCTATGTATTGTTAAATTTTCTCTATCATTATAATATACAGATAGTTGGGGGTTTTCAGCTATTTCTTTCCCCATTACATACTGTGTTGATATGTGTGCTTGATTATGTTTTAATGTGCGCATGCGACTGCGTCTATTTCCACATATTGATGATCAATTGTAGAAGAGGTTATGTATTATGCATGAAGCTTAAATAGTGTATAATCAGGATAATCTCAGTTAATAATTCAACTATTATTCAAATTTCTACAGCAGAGACCCCATTACCTCTACAAGCAACACTCCTTTTTCTAATCATTTTGATAAAAAATTTAGGGTTTTTGAGATTTTTTCTCACCAATGACCTCCAGTTTTTGTAAAAATCATAAATAAAGAAAGTGATGAGATCCTAGGAGTTTAAAATTTAGTGTTTTGAAACATTGGGAAAATCTGACATGAATCATATGAAATGTTTATTTCCATTGAGCATGAGGGTAGAATTACTAACTTAAATTGTCTTTAACACAATCCCTCTAGATTTATCTCTTCAAATGTGAGGGCACCCACTCTCATAAAGGACATGTTGGGAGTTTAAACTTTACTGTTTTCAAAGCTTGGGCACATATGACATGAATCATATGAAATGTTTATTTCCATTAAGCATGAGGTAGAATGATTAACTTAAATGGTCTTTAACACAATCCCTCTAGATTTGTCTCTTCAAATGTGAGGGCACCCACTCTCATGTTCGCATTTACTGATATTAGCCTTTAGGAAAAGACAAGAAAATATAAATTGGACTAATGTATCAATCCATGTGAACATGATACCCATTCGCCCTCTCACACATTCAATGTGCAAATTTTGTCCCCTAAAGGACATGATTTGGGCAGTATACCAGTTGCCTCAAAAACTTAGGTTCGAGTCAATTCTTCATGCAACATGATACTAAGAAGTTGCTAAGTTGTCTCCTACAATTATGATAAATTGTTCAGCATCAGTTCAAAAATTCTAGATTACTCTCATGGTGTTGCACTGTTATTTAATCTTACAAGTTGGCATACTTTCTTAGTCCCACAGTGCTGAAAAACTTCCCTCAAGTATTAATCCTAAAGAAGCCCAATAATGGGTGAACATGGATAGGCCATCTTAACTATTCTCACATGTCTTCCATCTCACATAGACACATATTTTGGGAACTCTTATACATTTAATATGTTAGTTTTCTAAGGCTTAAGATGGGAAAAATAAATAACAAGTGTGTGCAAGCAACAACACACTTGACTAGATTGAAATCTGCCTAGTCTTATGATGGATGTACATTTTAAGGGCTTCTTTCCTAATTCAGAATCCCTAAAGATATATAAAATAACTATTTCATTTGTCATACAATTCCAATAGTGCACATGGAAAGCTTCTCTGCAAATCTCTTTTGTTGCATATGGTAGGCCTCTGGATAGACTAAGCTTGTACTAGCATAATGTAAACATGACCTACAAGTCACCACTGTGTTTTGGTTTCTGAAGGCTGTTACATTATTGACTGACTAGTGAAGTATCAACCAGTGAATAAGTTTCAAGCTTTGGAGAAGTCACAATATATATTATAATTTCGTCTTGCAGATTGGCCTCTTGACCAATTTTTTCAAGGAATGCCTCTTATGAAAAAGTAAGTTCTTTCCTAACAAGTTATGACCCTCTTGAAAATACAAGGTTCACTAGAACATTGGAAGCAAATATCTAATGCATGCATCATGCTACCACTACAAGCCATTGCAGAAAATAGAAACCAAGGTGAAAAAGGATCTACAGCTACATTGTAGACGTGTTAGAGTAACAATACTTTCTTGAATGTCTATTCTGCAACATCCATAGGATTACCACAAATAATCATAGTTTGTATTTAACTCCAAATAATATACATTCCAATAAGAAGTTGTCAATCATATTTTTACCTTGTGGCAATGATTTTCCTTATGCCCTGCTCTCATTTTTAGTCAAAAGCTAGATTTCCTATATTGATGATGTTCCTATTGTAATATGACCAACTATTAGACAGCTATCTCACTGTAATTCTAGATAAAATGAGTAGTGTGCCAAAATAATAAATAAATTGAAAATTATAGTAGATATTGCAGGATAAGCAACTAAATAGGTAGTACGCATGATATGTTATTCCATAATTCACTACCTTTCCCATTTATAAAATATTTTCTACAACAATTCCGCTGCATATTAGTTCTTTATGTTGCTATTTATTGAGATTTTGGCTCACACGGGGATTACAATCAGCCTTTCCACAGGAGATACATATGGCTTATGCAATTGGCATACCATTGTTGTTACTGTAACTAACATTTCATGATAATAAGTTACAGTTGAAAATTTTCATTTACTTGTTTTGGTTTACTAATTGTTATGTATGACATATATAATACCAGTTGTCCATTGGGATTCATACGTGACCAAATGAAAAAACTATTTAATTTTTGCTAAATGAAAAAAACGTGACAGGCTAGGATTAGAGGGATTTTGTGAAAATTATAATGAAAAATAAAAAAGTGAAGGCCTGCACCTCCAGTGCAGTGATAGTAGGGTTTCCTATTTATAGTCGTCTAGATTTATTATTATTATTATTATTTGTTCATCTCTTTTTGGCTGTTTTTCCCTGGTCAAGGTGTTTCTCGAGTTTTTGAACTCTGAATGCTAAACATGTTTCTTGATGTCTTGCAGTGGAAACACCTCACATCTTAGCATAGGTCCAAGATCTAGTTCTGGTACAATAGAAAAAATTGTGGAAGATTTGGTAAGTGCCTACTACTGAAAGCCTTGCCACTGTGACCCAAGTGCTATTTGGCCACAACTAGAAGGTTAGTGCATTGGGAAAAAGAGAATGTTGTGTGCGTTGATGCTGCACACAGGGCATCTTTTTGCAAGCCCTTTTTCCCATCATGTGCAAGAGAAGTTTGCATCTGCAAGATGCACATAGCATTCTCTTTGCCCAATAAAAGAACCTTCTAGTGTTGCATGAGCTTCTAGCCTCTTTAGACTAAGGAACTGTCCAGAACTTTGTCACTCTTGGTTCGTAGTTATCCTGTGAGTTTAGTTTGATTGCAAGACTTTTTCCTTAACATTACTTCTCAATGTTTTTTCCATAACCTCAGATCTACTCAGGTTTGGGGTTGTTCCCTATATACCTCTTGGGGTCTGGACCAACCTCCTGATCTGCTGGTATCATTTTTATACCTCTAGCAGGTATATCACTTATCATAGGCATTTTTTTTTCTCCAAAATTCCATTACTCTTGCAGAAGGGTGCATTATAATTTAAGATTCTTTCTCCCACAACTCAACATGTCGTGTGCAATGTGGTGCATGTTGGGTGATTTCGATGGCTTCTACAAACTAGTTATTAGACAATGTTTCTAACCTCTTAGGAAGGAGCTACTTAGTGGTGGCTGCCTCTCTGACAATTGCTGGTATTGATTGTTCATTAGTATATTGAAAAATTTGTCGTCGGGGATTAATGTTTCAATTTTATCAAGTGTCTCTTGTTTCATATTCAACACAAGATGGACTTTGCATGCACTCAGTTCATTGGAGCAAGGCTTTTTGGCTTGCCTTGAATATTGAAAGCAAGCTACAGAAGCGATCCCTAAAGATGGAGCATCATTGACAACAATTCAAACTCCTCTTAGTGGATGTTTTCTAATCCCTCTTCTTCTACTCCTTCCCCTTGTCATCTTCATTTGTTTACAAGGCATGAAAAAAATACCCATAAGTCTAAATTTTAGCCCAAAAGCAATTGTAATGATAGTGGAAATGTTACGAGAATATTGTTATTACCACTAATGGTTTGCCCATTCTAATGAGGGATGTCTTAAGCAAAGAGTTCTCAACACATATTTTAGTGGTTGAGCAAAAGGAAGGAGGTTAAAATGATTATAGTCAACAATCCCACTTACATAAGTGGCTGTTGTCAACTTCCCAATCCATGGTGGAAATGCCTATGCTACTAAGTACGGTAATTCTAACAATTCAAAAATAAAATGGATACCAATTCTAAGCCCACAATTAGTCTTAATCATCACTGACTACTTCACTTTAGACAAGGAAGCTTTGTTTGTGAAAAATTGTTGCATTATAGTTAATGGTAGTGATCAAAATCTTATTTCACAAGATCATGTGACTTTTCTTAATTTCATTTCAAAATTTTAACCTTGGTCTAAAATTTTAGGGTTGTATGAAGGATAAGAAACTAATGCAAGTTATGAAGGTCCGTCAATTCAATTTTGCTATTGACCACTCTTTGATAGTATTAAGTATGATGACACTCTTGTTGACTGTTGTGGTCCTATTCCTTGGAAGGTTTTATCAACACGAATGCCATTCAAGCTATTATACATTGTCTTGAAACTTCCGTATTTTTGTAGAGAAGTTAGGGTCATGCTAGTGATTAATTTGAAGCTGTATTTTAGTGTAAAAGTTCACTATGTTTTGGTGGAATAGTTCATATTTTATTCTAATCTTTGTTTGCAAGTGTACTAGTCATGATGATAAATGCGTGGTTTATTTCAAAGGGTTCTCAGTTATTTCTAGATACGCTTTTCATCATTTTCTTTGAATACTTCTCTAGTGCTTTACCTTCATATTTTATCCCCTGCATAATTTATCCTAAGGTCCATGTTGTTATGTTTAAGGTCCATGTTGTTATGTTTATTGGCTGTTTCTATGGAAACGTTTTCTTGAGGTTCTGCAAGGTAAATCCAAATGCAAAAAAATACTATTTTACATATTGATATTTTTTCAAGACATTCTTGTGTGATACTTGAATTTTATAAATCTAGATTTCTATTTTGTTATCTATATCAATATATAAGAACATGCCCATGGATTGTTCACATTTCTCAAACTGTGGAATTGTTCCTTTCCTGTTGCATGTTCTTTTATATTGTTATGTTGTGATTCAAATTTCTAGTTGTGATTTTCAGTTATTCTCCTACGTAGTACATGCTTTGTTAGATTATATCAAAATTTATTCTTATTGTCTTTTTATTATTTATATTGAACATATTATTTCTAGCAACTTTTGATTTTCCTAGATTTTCTATTCCTTTGGTGTATATTTTCACATTTAGGGGCAATTGCTAGTTTAAATGCTAATTCTTTAAAGGGTGCTATCTCAATGGAAGAGCACCTGCTTTACAAGCAGAAGGTTGGTGGTTCAATTCCATCGTGCCCTGATATTCATTGGGAATGATGACGATTGGTTTTTGGTGACGGATTCTCTTTTGACCATCACCAATGAGCTTATGCTGACATTTTTCGACCCTCACCAATGGTCAATGAACGCCACCATATATACACATCAATAGTGACGACCATTAAAGTTCCATCACCATAAATATTTGTTGTTGATATGAAATGGTGAGGGTCACTGTTTGTCATTATTGTCATTATTCATGATGGACCTTGATGTCACCAATGAGTTTATGGTGACGGTCAATGAATGTCGCCATATATATGCACTAGTAGTGACGACCATGAAAGGTCCATCACAAAAAAATGTTGTTGTTAATATGAAATGGTGATGGTCACTATCTGTCATTATAATCAATATTCATGACGGACCTTGAATGTCACCACAACACATACTTTTGGCGATGCCACCTTTGGTGACGTTCAATTTTTTGGTGACAGAGGCTATTTTCCATCACCATTGCTCATATGAAATGGTCACGGTCACTATCTGTCACTATAAATCATTATTGACGACAGACCTTGAATGTCACCACAACACCTATACTTTTGG
Source organism: Pinus albicaulis (assembly GCA_034641835.2). NCBI lineage: Eukaryota > Viridiplantae > Streptophyta > Pinopsida > Pinales > Pinaceae > Pinus > Pinus albicaulis. Next base: position 1,250,529,054 of record CM076579.1, on the reverse strand, counting down.
TGATGCCACCTTTGGTGACGTTCAATTTTTGGTGACTAAAGCTCTTTTGACCCTCACCAATGAGCTTATGGTGACCATTTTCGCCCCTCACCAATGTCATTTTTTCTTGTAGTGTTACCTAAGAAATATTGCAATTCCTTAATATTTATAGGATGGCTTATGTTCAAAATGGCCTCTATTGTAGATGGGTATATCCTAATTCCCTCTTTTGATATTATATTCCCTAATAGTTTACCTTCTTCAAGTCCAAAGAGAGTCTTTTTTGGATTCAGAGAAATACCAAATTTCCTACATTTGATAAACACTTGTCTCAGATGATCTAGATGTTCATTGTTAGTTTTTGAAAATACAGTTATATCATCTAGATAAATCACATGAAAATCATGAATTTCCTTGGAAAAATCTATATCCATAGTTCTTTGGAAAGTGGCTCTTGCATTCATTAATCCAAAAGGCATTTTCAAATATATGAAGTACCCCAAGGAGTAGTAAATGCAGTCTTTGTTTGTTCTTCTAGCTGAACTAAAATCTAGTTGTATCCAGAGAATCCATCAAGCAATGAAATCCTAGATGAACCAACCACCCTATGTAAAATATGATCCATATTGGGGAGAGGACAGTTATCTTTTAGGGACACCTTATTTATGTTACAGAAATCAACACAAAGTCTGATTTCCCCTTTTTTCTTCCTAGTGGGAACTAAGTCTGAAACCAAATTAGAATATCTGATAGGTGCAATTATTTGAGCTTCATACATTCTCTTTACCTCTTTTTCAATTAAATGCATTAATGTTGATCAACAATTGTCATTCATGTCAACCCAAGCAGCCCCAAGGGCTAACCCAATATTTCATGAGAATTTTGACCTACCAAATGAATATATTTTGGGTTAATAATGCTTTTGATGGTTTTTACTTTTCAAGATGTTTCCGTTAATATATGGCACACCACGTAATTCTTCACGGTTTGAGAGATATTCATATTTGAAGTTTATACCCCCAGTTAGTGGGCTAAAACCCCATAGGGTTGTGGCATGGGTCATTGAAAAGTCATAATTAATATTTTTTAAGCTCCTAAAATCCCTCCCATGTTCACTTTTTGAAGCCCCTCTCAAGCTAAGCATTTATATAAATTTTGATCCTCATTTCCTCCTTATGCAAGGGATTTCTCCATCTAAAACATGTCATCGTGGAATTTTCACTCCAAATTTTTTTCTATGAAGGTTCAAAAGCTGAAATTTTTATGAGGCGAAGCTGAAATCCTGAGGAAGCTGTTGTGAAAATTTCAGATCAAGGTGCGCAACATTTTCGGAGATATGATCTATGGAAGCTAGTTTTTTTGCAAGCTCCTAAAATTGATCTCAAAGAAGTGACCTTGGGAAAATCGGCATAGCTCTCTCTCTGAGTATCGGACTGGAATTCCGTAAAAATTGGAAGATATTTCATAGTCTCTAGTTTTCTCTCTATCAATTTTAGAGTCAAATGAAGAAACAAGGACACGTGGAATTCCGTACAAGTTTGATCTGCTGAAACAGTACATAATTAGGGCATTGTGAGAGATTGGCTATAACTCTCTCTTGAAGAATCCAAATTGGGTTAAACCTATGGAATTGGAAAGAAGACTCAGAGGAATACTACAATACTGAAAATTAGATATTAGGGATTTGAAATAACAAAGATACACCAGATTCAATATCAAGTTCCTAGAAGGCAAAGAAAAAGCTAGATCATGTGTTGTCAAGGGCTGCAAAGGACCAGAATTTCTAGGGAATCAAAGCAAAGCAAGGTGTAGCAGATGGTAGCATGACAAGAGCAGCAAACAAGGTACATAACAACAACAAGAATTTCATCACATGAAGTCTTCAAGTGGGCATCACTGCATACAATCATTGTAAATGTATCATTGTACTAAGTCATTGTAAATACATTATTTTACAAATTGTACTCGTGTTTATCTGCCAAGAGTTGAAGAGGCAGTGTCGGGTGGTCTAGGATCATCATTAGGTGGTTGTGTCATAGTTGGGGTTATGGTCTAGTTTATCTTATTCTTTTACATCATTCTATATCATTGTAAAGTGGACCACTTTCCCTGGTACAGGAGTCCATTCTTCTTTTATTCTTCTACATGGTGGTAGGGTGGTGCTAGGGTGAGTTGTAGCTCATTGAGTATTGGGGCATCCGTTTAGTTGACTGCTAAAGAATCTAGGGTGTTGGAGTGTCCATCCAGTGGGAGCTAGAGAAGAATTCTTTTCTAGATTCTAGGAAGTTGGAGCTTTATTTTCAATTGGAGTTGAATATTAAAGAATTATTAGAAAAGCATTAGGTGGTTTTTGTCCTAGAGTGGGTTTCCACCTTAAAAACTGTGTGCACTTGTGTTCCTCTTTTTTTCTGCTATCATTGTACAAAAACTGATAATAATTTAAGATTAACTAATGCTCTAATTGAAAGAAATATTGATTCACCCCCCTCTCAGTATTTCCAACAATTAAAACTAGATTGATTCTTCTAAGCTTCTGTTTGAAAGGTTTTTGATCTTATTTTATAGGTATTTTTTGTTGTATTATTCTAGTGTCATAAGATTTTAAGTCATCATAACTCCATGCAAATACATCTTGAAATTCCTTAGATAGAGCTATGTATTTCAGTTTTTCTTCTTGAGGTAGGGCTTTTGAAAGTTTGATGAGCTTAGGCCTTTGTTATGTTCCTATATTGCATTCTTCTATATCTGATCTTAATGGTTCCATATTTGGTTTTCCTGCAACATGAATTGAATTAAAAAGACCTTCTAATGGGGCTAATCCCTTAGGTAAAAAGTTATTCTTAAGGTTTAAAATGTCAGAATCATCATCTGCTAATTCTTCTATTTCCACCTTTTCTAGTTTATCTATTTCTAATTGAGTGAATTTAGTGGGTTTAGTGAGATCTAAATTATTTACATCTATTTCATTGTCTATTTTATCATCTATTGTACAATTTGTATCTATGTTACAATTCGGGAATTCTCCCTCAGCATTCATAAAATGATAGATTTGAGTATCCTGTGTGAAAATTTGCCACTATTTTATGTTGTCTGGTATAGTAGCCATGTGTCTTACCTCTACTGTATATTGGGGATTTGGTTGAAAAGGTAGATGACAGGTACTAGAAAAAGTTGCTAAAATGTGTGCTTGTATGTTCTATTTTCTAGGAATTACAACAAATTCACATTCAATAAATTATTTGATCATATCTGAAACCATTCCTCTATATTGGCTTAATCTAGGATTATATACAGAATATTCTTCTCTAATTTGTTTTACAATTAAATCAGAGTCTCCCATGATAGAAACTCTTTTGCCTCCTAAATTTCTAACAATCTGCAGTCCTAAAATCAAAGCTTCATATTCTTCCATGTTGTTTGTACATTTGAAGTTTAATCTAAAGGCATAACCTTCTGAATGATTGTTTTCAATGTTGTGAATCCAAACACCTGCTCTTGCTCCTAATTTTTTCAGTGATCCATCAAATTCTAGATGCCACATTGATTCATGAAATATTTTCTCATTGTTTAGGTATTTCTTTTTTTGTTTTAATTCAGTGTTGTTCTCTATGCTAGTTTCAGAATTACATAAAATGAAAGAGTCCATATCAGTAGGTGTAGAATAAATAGGATAATTTTGAGGTATTTATTCACTATTAACCATGTACTTCATTAGATTCCCTTTGTAAAGTTTCTTGGGTTAGCCAAATACTGAAATAGTGGCATAAGACATGTCTAATTGTAGAGATCCCTGCATTTTTGCTCCCCATGAGTGAGATAACAACATTCCATATTTAGGAGGGATATCAGCTACTACAATATCCATAAATATACTTTTTCGAGGGTATTGGACTAGAGTGACACATAAATCTTTGATTAAGCCTAAACATTTCATCTTACTGGAATAAAATGAGAAAAGATATTTATAAGGTTTAGTGATGTATAATTTTAGAGTTTCCATAATGGATTTTGGCATTAAAATATGTGAGGCTCTTGAATCTAGAATAGCATTATGTAATATTTGATCGTGAACAGTCAATCGAATGTAGAAAGGAGGAACTCCTCCTTCTTGGTGTTTTCCATTTACCTCAGGTCCAAATATTAGTTCTAGTTGGTCATTACTTAAATTAACAGAGTCTTCTCCTTCATTCATGTTTAAAGTGTCAGTGATCTATGATTTTTATAAATCATGCTTAAAAAAATTCGTTAAATGAATTGGTATCTTTAGTTTAGCAGTTTCAATTTGGATGTTGAATGGACCTTGTGTTTTTCCTAACTGAATGACTTCTTCTTTACTAACTGCAGTTTGAGTGTGTTTTTCTTCTTTTTCTATAGTTGGTTTTTCATTTTATGTTTGTGTCTCCATTGTTTTACTATTTTTAATCTTCCTTTCAAGGATAGTTTGAGTTGTAGTGGAAACTTTGGCAGTTTTGGAAGTTTCAGTAACTGTTTTGGCAGTAGTTGTTTTAGGATTAGCTGATTTTTTATCAGCAGCAGATGTTTTAGGATGAGTAATTGTGCTTTTAGCAGAATTTGTTGTTTTAGCACCAGTAGATTTTTGAGGATCAACTGATGTTTGAACATCAATATCTTTAATGTCAACAATTTTAGGACTGGGTGCAATTTTAGGACTAGAAATTTTTTGATTAGGACTTGAATTTTTCTGTTTTGAACTAGAGTTTTGCTGGGTTTCCCTAGGGAGGATTTGTAGTACTTTGATTATAGGAGTTTCTATTGTTTTCTTTGTCTGAGTATGAGTTGTTTATTTAGTAGGTGCTTCTACATTTTTATTGCTCCTAAGTTTATATTGCTTATGAACTTCATTAATGGGAAACTCATAACCTTTCTTGTAATCAAAAGACTCCCCAGATTCTAACTATAACTGTTGTAATTCATATAATTCATGTTTGTATTGTGTAAGAAAAATGGTATTATCATCATTAATGCCCATTAGATTGATCTGAGTGTCTTCATCATCTTCGTTTTGGTGAGAAATTTTAGCATAGTTCTGTTGGAAAGGTTGTCTTATTGTTTGATCAGGTGTTGATTCTTTAGATTTAATAGTGTTGGCATTCTTCCTGAAATTGGGATTTCTTATTTGAGGACCTTGTTGTTGGTTATCCCACTGTGGCTTCATTTCCATATTATCTATTCTATCCATCATTATTTCTGATGTTTTTGCTAACCTATCTATTTTAATGTCTAAGGCTGATGATTCTCCTTTATTGTAACTCTTCTTTCATTTCTCAATCTAGCTTTCTTGGCTAACAAGTTTTCCTCGACACTTACAACATTATTTTGTATTTTCTCTAAGGTTTCTGGGTTTCTCTCTCTTATTTGGTATGCCATACCAGTATCAAATCCATCAGGGAATTTGATCAATGAATAATCTGGAGGAGCTTTGAGATTGGCAGGGATTGCATTATAAATATTGTTATATCTTGTACAATAGTCATGAATTGTTTCATTAGGTGCACTTTTTATGTTTTAAAATTCAGATAAAATTTGTAAAGGATTCTTTTTCTTCTCCCATATATTAAGAAACATCTTACGAAAAGCAGTTAAATCAACAATACTACCAGCAGGTAAACCTTTAAACCATTTCTTTACATCACGAGCTAATGTTTGAGCAACAATTCTCTTCTGAACATTAGCTTCATCTATTTCATGCAGTTCAAAGTAATCAGTAATTTTATTGGTATTTTGCTGGGTAGTGTACTGAAAAATACCATCAAACTGAAAAATCTTACTTTGGTAATCTTGGGGCATAGCATGTAGAGGGGCTTGTAGAACGAAAGGTGCATATGTGGTAGCCATGGCTAGGATTCTAGCTTGGCTAGGTGGTAAGTTTGAAGTACTTGGTGATGAGCTTGAAGTACCTACAGATGAGGTAGGAACACTTGAAGATGTATTTGGGATGCTAGAAGAGGAGCTTGTAAATGAAGATGAAGTACTAGAAAATGTAGCAGAAATGCTAGAGGATGAACTTGTGTATTTGGAGATGGAAATAAAATTCTAGGTTGAAGTGAAAGCTTAGGAATGAATGATTATGTGGAATGAAGTGTGGTGGAAATAATAGATGAGGTGGTACTAAACAAGGATGAACCTACAGATTCTAAATGACTGGTAGGAGGTTTAGGGGTATAGGCAAATAAAGCAGTCAATTCAACTGAATGTTGAAAATAAGTTTCATCAATTTCCTTAATCAAAGCTGCAGTTAAAGCATCAAGTTTATCATAAACTTCCAGGGTTTTTTCTTTTGAATCAAGTGAAAAATTTTCCTTCTTACTTTCAATAAATGAAATGAAATCGGGATCTATTACACTATTATATATGTCACTTTCTAATTTATTTTTCAACAAAGATTGCTCAAAAGTAAATCAAATTCAATGTCTTGTAAACTTGATAATTTATTGGGAAGAGAATTTGCTTTCATCAATGAATTTTTATTACCTAAACTTTATAATTTTTTTTCTTTAAAATTTTGTTAGGATTATCTACTATTATAGCAAGTTCTGGATCTGGATTAGACCTAGTATAGTAAATTCTTCTGGAAGCCAGAATTTCAGTTTTTAATGAAAATTTTACTCACAACCCTATAAAACAATTTTAAGGTGAAAAGATAAGTAAAAATACTTCCTTTAAGATTAATTTTAAACACTGAGACTGGTTAGTTGCCCGGTATGGTTGCCAGAATGTTAACAATCCAATAATTCTCAAGGGTTGTTTATATTTTGGTTTAAAGAATATTAAAGGAAACCACAAACCTACTTTTAAGCCTTACGATCTATCCTTCCTAATGCTCAGAGATGGCTCTCTCTATATGATTTATCTTTATTGATTTTAGTTGATTTTAGGCTAGTTATGTAGGATTACTTGGAATTTTGATTTTGGATTTGGTTTGGTGGTGTAATCACAATTTCAGATGGATAGATGTAGGTATATATTTCATTGGGAAAATCGAGTCAATATGTCAAGCAAAAGGACAAAATCATGGTCAAAAGGAGATGTTCACAAGGCGAGATAGCTAGGTCAATTCAGATCTTCAGGCTGAATGGTGAAATGGTTTTAATTGGGATGAGAGAGCAGTTAAGGATTTTGAGATCTGGATAATGAGTGAAAAGGCAGGGGTCAATCAAAAATAGGGAGAAATTAAGAATTCCCTAATCTGGATATCAGAAGAAAACATGTAAATTGTAAAAAGTTCAAGACATAGTGTAATTAGACATATTTTGTAATAATATTCCTATTATATCACTTAGATTAAGAAAACATATAAGCATGTGAAAAACATAAGAAATTGAAAATGAACAAGTGAAAATACTTCACTAAAGTGGCTCAACACATGAATCCTGTAATATGATGCTTTATTGTTTGATCCAGTCAGCTGGCTTGAAAATGATACAAAGAACCCTCAGGTTTCAGCTCAGTATAACTATAGAAATGTTTAGCAATTCCTCCAAACTCGACACTTCGAGATAAGAAGTATTTATACAAAAAAAAATTACAAAATATCCTAAAACAAACTTAGGAATTATTCATGGAAAACTGAATATCTTCATGCAAGAAGATAGTGGCAACTATCTAACTAATGCAAGTTGTCCCTGCTTTTATTGAATTTGTTGTTTTTTGTCTTTAATTTTTTGTTGATTTGTTTCTTTGCTATTTTCTCAATGAAGTTTGTTTGTTAGGAAGTGGAATTTCCCTTGCGTTGGAAATCTTTCACTTTGATTTATCATCTCTGATTTGACATTAACTCTGAATTTCACCTGATACACTTTAATTGTCTATATTTTCACTTGAAACTGTCACTACTATTCTTAACCCTTTGATTGATCTATTTATTATTTTATCTTCACTTTAAATCAGTCAACTTTTCCCAAAATTCTGCCTCTGGTAATTTGATCTTCACCACTCTTCTAAATATCTCATCTACCTCTGTATATTTGGAAAAAGTAGGCTTATTGATAAATAAGTGTTTTACCTCATGCTGTAGGTAAAATAAATTCACAAAACTTTTGTAAAGTACCTTCCCTGTTGGAATTCTTTGTGAAGTAGGAAGGTTAGGTTGATCCTTGGCCACTTCTCTCATGTTCTTACCATAATCCTCTTGTTTCATCAATTTTTCATGAATGACCAGAGGATTATGAAGGCCTTTCTGCCTCAGAATGTCAAACTTCATCATAAATCTAGTTATGGAAACCTCCATGTTATGACATTTTTCTTCTAGCTGTATCATCAAGTTTCTTTTTGAAATCACGTTCTTGACTTCAAGAATTGTATATGTCCTGTCAGCTATACCAATTTCCTCCAATTCTTGCCTATTATTTGAATTAAGAAACTTGATAATTTCATTAGCTTCTTCTAGCTTCTTGCCAAGTCCTTCTTTTCTCTTATGGATGGATTCTCTTGTTGCTTTGATAAAATCTTTTTGTTCATAAATAACCTAGATTGATGGCCAATATCATTGACAGATTCAATGATATTGGCCCATAGTTGCTGCTTGGCTTGTGCCATTGGTTCTTTCAGTGTTAGATCTTTCTCTAACTTCTTTAATTTCTCTGTTAATCTGTTTGATTTATGTTCTTCATTCTTGAGCATAATCTGAGCAAGCTTCTTTTCCTCCTCCGGAATTTTTAGCTATTCTTTAAGTCTGTTGATTTCATTTGTCTGAATAGACATGTCTTGCATGGCTTTAACTAACTTACTTTCTTCATCTGTAGGTTGTGCTGCTGTTGTAGATGACTCTAATGCCGAAGTTGTTGCTGAGGTGACATGAAGTTATATAGCCATTGGGACTGTAGGGGCCAATGATTCGTCTAGTGTAGAAGGCACAACTGTTGTGACTATAGGAATTATAGTGACACAAATTTCTTGTCTGGCCTTTTTCTCCTAGACCAACTTGTCCATTTCATTCTCTGTTTATTTTATTTGGATAGTTAATTGAGGGATGAAATTCCACATTCATATTTTTGGCTTCGACTTTCTAGAGTTTACTTAGCTTGAGGATGTTCTGTAGGAGGAAATTTGAGTTGCTTTCTTAATGCAGCAATGTCTGTATTCTTCCTTTTTATCATTTCTTCTGTAATTTTGACATTATTAGGATCATATCCTACTTCAATTACCAAATCCTCCAGAGATTTTATTCTATTGTCTTTAGCCTATGAAGATGCCTTTTTCTATTTGAGTTGATATATATATATATATATATATATATATATATATATATATATATATATGTTATTGTAGGTCACTGTTTCTTCCCCTTTGTCTCTTTCTTTAATTAATTTAGTTTGGTGAGTTTCTAAAGTAGCTACCTAGTTTCCAGAAAGTAAACTGTATATGGAAATTAAAATTTATATTAAAACCGTATACCCTAAATGTAAATAATTTGTCGTTATTATATTTAAAAGAGATTTATAGCAACCCATTTTAAAACTAATAAGCCCCTACATCATAATTTATAATTTCTTGATGAAACTATCGATCACATGTATAAAATCTAAAGGAGAACATAGAAGATGATCCTAAAAATGCGTTACAATGTATTGTTTACTTAGAACATGATTCACACACACACACACACACATAGAGATATATATATTATTGCAGGTCATTGTTTTTGGCCTGTAGTCTCTTTCTTGAATTAATTCAATTTGGATATAGAGTTATCAAATGCATAGAAATAAATCTGCCAAGGAAATGAGTAGTAACACCCACTTATTTCTAAAAATAAACATGAAAAAATTCCAATACCTCTCATTTGGAAGGGAAATCTACAAATATCTCTTTCTGAAGCATCTATATTTTATTAATATGAGCCGAAATATGCTTGTGAAAAATGAGTGCTCCTTCTTTGAAAAATGTGATTATTACAATTTGAGATCTTCATCAACTTTCTATGAATAATTATATGGTGTTGAATATTCTTATGATGACCATCATGTATGGCTTCTAGTGCAGTTCTTCCTCAATTTTTCAAAAAAAAAAGAGATAGCCCTACCTCTCATTTGGAAGGGAAATCTACAAATATCTCAAGTTCTTAAGCAACCCGAAATGAAAAATTTATTACCATATGCACTGGGATGTTGTATGATGTCAATCAACTTCTCACATATGTCAATAAATTCATTATAAGGCTAGGAAGTTTGGGAATCATTCTTTATAATAACATAATTATTATAAGGACTTATACTATCAACATATTCCAAGGGATGTGTTAGCACTCCGTAAATCCCTTTAGGCTGAGGAAAGGGATACAAAGGTAAGCACAAGCCTCTTTAGGATAGCAAATGGTCCTTTATAACTGGAGGGGGCTCCCTCACTCAAAATTTTCCAAATATAAAAGGCAATTAAATACAATGACATATCACAAAGACCAAGTTTTTAGGGATAATTTGATTGAAATAGTGATTAAAACCTTGAGTGGGAGGGCCACAACACGAGACAAATGTTTATGTCCTAACACAAGACATCATTGCATGCATGTAAATATATTGTGATAAAGGCAAGAAAGGTATGTTTATAGACTACAACATCTGAAAAATACATTGAATGAACTCTAAAGAAATAATAGAAAACATAATGATATTTAAATACCTGTGTAGACCATTGAGACATCATGAATTCTATAACATAACCTCAGATCAAATATCAGGAAGAAGGTAAGGATGAAACAATTAACATTTAGTATATTTCATCACAAATTTAACATTTAAAAAATCATCTATTCAAAACAGTAATAGAAAACTTCTCGAAGGAACAATTTTTAAAAATCTTAAAGATGAAAGAAGCATAGTGTAACACATGAGAAGATAACAATAGCTAGAAGGCATACCACAAGAATCTCTGAAATAGTTCAAACACACATAACAATAAAAATTAAAAAAATGGACCACAACATAATATCCCTCTCTCAGAAATAAAAAATATTCATCATATTGTTTTCTAGCTTAAATAAAATATTACATGATAAATTTTGTGCGAGGTTCAATGTATCCACTCAGTGGATCGAAAATAACATAACAGGAAACATCTGTTTTAAAACTGAAATAAAATTAAAAATAAAACTGCAACAACAATGATTTTTATATAATGTTTTTAACCTATATAGATGACAATCCTATCTTCAAAATATAATATTCTAACATCAAAACCTTAGACTGAAAATAAAGATGGAAACAACACTTCAAGCTGTGTTATGCAACAACTACACAACAGCTCCATGTTGGCATGATTTCCTATGTGATGAAAGAGAACTAGATGAGGACTGAGCACTGAGTAGATATCTGAATAGGAAATGGATCCCTCCATCAATTATATAACAACTGGAAACCAAAAAAAAGTCCATACCACTTGTGTGCAACATGTGCACAACACCTGCACAGCGCCTATGAAACAAAGTTTCAAAATTGTGTTTCAACATTTCTTCCTCCCTTGGATCAAACAAACTGATTAAAACTACTCCATTAAAAATTGGATGAGGGTTGTGTCGAATATATAATGAAATCAATGGCTAACAAGCAATATGGGATGTATAGCATTTCAGAAATCTTCTCTTGGTAAAGGGATGACTACTTGCGCTATGATTCCCTCTCTCTCATAAAGTCAGGTGCATTATCTTAAAAACAAGGAGGTGGATTCACAGATCCAATGCTGAAACCCATAGCGCTTTCAAAAAATGAAGATATAGCATCTCCAAAATTTAATGTAAGGTAAATACCTGTCAACAAGATGTTCTCTCATGGGACACTTCTACTGCACTCAAACCTAATTTCTTCTTATATAGCCGATGCTCCACTAATACTATCATACCAAAATTCACTCACTTCCACTGCTAATGTATGGTTTGCACATGTAGTTGGAGAATCATAGTAATAATGGTCTAACATTATAGGATATGAAACATTTTTGATATGCACATTTTGGTATCTGATCCCTTGAGCATAGCCAGAGCTAACCTTGACAAGTCTTGATCTAGATCCCATTTGTGGTGTCATGAAGAAAAAACCCATCTACCATGAAATCAACAAAGTGAGCTTCAAAGTTTCCCTTGCCCAAACTTCCAATGCTGATTCCATGGCCTGGTCCATAATTGAAATTCTAAATTACAATGTCAAAGGATTCACTAACTATGGAAACACAATCCTCCCTAGTTCCAATGAGGTTTTTCGTAACCACAGTATAAGTGGAAGCTATAATGTGAATTACATCAATGTTAGGACTATGTTCTAGTGTAGTCACATCCAAATTTCTTGCTTCTACCACAACAAAGTTCCTGAAATTAATATGTACTTGTTGGTCATTCTTCACAATCAATTTCCTCATGACAGGGTATTTTTTTGAATTGAATGCAACTACCATTGGAGCTGATCGACATGGATTTCTTTTTTTTATTTTTCAAGATGCTACCCACCATTTCTCTCCTCTTCCATAAATAAATCCTTTGCCCCCAATTGTTAGGTCGTTTATTCCATGGAAGAGTAGCCATTGATTAGATTTCAAGTTGGCCCAAATGCTTGGATTTTCAGGGGCGATGATCATTCCAGAAATGTTGACTATGATTGGATATTGACAGGGGCCAGAGAAGTTGAGGGGCTTGACAAGGTAATAATTTCCTCCTGGAACTAGCAAGATTGAAGAGCCTGAAGAAAATTGTTCATTCCACACTATCATGAAAGCTTGGGTATCATCATTGTATCCATCTCATACAACACCAAACTCATCCACATTCACTACCAAATGATTAGCAGTGAATATGTACGAACCAAATTCCATCCCTTGCTCCTTGAGTCTAGACCTATAAATGCCACTGTGACTTATCCTTCTTCTGAGAGATTCAAGGGCTTGACCTATCTCCCTTGATTAACACATCTAGGTGAATTATTGAGCAACAATCAGGAAGAAATAAATTTCCATTTGCAGGACTCTAATTGTTCCCATTTCTCTTCCATCTCTCCTCAGATTTCTATTAATAAAAATCATATAACATAACCTCATCAAACTTAGCTGAAAGTGAAATTCTAACCTATGTCGATGCTATGCAGGTTGTTGGAGTATTTTTGTGTAGTGGTTGTGTAATGAACAATCTGGGTAGCACTAGTGCGTAACTGATTTTCTAAAAAAGGTGAAAACTTATTCTTGATCAATTTCTAGTTGAGATTGATCTATGGTCTCTTGTATTGATGGTGTATGCTTTGATAAGGCACAATTCACATGGGTGAACAATGAGCTATTTCAAAGGCGGTATAAAATTTGAATTAAACCTTTGAAATTTGTCCTCCAACACAATCATTAAAACAACCCGCTTGTCAATTTGATTGATTACCTTTAGCACTCACTTGACTTCTCATTAACACTGACTGATACTTTTATACAAATTTCAATCAACCCTTCATGGCAGAAATTCAATAACGTTGGACGATGAATTTTAGGCTATGAAAACAGTGGTAGTCATAGGCTCAACTGCTCAAAAGTTCAAAATTAAAGGAAATTGAAAATACATATTTGACGATGAAAACGAATGACCCTAACAGGATGTTTCAAAATTGGTTTTTTAAATAACATATATTTATTATAAAATATATGGTAATATAATGAGGCTAAGGGTTAAACCCCTATCCATTTTATATTTTGTACTAAGTATTAGATTTAAAATTTTCAGCCATACAATATTCTAAAATAACATAATTATTATAAAGACTTTTGTTACTAACATATTCCAAGGGATGTTTCAACATTGGTTTGTTAAATAACATATATTTATTATTGAATATATGGTCATAGCATGAAATGAAGGGTTATCCCCCTATCCATTTTATATGTTGTACTAATTATTAGATCTAAATGTGTCACCCATATTTCTCTTAAACTTCAGAGTTCTTTGTATAAGTGACTTATGAATTCACTTAGTTTATATGTTTGGAAATAGTTAATTAAAGTAAAAATTCTTGACAAAAATACCTATGATTTACCATGGTATATAACTTATTCACTTAGCTTGCATATAAATTTTGGCGGACTATATTTTAAAATATTATGTTAATGTTTATAATCTCATACGTACATAGCTTATATTATGCATTTAGGGCAGAAATGTATGGCACTAATGGTATGGTCCTATCGGTATTCGTGGCCCGTTCATTTTGAAACATACAAAAAAATAATTATATTCATCATTGCAAGTGTTTCCCATCAACTTATGTAGATTAACCAAAGGGAGGAATGTCAATGATAACAAGTCTCCATTCACCCTCGGTGTAAATAATCTGTAACATATGCATTGAAAAAATGATTTATATAGACATAGTTCCTAGAATCAATATATTTCTAACATCATGATTTATAATTTCTTGATGAAACTATCGATCACATGTATAAATTCCAAAGGAGAACATAGAAGATGATCCTAAAACTGCGTTACCGTGTATTTTTTACGTAGAACAATATTGATATAATAATAAAGAGAAAAGTCATTAGTTTCCATGCCAATACCAAATATATATATAAGGATGTTTTACATCCAAGGAAAAATGCAAGCAGCTCAACCCGAAGGGATCCGAACCGTCGGTGCAACAACTAGTGCCCAACCCCAAGGACATTGAGGAGATTTGACCTTGTGACCTTCCAACATGTGAAGTACTTAGCAACAAGAGTTCGACCAACTAAGCTAACCCTTGGGGCTATATATACATATATCTTATTGCAGGTTGCTGTTTCTGGTGTGTAGTCTCTTTCATGAATTAATTTACTTTGGATATAGAGTTTGAAAACGCATAAAAATCAATCTGTAGTATCTTTCTTGAATTAATTCAGTTTGGATATATAGTTTTCAAATGCATAGAAACCAACTTGCCAAGGAAATGAAAGAATAACTTATATTTTAAAAATTCACATAAACAATGGAATATTCATTTCAAAGGGAATTTACAAATATATTTTCTTTTATTTATTTATATATATATATATATATATATATATATATATATATATAAACTAGAATCAAAAGTCTCTAGTTAGATTGATATTATTAAGGTGCAGTCTCAAGAATTATTTTTTGAACTTGAGATGAGTGTGAATATCCTTGGGAATTTTATGCATATATACATTTTGTTTATATAAATTGGAAGGAGATATTGAGAAAGCTTTGAAAAATAAGTTTACGATTAAAATTACCGAAGATAAGGGGAAAGGCAAGCAACCCAAAATGCAGAATATTACCATATGCATTGGGATGCTATATGGTTTCAAAAAAAATTTCATATATGTTAATAAATTCATTATAAGGCCAAGAAGTTTGGGAATCATCCTTTATAATTAGAATATTGATTCATCCTTTATAATAATAATACAATCTTCTAATTGAAAGAGTAAAAAACATCATTATATTCGTCATTGCAAGCGTTTCCCATCAACTTATGCATACTAACCAAAGGGAGGAATGCCAGTGATAACAAGTATGCATGCACCCTCGGTGTAAATAATATGTCACATATGAATTTAATAGTGATTTTATATATACCCATTTCCTAAAACCAATAAATTTCTAACATCATAATTTATAATTTCTTGGTGAAAGTATAAATCACATGCATAAATTCTAAAGGAGAACATAGAAGATGATCTTGAAACTAGGTTAAATCCTTGTAGTATTCCATCATTAAATCACAATAGATATTTATTTTTAATCATTCTCCCATAAAATAAGGCAATTGAAATAAATAAATAAAGATATTATTCATTTTATTGAATTTGTTTTTTACAGGGATCAGAAAACCCATTAAACATGGTTGAAAAATGGAAATTATGCATAGAAGTATCTTGTTATCCGAATCTAGTTAAAGAAATGATTACTTATGTGCTATGCAATATTGCGATGAACAAAGCCCTCCAATGGAAAATGAATGTACCTAGAAGAACAATAAAATATGAAGCATATTATATTGCATTAATATAAGGCTTAGGAACAACTAGGGAGTATGGATCTAATGGAATTGTAGTCTTCACCAATTCTAAACTTGTGTGCAAATAGATGAAAGGCATGTATCAAAATAAAAATTATAGTTTAAAACAGTAGCATGGAAAAGAAAAAAATATTGTTAGTCAATTTCAATCATTTAGCATAAGACATTGTGCATATTTTAAAAGGATGTTTAGTGATCTATTGTATGGGGAAATGCCAATTCAAGATTTGCGTGTGAAAGATGAATTGGTATTAAGAAGCTCTCAATCAAAATTTATTGATAGACATTGTAATATATCTTTGATATGTTTGTGTTTTTTAGTTATAAATGTGACGTTTTTAATGACCAAGTGTTTTTTTTCAATTCTATGTTAAGTGTTCACCCACTATGTAAGAACAACTTGGTGAACTTGACATGTTTTATAAAATTTTGTATTTAATTTTCAAAATGTGCACTTCAACATTTGTGTTGTTAGTCTTGAGTATATTTTAAATGAAGAATGTACACCAAATAATTTTTAAGAAACCCTCAGATAGTAACCATAATTTTCTGAATTCTTGATCTTTTTAAATAATATTTTTAATATTTTTAAATGCATGATGTAACTTCAAGGGTTACATCAATTAAATTCATGAGGTAACTTCAAGGGTTACATAAATTTTCTGAATTATTTATCTTTTTAAATATCAATTTTAAGATTTTTAATTGCATGATGTAAATTCAAGGGTTACATCAATTTTCTGAATTCTTGATATTTTTAAATAAAAAGTTTAAATATTTGTAAACACATGAGATAAATTTTTAAATATCATGTATATCTATATATTTATAGATATCCAATTCATGGATGAGAATTTTCCACTTGATTCTTTGAGGCGAGCATCAATTGAGTCTCATGTATCTACTATAGGGGGAGGTCATGGATCAAATATATTATCAAATGAATCGAGAGAGGCCCATCATTCGTTACATGATGATCATGGTATATATATGTCTATATGCAAGTTTTTAAATGATATTTGAATATAATCATATACATACATACATAGATATGTATGAAATTGATTTTTTTTCAATTTAGCTTTATTAATTTATAATAATTTTCATTTTTTAGGAGCAACTAGGTCGAAGAGAGTATCTACTCAATCAATGGAGGTACATTGTTCACATCATCATGGTATGGTATATATATGTTTATGTGCATTTAATTAAATGATAAATAGGTAGAATCATATGCACATACATATATATTGAATTGATTTTCTATTTTTTTTAGAAGCTTCTCTCACTGTGTCATCACGTGAGGGTGGTCAACATTCTCTTGGTGGTCAAAAAGCTCAATCAACTCATGTAATTGACTGTGATGGTGCTCAAACATCTCTGGGTGGTCATCAATATCAATCGGATCATCATGATCCTCATCATTTTGGTAAATTATATAATTTATTTTTATTTATGTTAAAAAAAAAATTTACATGTAAATAAATTGTATGTACATATACGTGTATGTGTCTATCTTGCATGTATATGAATACATTTGTTCACATGTTTCTATATTTATGTAATTATATTGATGCATGGGTGAAAATGTTGCTAGAAGTAAACATAGGCGAACTAAGGCCATTCAAGAAGAATAACATACACCAACTACCACATATCCATATGATATTACTGATGAGATTTATTGGGAATTAAACTCAAACACTATACATTACATAGGTGCATAGGTCATTATTCAAAATTGAGGAAATATCTTGCGAGTTTGGAGATCCCTACAGAGAGTCGAAAAATATTATAAATGATTGTGCACTCCCTAAGCTCATTTATTGATATTTAAAAGAGGCTTGGGCCAACCATCGATTTCTTTATAGATATGATGTGGCTAGAAAGGAAGCAGTAATGGGTCCCAATAAATGAGCCAAGGTAAGTAAAGGAGTTACCAAAGCTCATGCAAAATCTATGTTTAATTTCAAAGAATGGATGGAAATAAAGATTCTCAAGGTGCAATATTTCAAGCACCCCCAAATAGCCAACCATTTATACGATAGGTTCATTGCAACATATGAAAAGTTGCCATGGAGTGATGAGGTTCCAATTTATTTTATGGAGAATTATTTTTGGGTATGAGACCTGATTATAATGACCTACCATCTAAATATTATGGTACTGGGATAGGTCGGTTATGTGAACGTAAGGGTTCATTAAGGGATACTAAATTGCCTCTCCCTCCACCACCTTTAGTACATCAACCTCCTCATCTGGTAACTTTTCGGATGAAGATGGATGCCAGTTATTAAACACCATGAGGGCTTAATGGAGGGGGAACACCATGATGTATTGCATGGAATTTGGAACATTTTATAATTTTGTTTTGATGATATTACATTCTCATTTAATTTTAAAACATTAAAATTTATTTTTAAAGTACAAAATATTATGTATATATGTAATTACACATTTTGTGTAGGGCACCCATGATTTATATGAGAGCACGAGGATGTTTATAGATCATATATTTCAGCGAGATTATCATTGATGCTTTTATTTGACAATATTTTTATATTATATTTACTTTTATAATGATATAAATTTTGGACATATTTGAAGTAAAACTCTTTATTATGAATTGATCTCTTTGATGCATATTTTTATTTGACAACTTTTTATTTATATATTTACTTTTATAATGATATAAATTTTGGGCATATTTTAAAGAGAATTCTTTATTATGATTTAATACATGCTAATTTTGGAGTTTATTCACATTTTTCATAATGATTCTTATAATTGTGCATTATAAAACATGGTACAATTTGCATGATGCATGGTTTGATGCTTAAAGGTTTTACATATTTAAGTTCATGAATATGTAGCAATGAAAATAAATTTGCATTTAGTTGGTACATTTTGCATGATCATTATTATAATGTTAGTAGATGATTCTTAGGTTTTGTTTAAAGTTGTTTTGTCATGTTATTTAAAATGAATCTAGTAAAATTGCAAATTACAAAACATGGTACATTTTTCATTTGAATGAATCTTATAATTTGGTGTAGATGTCTAAAACAATCATAACTTAAAATTGCATTATAAAATATGGTATGTACATTTTGCATTCATGTCTAGAAAGGATAATATAGATGTCGGTTAATGGTTAAATTTTAATATAAAGTTTTTCATGCAAACATACTATAAAATTGCATTATAAAACATGGTGCAATTTTCATGATGCATGGTTTGATGCTTAAATGTTTTACATATTTAAGTTCATGAATATGTAGCAATAAAGGAAATTTTCATTTAGTTGGTACATTTTGCATGATAATTCTTATAATGTTAGTAGATAATTCTTAGGTTTTAATTAAATTTGTTTTTTCAAGTTATTTAAAATGAATCTAATAAAATTGAAAATTACAAAACATAGTACATTTTTCATTTGAATGAATCTTATAATTTGGTGTAGATGTCTAAAACAATCATAACTTAAATTTGGATTATAAAATATGGTATGTACATTTTTCATTCATGTATAGAAAGGATACTATGGATGTCAGTTGATAGTTAAATTTTAATATAAATTTCATGCAATCATACTATAAAATTGTATTATAAAACATGGTACAATTTTCATAATGCATGGTTTAATGCATAACTATTTTACATATTTAAGTTCATGAATATGTAGCAATGAAAGTAAATTTGCATTTAGTTGGTACATTTTTCATGATCATTCTTATAATGTTAGTAGATGATTCTTAGGCTTTGTTTAAATTTGTTTTGTCAAGTTATTTAAAATGAATATAGTAAAATTGCAAATCACAAAACATGGTACAATTTGCATTTGAATGAATCTTATAATTTGGTGTAGATGTCTAAAACAATCATAAGTTAAAATTGCATTATAAAATATGGTAAATATTTTCCATTCATGTATAGAAAGGCTACTATGTATGTAGGTTGATAGTTAACTTTTAATATAAATTTGTTCATGCAAACATACTATAAAATTGCATTATAAACCATGGTACTAAGATAGTAATAAAAATATTTGGAAAGATAAAATGATGGTCCATAAAAAAGAGAAATGCAATGCAAAAAATGATAGTTGTACAATCAACAACAAACAAGAATGTTGCGATATGTTACATCCTTACATTAGAGTAGTATTGGGAGATATTTGATTTTCTTTTTAACTTAATAATAAATCCATTCCATATTAATGAAATTTTTTTTTAATACTTAGTACTAGCTAGAATGTACAACTTAAGAGTGCACAAAATGAAAGGCTAACAATGTACTTGAACTCTAAGTTCTCAAAGATGAATAAAAGGAGAAGAAATTTTTAAGTAGTTCAATTAAAAAAATTCTAATGGAATGCCATCCTCAATGATCCATTCATGGTCAACTTTTGACATTATCCATTTTTTAACTTTCATTTTTTTTTTGTTGAACTTCTATCAACTTTATGCATGCTGCACACACCAATTGACTATATTGACAACTTATGGCATCGAGTTGATAGTATTGAAAGTAAACATTACTTATTTTTTCCCTCATTTTGATGATTTTGTTGGAAAAAATAACCTTTCATTATAATATACCCTCTTTCATATATAAAACCATTATCATCACAATCTTCTAATACATTCATCTGTCGTTCAGTGCACCACATCAAATAATACTTGACATTTTCTATGTTGTTAATGGGTGAAACTATAGAAAAAACATATCCTGAACAATAGAACAAGTGTAAATTCAGATCATAATTAAAAAAAATTACTTATCAACACGGACTTGATTTTATTATCTATTTATATCTATATTTTAACTATTATCTAGATACCTATACACAATGATATAAAAAACATAACACACACACACACACACACACACACATATATATCCTTTGAAAGAAATTGAAATGTTACCTTCTCTAACAAGATTAGAAACTCAATTACCTTCAAATGATACTATAGTCTCCTCTAATTCCATATTTTCGAAGCTTGCAACCGACATTTTACCCTCTATATTTAGTTTTGTATGCTTCCAAGATTTTACATACATATTTTTTTCACAAACATCATTGGATTGTGTGTCCTCTATGCAAACAAGACAAATACAAGAATCTTTCTTTTATCAAATGCAAACATGTTTCATTACTCCTTTGTTTTAATTGAATGCAATTTTTGAGTCCCTTTTACTGTTTCAGCTTCATATGTAATCGGTCTATCTACATATTGGAATCCAATATGCCAAAAAAACCTATAGTAAATTCAAACAAGAATTTAAATATGTTATTTAAAATAAAATTTATATATCAAAGATATCACCTTGATATTATTTAAACTATATAATTTATAAATGTTTAAAATAAGAAAATTAATAAAATTATCATATATTAAAAATATATACAAGTTAATGTATATATGTACATACCTACATACCTCCCTTGATGGCTTAGTCTCATGGCTTAGTGCAGCAATGCACCATTGAAAAACTTGTTCAACTGAGACAAGTCAGTTTTCAGAGTGGTCCATTTGATATCTTTGAAGTGTTCGTTTTATACATGCCCTTGCAACATCATGTTCTCCTTTTCCATGACCAGTCTCAAAGAAATTCCAACAATGTTTAATGTGGGTTTTCATATGAAGATGACACAACTAAAAGAATGATCTTGAAGATTTGAATTGACCTTCACATCCATCTGACTATATCCAATGCTCATTGAATTTTATTCCACGACCTTTGAATGAGTCATAAATATTATCAAAGAAATGTTGTGCAAAATGTGTATCATGTGTATGATCATCACTCCCCGATGAGAGTGTCATATATTGGAAAGTTGGAGGTGATGAGAGTGGAGAGGGAAAGATCACTTCCATGCACCACCTACGTGAATTAACGACTCCTCACACACTTGGGGTTATGGTGCCTTGGTTCTTGAAACGTCACGCTGGTATCCGATTATCATCCAGGTTGATGGGTTCTCAGTGCACTATCTGTAGCATCTAGTCGATGGTGAGTTTGAGGTGGGTGAGAGTACCCTATGTTTGGCATATGAACCCAAGCCATGGCTTGAGACTCATGCACATGGTACGATTTGAAATGGTGGGCAACTGCGAAAGTGGCTTTGGTTTAGTGTTTGACTGTGGGATCCTTACACTTCTACTATTGTTGTGAAAGGATCCAAAAATGGTGTGGCATATTCCCTTCTAGTGGTTGAAAGAGAGCCCAATTGGGCATGTATCTATGCAAATGATTAGTTCTTTGTGGTGGTGCGGGTCTTGGGGCTTGTGGACGAGGAGGGTGATTTGTGTTGGTTCAAGCTCGGGTGGCGCTCGGGGGTCATGACTTACTGCACACATCCTATTGGGTTTTGAACATTGAAAGAGTGTGTGCGAAATTGGCACCCATGACAACCTCTTGTTCTCACAAGCTGGTCGACACCGAGGGTCGGGTAAGTGGTTTTGGTTATCATACTTGCAGTGCTAATTGGGTCGCAATTTCTTGTGTTGGTGAGGTGTCTCATAGCCTCGACTTAGAGTGGGGTAGGGATATTGTCTATTTTCCGCATCAATGTGGTCAAGCACGAAGAGGTGGTGTCGAGTGAAGTATGGAGGATAGATGTATGAATGTTGAGCCAAGCTCTGAATTAGATTCTACGGAGAGTGAGAATTATGTAGCTGCAATGTTGGTCTCTCTAGCTCACTCTTTCGGCCAAGTGGAAGCCCCGATCACCCTGGACATGATTGTAGCATAGCTACAACACATCCAACTCAACTTGGACAACATGTGGGAGTAGAGGTATGAGGATATAAATGAACTTATTGCCTACATTAATGATATTCAACATCTGCAGAATGAAACTATGGATGCTCTAGAGAGTCTTTGACATCAGCTTCGACGCTCCCATGACCGCCTCCGAGCTCTCGAAATTCATGGGGAACACATTGAATATCACATCCACAATCATGCAGGCCTCTTTGCTACACCACTAGGATTTCCTCCCAATCCTCCTCCACGATGTTTTTCAGTTCCCTTATTTTTTCCATTTTTGTGTCAAAAATAATCATAGGCACCGATTGCCTTGGCTCTCTTGCAGGCTTAGTTTTTTGTAGGCCTTTGGCCTAATATTTTCTGAAGCATATGATGCTCATATGTAATGTATATATGCTATATATTGATGTAACTTTCGAAATGATAATATATTGATGCTTTTTACCAAGAAAAAAAATGTGTACGATCATCACTGATATAAAAGCGATCATTATTTAATAACATGTTGATTCTCACTGGTGATTTCTATATGATAAAAGTTTTGTTCAACATGTCTATATAGAACATGGAAAATCATATATACTTGGTCAAAATGATAATATTCACTATGTATTTCAGTTTGTGCAACAAATGTGTTTTTTTTTGCAAAATCAACTATTGACAAAATGGTCCCTATTGGAAACATTTCATAAGATGTTTTGAATTCCAGGACCTACCACTGAGCTCTATGAGAATGATTGGTGTATTTATAAATTTTTGTCTCCAACTTCTTCAAAAACTCTATCACATAAATTTCTTATTCTTGTAAATCAATCTTTCTAGCACTTGTACTACTACTTGAACCAATCAATATATGGATATATTCATATATCTTCCATTTCACTTTTATGCTGGAAAATAATTGATCATTTATATAAATAGGATGATTGTTGTGAAATAAAGTAAAATTTCCACAATGATCACATTTTTACCACCAACACATTCTTTTGGTAAAATAATTCATGACTTTCTCTTGCACATAGAATATGGGATATGAAATCATGGATAGTGGAAGGAGGAGGTGATATTTTCCAAAATGTTTTACCAAAATTAAGGAAGGTGTAATGATATAATTGAAATTCCACATGATAACGAAAAAAACAAGTGTCACATACAATGATAGGTTTAACATACCATGGTTTTTGTTGCACAAAAGTATTAATTGAGACATTAATTCCATGATTCTCTTCTATGAACTTAACAACTCTATCTGAGTGGTG
This sequence comes from Pinus albicaulis, assembly GCA_034641835.2. Lineage (NCBI taxonomy): Eukaryota > Viridiplantae > Streptophyta > Pinopsida > Pinales > Pinaceae > Pinus > Pinus albicaulis. The sequence continues at coordinate 1,250,505,038 of CM076579.1, read as the reverse complement.
TCCAAGATATGTTTTGCATGTTCTTCATACTGATTTTGAGCTACTTTTTCCCACATCACATCCCTTACTTTTGGTGAAACATGTGAATTTTTCATCCAATATTCATATATTATTATTTTAACATCTTCTCCAAGGCTATTTTTATATGGTTGCCTACAAATAACTTCCTAACAAATGAGCTCATAATTTAAATCTATTTGCAATCGGAATTTCCTATGTTTGTGCAATGTTATTTAGTGAGGTCCCTAATTATTTTTCCATATATTTTACCAAAATATTTTCTTTAGTACTTGATGAAACCACTACCATTTGTATTTCTCTACATGCATCTATACCACTTTGCTTTCTAGATCTTCCAATTGATTACAAAACACTATTTATATTTTGAATCACATTTTCCTTCACCTTTTTATCTTTCCTTGATTTTCGAATACCCAATAGTGTTGTAGCTTCTTTTAATTTCTTTGATATTAAGATACCTCTCAAAATTTAAGCTTGAACTGCCACACTTTCATATTTGAAGAAGTTATCAATAATGAACTTAGAACAATATTGTATAACATGGTCAACCTTTTTATCTCCATATGTGTGAGTTTCAACATTTTCTAACATCTCATCATTGATATTGATTTCATCTATACATATGAGAATTAAATGTAAATGGGTATAAATATACATTAAATAAATAACTTAAAAAATAGAGTTTGAATGAAATTGAAACTAACAAATATGTATAATTTCAAAAATACACATGGCACATATATACATACCTAATGGTGATTCAACTTCTTCACTTGAATCTCTTTCAACATATTTAACAACATCATCAATCATTGGTTCATTATATTTTCACTTTCTCTTTCAAAAGTTTCTATCTCTACATCAATGTTATGAGGAAAATATCTCTCTATTTACATTGCAAAATATTTTTCAAATTAGTTCATCAAATAAAAATTAAATTTCACAATACTCTATTAAATTTTAAATATCATTTATAATATTTAGATTTACATATCTCCTTCAACTTCTAGTTGAGATTGGTTTTCCCTTTCAATATTTAAGGGTTCTTCCAAAGCTGTTCTATTCACTTGCAACTTCTCACCTTTGAAACTATTTTGCATTTAGAACTTTCCCCTCAAGTAATATTCATGCTCAACCATCCAAAAAACAAAAAAAACCCTTGGCCTTCATAACTAGCCTAATATCATTACCCCAAATTTCAAAGACAAATCATCTCAAATTTATTTTGGAGATCTCTCCCATCTGTGAGATAGATCCTAGAATCCCAAAGGCTGGAAATAATGTTGCTTCTACAAAGTTTTTAGTCTCCACCATTCAAGTAAATGTATTCCCAATGCTTCCGGCGACTTCCGCCGGGGGACCCGCTGAATTTTCCTCTCAAGTTGTGTCTCTTTAAACACTCCATAAAACTTTGTGAGTAGAAAGCATCTTTTTCAAGCACTACCAAGAAATTGTAATCATGATGGAGCTTGTTTGAATTAGTGACAAACTAGGTAAACCCTAGGATTCTCTTAAGCCTTTATCTAACCTTGAAAAATTAGCTAGCTTAGCCATAAGAATAGATTGTCTTTGTCTCTTAACCGTAGCAAAGTTTTGAACAAAGTTAGGATATTCTTAGAAACCACACAATTGAAAAAGAACTCAGAAAACCTAAAAATATTTCAGATTGGTATTCAATAAACATGGTGGTGGACCATAAAACCTTTTACCTCTGAAAAGAGCTAAAAACTTCCACTTGGCGACTCCACAATCCTTAGCAGACCTTAAGACTCCACTGGGAAGAACCCTTATCATTGTAATATCTTTCAAACTCAGTCAGAGGACTATAGGATTAAAATTTGTGTAAACAGATTAGTTAACCTCTCAAAGATTGTCATACCTGGTTGAAATTTTCTTGTTTATTTGGGTCTGAAAAACACAGCATAGTGGCTCCTAGAAAGATTCATACTAGAGCCTATCCTGACCCTGATCCACCTGAGATAGCTGATAACCCAGAAAGTATTCTTAGGAAGTCTCCTAGGATTAAATTGTCAACAGTTTTCAGATCACCCTTGAGAGCTAATTCAGTTCCTGAAAATCTTTCAGATCTGCAACAATCACAAGTTGACTTAGTGAATCCTTTTAGAACTAGGTCTCTTGGTGATTTAGATCAGTTAGATTCGGAGTCTTCACTTTCTTCTCCTGAAACAAGTGAACATCTTGGTAGCAGAGAAACAACACTTCCTGATTTACATTTCCTTTACAACCTAGTTGCCTCTCATCCAAGATCAGCTCAGCAATCTATTCCTGGTCCATCCACTTCTGCTCACCCTACATCCACTATTCAAACCACTCCACTTGAGCCCACTTTCCCTTTTGTTAATCCATCTCTTGTAAATCCACCCCCACCACATATCATGGCAACATGGTATGCTCCCTTAGTCCTTCCTGCACCATTAGTCAATCTTCCACAGGACTATTAGTCCAAAATTCCATTGTATGATGCTAGTAATGTTACAACTGCATCACAAAATGTGGATAAGATGAATGACTACTTTGACAGAAATGAAATTGATGATGATTCTGTCAAGCTTAGATTGTTTGCTTAGAGCTTAGGGGGAGAAGCAAGAAAATGGTTCAAAGGTTTAACCCCCCACAGTATCAATGATCTCCAAGCCTTCCATCAAACATTCTTAAACAAATGGTAAGTAAAGAAAAACCCTCTCCAAGTCATTTCTAACTACAAGAACCTCCATAGAAACACTGGGGAAAGTGTGCAAGCTTATTTCACTAGATTCAATAGTGTGTATAATGCACTTTCCCCAGAACTAAAACCTCCACAGGGCTCAGCTCCAAACAATTTTCATGAAGGGTTTGAACCTGAGATGGCCTATTAGCTGAGAGAGAGATATTTTGCAACTCTTCTAGATATGCAAAAGGGTGCTCTCTCTCTATGGAAGTCAACTTAATGGAAAAGAGAGCAAGAATGAAAAATGAAAAGAGAGTGTCCTTTAGAGAGGAATCTACACCCTCTACTTCCAACTCAAAGATGGAGAGAATGATGGAAGAGATGATGAAAGAGATGAGCATAATTAAGAGAGCACAAGCCAGTCAAAACCAAAATGCTCCTCAAAATAAAAACTAGAACCAAAACTAGAATTTTAGAAGGAATCAACCTCCAAATAGACCCAGGGAAGATGATCAACAGATCACTCCTCCCTTTCATCAAAACTATGTAAGTGAGGTTGAGGAAACAGATGAGATAATAGAGGAAGATGATATCAACATGCTGGGGGTGGATAATGATGACTTTGAGATCCATTATGATAGAAAACAAGGTCTATACACACCTTATGATGACAGAAGAGATGATGATGAAAATTATTATCAAGACATGGAAAATGTCATCATAGAATCTCAAAAAGGATATGACCTTAGAAGCAAAACCAGTCAGAAAACTCCCAACAACAAAACCTTTGACAAATATTCACAAAAAAGCACTGTAACCAAGCCTAAAATTTTCAAACAAAAGGATAAAACAGTGGCTGTAAATTCTGGTAAAGAAAAAGACACTCAAAACAATGAAAAATAGAGTGCAGACATTAGTAGTACTACCACTTCAGCTAGTACTCATGTGAAAACAATTTTGTCAAATGTAAATAGGACAAATCATCAAGTTGATGTTGTTTATAGAGTGATAGCAAATAAGGTTGAGACCAACACTTTAAAGAGCCAAATTCCTTTCAGCCTGGAGCAGGAAATTTCCAAAATCAAAATCTCTGTTCCCCTGACTGAGTTAGCTTCCCAACATGTATATAGAACCCAAATTTGGAAGGCTTTGAAAATAGAATAAAATGAGGACACAATCAATCTTAATGATGACCAGCCCAAGATGATTTTTGGTCCTAAGATTGAAGGTAGATATCAAGAGGGGCCTGTTCCTTCCTTTTATGTGAGTTTAAACGTTCATGACAAAAAAATTCACAACGCTATGCATGATTCTGGGGCTTCTCATAATTTAATGCCAAAAGTTGTAATGGAGAGCCTGGGTCTAGAAATCACCACACCTTACAAAGACCTTTACTCCTTTGATTCCAGCAGAGTAAAATGTTTAGGATTAATCAAAGACCTCTGTGTTAACTTAGCCCAAATTCTAGCCAAATGTTTAGTCATGGATGTTGTTGTGGCTGATGTGCCCCCAAAATATGGAATGTTATTATCAAGATCTTGGGGGGCTAAGTTACAAGGAACTATGAAAATGGACATGACCTATGCGACTATCCCTGTTTTCAATCAAACTAGAAGACTTTACAGGGAGTCCCATATGAAATTCACAGTTACAAGTCAAGAAAAACCACAAAAATCTCCCCTGTATTCTGTAAATACAGGCCTTGATTCTTTTATTATGTTTAATGATGAAACATTTGGTGAAAAAGTCACTTTAACAGGATTAACGGCCGACATGGAGGAAGAACAACACAACGAAGAAATGTTAAAACAGTTTTCTGCATTTGAAAACATTAGCAAACTAAACAAAGGTCTTGAACTACAGGTCATGTGTTCTTTGCTTTTAAACCTGGACACTAAAGAAAACGACCCTCAAATGAACGCAAATCTTGGGGAATCAAAACAAATACAACTAAGTGTTGAGATTCCACAACAACCCTTGAGGACGTTGGTTGAAGAGGACAATAACCAGGATGAAACCAAAAACAGTCCTCTGTGGAGTATGTATTTTGATGGGTCATGCACTAAGAACAATGCTGATGCAGGTGTCTGGATTACTAACACTGAAAACAACCAGACATAAAGCATTTCCTGCAAATTAAACTTTCAGTGTTCCAATAACATAGCAGAATATGAATCCCTTCTGTTAGGCTTACACCTATTGAAAAATTTAGGAGCCAGAAGAATCAATATGTATGGGGATTCAGAGTTATTCATTAGGCAATTCAATGGGGAATATAACGCAAATCATCCCAGACTTGGAGCCTACCGAAAGGATGTCATGGACCTTTTGAAAACATTCGAGGAATCTAAACTGTCTTTTGTCCCAAGAAAAAAAAATATTGTGGCCCACAATTTAGCCTTTGCAGCTAGAACATGATTAAGGCCATATAGCACCAAAGACTGCACAACCCAGATAAAATTTAGACCAGCTGTGCCTGATAATGAGAAATATTGGCAGGTGTTTGACAATGACAAACAAATAGAAGACTTCATGTAATTCAGAAATGAATTCGAACTACACAGTTCGGACTCAGACTATGAAACAGACTGCAGTGAAGAAAATTTTCTTAGTAAAGAAGAGCCGTCTCCTGAGCTTGTCAATATTAATCTTCTGGGTAGCAAACTAAAAAATAATAAAACATAATTGAATGCAAAGTTAGAAACAGAGGAGTTAGAAACTCTGCATTCTAAAGATGAAAGTTTTCCAAGAGGTCTGGCACCTTTAGAAGAGTTGTTTTAATTTAACGATGTGGCAAATAAACCAAGATTGGAATCTATAGAGACTAAAGTGGAAGAGTGAAATATAGGCAGTAAACTTAAACCTATGATGATTAAACTGTCTAAGACTTTACCAGCTCACATTAAACTCAAATACATAGAGCTGTTTAAAGAATTTTCTAATGTTTTTGCATGGAGTTATGAAGATCTTAAATCCTATGACACTAAAATAATATAGCACAAAATTCCCCTCAAAGAAAACCAAAAACCATTCAAATAGAAACTGTGCAGAATAAACCCTGTTCAGTTGCCTTTCGTTTAGAAGGAGATCATGAAAATGCATGAAGCTGGTATTATTGTCCCTATTATATATTCTAAATGGGTGTCTAATCTAGTGTTATTTAGGAAGAAAAGTGGAGAAATCAGGCTTTGTATAGACTTTTACCATTGAAGAAGTCAGCTGAAGAACGTACCTTGGCCTAATATGGACCATATTTGGCGAGGGTGGTAGGGTTCAGAAGAATTTCTTTGTTGGATGGCTATTCAAGAAAATAACTGATCTTAGTTCACCCCGTCGGGCCGCAATGGTGGGATAACCTTGCCGCGACCATGTATTCATGTATGTGAAAATTCCTTTTGGTCTAATGAATGTCGGAGCAACTTTTCAAAGGAGCCATGGACACAGACTTTAGAGAAATGGTTTCTTCATCAGCGTATACCTTGATGATGTGTCAACGTGTTTTCAAACAGATGAAGAGCACTTAGAACATTTGAGAAAAGCTGATATCCATGCAGAGAAAGTTTGCATTTTAAACCCAAGACACTTTTTGTCCTCAAGAAGGTAAACTTCGGGTACATTATTTCGAGGAGGGTATAAAGATAGATCCAAAGAGGATTGAGGCCATATTGCAAATCTCCCATCCTCGGAACATCAAAGAGTTGCAATCTTTCATTGGAAATATTAACTTTTTGAGAAGGTTCATCCCCAACTTGGCTGAGCTCCTTAGGAATATCACAAACATGTTGAAAAAGGAGCAAGGGGTAAAATGGACCTTGGAAGCAAAGAAGTATTTTGAGCTGGTAAAACAAGTGTTAACCAAAACACCGGTTCTTATAAGTCCTGATTTTTTAAAGAATTTTTATATTTTTTTCATTTGCATCAGAACATACCATAGCTACTGTCCTTCTACAGAAAAATCCACAAGGACAAGAGAAGCTTATTGCATTCTTTAGCAAGGCATTGAGGGATGCCCCTCTGAAGTATAAAATTATGGAGAAGCAATCTTTTGCTTTGGTTAAAGCTTTGAAAGACTTCAGAGTATACATTCTTCACTCACACATCATTGCCTTTGTCCCAAACTCAATTGTGAAAGAGATTATAACACAGGACCCAGATGGTAAGAGAGGTAAGTGGATTGCGGTTATCCTTGAATATGATTTAGAGATAAAACCCACTAAACTCATCAAAGGCCAAGGTCTAGCTAGATTAATGGCCGAATCCAATTTTCAAGTTCTTGATATTAATATGATTAATGCTTTAGATGATCAAGAGGAAGTCTCAACTCCCATTGTTGAAAACCATTTTATGAATTCCCCTTGGTATGCTGATATTGTTTATGTTTTGTTTAATTTGAATACACCTCCTGGTTTGACAAAAGCAAAGGCAAGATTCCTCAAATTGAAAGCTGTAAACTATTTCATTATAGATAGATGTATTTATTGGAAAAATGCAAGTGGTGTATTGCTTAAATGTTTGCCTGAGTTTGATGCAGAGAAGGTTAAATACCAGTTCCATGAAGGAGAGTGTGGAGGTCATTTATACTGGAAGACAACAACCAAAATTTTTTTTAGCATTGGTTTCTATTGCCCTACTCTTTTTCCTGATATACGCAAGATGATCATAGCCTGTCACAAATGTCAACTTTTTGAAGGCAAAAGAAAACTGCTACCCCTACCTCTACATCCTATTACTATTGAAGCCCCATTTCAACAGTGGGGACTTGACTTCATAGGAGAAATCCATCCACCATCTTCTGCCCCGCATAGATGGATTCTTACTGCCACAGACTACTTCACTAAATGGATAGAAGCCATTCATTGTAGGAAAGCCAATGACTCTGTTATTATAAAATTCATTGAGACTAACATTCTCTCCAGATTTGGCTGTCCTACCAAGATCATTACTGATAATGCAACAACATTTGGATCAAAGAAGATGGTTGAGTTCTGTCACATATATCAGATAACATTGGGGCATTCCATGGCCTATTACCCTCAAGGTAATGGACTTGCAGTATCCTAAAACAAAAGTTTAGTGAACATAATCAAGAAACTATTGGAGGAAAACAAAAAGTCTTGGCACACAAATCTGGTCCATGCACTTTGGGCTGACAGATTGACTTTGAAGAAATCTATCGGTATGTCACCTTTTCAGCTTGTGTATGGTACTGATATAATTTTTCCAAATAGCCTTGGCGTTCCAGTGATGAAGTTGATTCAAGAGTTACAAACTGAAGAAAATGACATGATCAGAAGAATAAATAAGACCATTCATCTTCAGCAAACCAGAGAGGAGGTTTACAATAAATAATTACAGAAGCAGGACAGTATCAAAAATATTTTTGACAGAAGAACAAATGCCAACAATTTCAAAATTGGGGACAAAGTTTTAAAGTGGGAATCAAGAAGGGAAGACAAGGGCAAGCATGGAAAATTTGACAACTTATGGCTTGGCCCTTACTCTATTCATTCATTTGCTGGTAACAATGCCTATTTTTTACAAGAGTTGAATGGAGCATAATTGTTTGGAGGTCCTGTCAATGGCAGGATGCTTAAACATTACTTCTCTTGATCCATGATATGTTTTGGAGCCTTTTATATTTTTTCCATTATAAATATTTCATCCACCATTGCTTTCAAAGTTATAAAAATCAAAAATACAAAAACAGGGAAAAGAAAGAAAGGAGGGAAGATTGTAAAAACAAGAAAGGTATAGCCCCATACCAAAAAAGATAAACAAATTCTGAAAGTGTGCAAGATCAAATGCCACTCCTAAAGAACACACTTCTACTTAGTCAAACAGCCTAATATTGACTAATTAGCTTTAAACTGTCTGCTGATAGGATAGTGAATTCGATTTTCCAAACTATTTAAATCTTGGCTTATCAGTAGATAGATTAGGATAGAAATTAAAGGTTCAAACAAGATCAAAATCTGAACCTCAGTTTCCAAAGAGAAAATGACTCAAATCTATTTTATTTTCTGATTCAAAGAAGATGTAATTTTGTTTCTAATTAGCTCAAAATCTGAACTAGAGAACAAAGAAGGAACAACTCAAAGAAAAATTTAAGACAAAGCTGTAAAAAAGATGAAGGAAGTGCTTTGAATTTTTAGATCTTAAGCCTTCCATTTTTGTTTTAAATTTTCTGCAAAATAAATGTCTATGTGCAGCTTGTTTTTATGCCATAGATCATAGCAAGTCAAACAATCTAATCTTGACTTGACTGTTTTTAAATTTATGTTTTAGAATTTAGAGAATAAAAATCTGTTGGACAGTTTAATCCCAACAGATGGTAGAATAGGTAGAGAAGCATCTAAACTCAACTGTTTAATCTGAGTTCAGGGAGAAATAAGGAGCAGAATTAGATTATTTTTATTCTTTCAAAAGAATAAAATGTTGTGAAAATATTTTTCCAATCCAAGTGCACTCTAATGAAGAAAAAATGCTAGATCAGTAGGATTGGGTAGGTAGAAAGCTTGTATTGATGAAGATCCATTGTTTTTGTGACTGCTAACATGTTTTCAGAACAAAGAAGATCATCCACAGAAAGAAAGGCAGCCCAATGGATGAGGCAACTGATCAGCCTCTCAGAGAACATAATGGATGTGGCATAGGTCAGCCTCCCAGAGAGTGCAAGTCTGAAGTTCTTGATGCCTTCAAAGAAGGCACCATCCCCGAGTGGAGCCATTGTTAGCCACCTATAAAATTTGTTATAGCAAAAGGTGTCTAAAACTTTTTGAGCCTTCAAGGAAAAAATTTTATTGCTAAAAAATGTTGGCTCTTGAAGACTCTTGTAAGCCTCATGCCTCTCCTCTGTCCAAATCTTCACTGCTGTTCCTTTTCTTATACTAAAAAATGCTGCTTATTCCCAAGGAAGAATACTGCTGCAAGCACCTTTTTCCCCCTTCCCTTCTTCCAAAACTAACCTCATTTTAACCCTTTCATCTCCCATGAAAAATCCCTCATTTTCATGATTTTTCCCTTTCCCCTTCATCAAAACCCTTTGATAAGGTTTAAAGACTCCTTCTTTGCCTTATCGAAACCCCTCTAACCCTTTGAAAATCATTCAAAAACCACAAAAATCACATTTTTTATGGTGTGGACTTAAGCCCCCTCGGGCTAAGTCTTAAGCCCCTTCCTCCATAAACCCCCGGTCATTTCACCCTTCATATAACCCCCGGTCCCGCAGTCGGGCGCCAAGCCGCTTCGTAAATAATATTTTAAACCTTGGTTTATATTAAAAAAAAATCGACGGCTTTGTTATTTTATAAAATTTCCGCCGGTTCCAATTTTAAATCGTTCTGCACCATCGATCTGATCTGAAGATCGGACAGTGTGGAGTCCATCTCTCCTATGATCCCCACATTCCACTCACCATTCTGAAAACTGCGTTGTATCTATCGCACCGCCTTTGGGGCGAGGGTGGTTTTTCCCCGATCGGCAGTGATTCCATACGTTGGTCGATGCGTGTCCCGTGCACTATTTTAAAACCGCCCCCCATCACACGTTAAACATTGGACTGGACCCCACGCGATATTGGCATCCACCGTTCAATCTGGGGCGGGCCATCCAATGGTTATCGCTCAACAAAGATGCCCGATAGTTAATCGGGCTACGACGCGGCATCCAATTAATTTCCACCGTCGATCTAATCTGCAGATCAACGGTTCATATTTCATCGCCCACTTTCATTTCCCAGTCAACATTTCCCATTTTGAATTTCCATTTTCCGCTCCCAACCATCGATCTCTGCGCGATGGACGACCGTGATTCAAAATTTTCTTCCGCCTTCACTACGCCTTCTCCTGATCCCATGCTTCCTCCACATGTCCTCCGCAGCAATAAACCTATATATGCAGGATTTTCTAATAGTTTTTGTATTGTGTAGGGTTTCTATGGTTTTTTCACCATAACTCAGGAAATTTCAAAGGCGGAGGGTGACGATCCTCCCGCCCCCAATTCAGCAAAGAAAATCCTTCACAGGATCGAGATTCACGTTTCATCAGTGTTTCTTCAGGCATTGATGCCATATCGCCCCTGCGCAGCCCTGTACATCAGAAAAAACCATGAATCGGGTGCAGTCAGAGAGTATCAGTGACAAAGACCAAAATTTATCAGAACAGAGGATTAAAAGACAGATTTTGCGGGGATCACGGCTAAAAACAATTATCAAAAGCCTAATCCCTAAGTAAAACACAGTTTAAAGAAAATCTGAAGTGTTTTATCGAAAGGAAAACCTCCACCACCACAAATGAGGCAAATTGATCCCTTTAGCTACCACGATTCCACCTGTGCCTCAAAGTATTCAATCAGAGGCCGAATTTATTGATCAGGATCAGATATTTGTCTCAAAACGCAGCCAAAGAGGAAACTCTGCCAAGGAAATTAATGACAAACATCTACAGAGTTACTTCAATGCCACACAGAGCCTTAAAGGTCAACAAAGCTCCCACCGAGCTTAAACTTTATGTAAAACATTTAATACAGAGTGCACCCATGTAAGTTTCTTCATTGAGCCCCTCAAAGGCCAAGAAGCCATTAAATCTATATTAACTGTAATTGGAGATCTTTTATCAGATCTCACCTCCTCATTCTTCTATATATACTTCTGCAGAAGATGAGTGAGGGGTTGGTTGCAGAACTTTGAAATACACTTGAGCTTAAACTTCTGATTGTAAATAGTGTTCACTGGCCCTTGGAGCTATGCTTGTGATAGATTAGTTAGGCTGAATAGTGAATATGATTGCTGAACTGAAGCGTTGGACTTGAGTATTGTAACTGGTTTGACATCAATAAAAAGTTGTTTCTTGGGATCCTGGTCTATATCATTGGTGAAGTGCCCCTCTCTTTGTTATTGTTTTCCTTCTATGTATGTCATATTGTTCACTATTCTATGATAAAGAACAACATTTATAGAGTTAGGACCTACTGTACATAAGTAACCTTCTCTGACTGAAAATCTTTATCTCAATGTTTTCCTCCAATTTGTTTATTTAAGAATGATTTAATACAGTTTAAGCAGTTAGGAATGCTGGAGTTCCCTCGTCCTACTGTGTGCTTTAAACATTGTTCTTAAAAGTTATTTTCCTCATTTGCTTATTAAATTTAGACTAGAAAAGTGATGGTTTGCCCTGTTTCTAGCTTCTTTTCTCTAAAGGTAGATTCTGAAGGTTTCCCTTGGTATTGGCTGAAAGCAGACTAGGTTTAAAAGTACCTTATCTGATCTTAAGTTACACTTTGTTTCCCTTATATGTTTTCATACTTTCTAAAGGTAATTATGTGGATTACTGGATTGTTTCTCAATTAAGCTTCTTTAATACAAACTTTCCCAAGAAGTCAATGGTTAACCATGTTCTTGGTTGGTTTTAAACAGTTACTTAAGAGGATTTTCTTGTTTGGACTGACTATAAATCCTTTGTGAAATTATTATCAGTTTCCACCCCTCCAACACTTTATTGTTTCCATTCCATCACTCTATTCTCAATAATCTTGTGATATAGATGAATTTCCCCTTGGATCACTCTTGATGTTGTTGCTCAATTAAAGCCCTATTATGACTCCATAGCCCAGTGGACTAAAAACCAGCGTTACATCTATCTCTTTAGCCAAAGTTGTTCTTTTCACTTGCAACTTCTCACCTTTGAAACTGTTTTGCATTTAGAACTTTCCCCTCAAGTAATATTCATGCTCAACCATCCAAAAAACAAAAAAAATCCTTGGCCTTCATAACTAGCCTAATATCATTACCCCAAATTTCAAAGACAAATCCATCTTTGCACTTATTGGAGAGATCCCTCTCCAGATTCAGGAGGGCTAGATCCTAGAATCCCAAAGTTGGTTGAAATAATGTTGCTTCTGCAGTTTTAGTCTCACCAATCTGCTAAAATTACAGATTCCTAACATGCCAAACTTTTTAAAACAATTCGACCAATTTTTTTTTTCCGTTTAGTTTAATGGGCATCAACGGCAAACAAAAGTTCGGTTGAATTTTTGCTTTGTTATTTTGGAATACTTTGTTTGGCCGAAAACCTGCGACTCTACAACAACTTGGCTATGATCACCTTTATCCAACTTCAGAATAGTTAAACTCCATCAAATATGGTGAATTTACTTTTAGAACCAATACCATCATTTTCAAAATTGAATATACTTTCAGTAGATATAAATTTTATGTCATTTCATAGATATTTTCAAATTTTAATTAATTTTATAATAAAATGTATGCAAAGAATTTCTGAAGGTCATTATGATTCAATGAAAACAAAATTATGTATCTTCCAAAATACACTGTAAAAAATGTGAAAATTTATGTAGTTTTTAGATTTTTAGTTTTTAACTAATATATTGAGAAACATGACGCTATGTTAAACATCTTCAAAATCTGGAGTTTTTTCATTTAGTTCAATTAATTTTTTTTTAGTAATTATGATGTGCATTAGTTGGTTTGATGAATATAACCATATCAAAGTAGAGTTTGTCTATATTATTGCAACACTTTTTTTTCAAAAACGCCAGGCTAACAAAGAATACACTAGTGCCAAAAAACATGAGTTTTTATGAATCCCTTGATTTTTAAAGAACACAGTCAAATAGTTGCTAAGTTGACATATCTAATGTGAATAAAAAATTTCTAAAAATTAAGCAATAGAAAGATAACAAAATTTTTGACAAGTTGTTTTTATATTGTAAAATGAAATTCGAAAGAGAAAACTTGCTTTGACTTGCTAAAAATAAAAAAAAATCTAAAAATGGCATTTTTTCTCAAAAAGGGAAAAAAGTGTAACCCAACTTCTCATTCAATCTTTCATTTAGGGTACATCACACTTGTGACAAGGAGAATATGTTAAATGTGGGACTACATCATTATGTTGACTTAGCTAATACTTTGGAAGAAAGATGTGCTTTTTAAAGTACTAAGGTCACAATTTTAGAAATTTTGTTTGTTCATTTAACTTAGACATTGGATTGTAATTGATATTATTCCTATGATACATTGTTTATGAATTTAGTTCACATTTTCAAGAATGACTCCATCTAAATGAAACAAAAAACGTTTATGATATAAAATATATATTAAGCTAGACATGTTTGAATATAACAAAAATAATAAAAAAATTACTATAGAAAAAAGTCTTGAAAGTCATGTTGGAGATATTAAAATAACTTGGTCCATTACACCAAAAAAATTTGTGCATATGATAGCAAAGTTTAGCAAAAAAGGAAGTTAAAGTGACTTAAATCAATGCCCCTAGTCACTAGTCAACTTAAAATCCTATTCCATCACTAAAAATGCCTTATTACATAGTGGATCTTAAACTTCATTTAGGGGCTATGTATTTAAAATACACATTAATATCACTTTAAATATGAAATTTTCAAAAAGAATTCTTTTATTTAAGTCTATTAGACTAAATATCTGAGAGAGTCTGCGAGTTGTATCTGCCTCTATGATTAAATATTCTTAAGTTCAGAAGTTTAAATTTGATACGCTGGTTTTATAAAGATGAATCATGTATATACACAAGTTTTTGTGCATAAAACCGCGTATGGGTTTTGCTGACAGAAATTCTCTGGGTCAGTGCTCAGAACAGTTGCACTGTTGTTGGATAATCTTTGTTGTTGTTCCAATATTCATATTTCTATATCATTCTCTAAAGAAGATGCTTTGATGAATTGGTTGTTGAAGGTGTTCAGGATGCATCAGCTTAGGGGGAGCACCTGTCTTGTTGAAAATGATGCATTGTTGGCATTCTGATTGGTTTCTGATATACAAACTCTCCCTTGAGATATTTTGGTCCTGTTAATGAAATATCATTTCTGTAATTTGATGAAAAGGGGATGTTGACACTCATGATGTAAATTGTTCTATTAAGTCATGTAAGGACTTGTTCTACTTTGTAAACCCACTTGGTTGGGTAGTTGAGTCAAATATGTAATTCCACTTGGTTGGATCTTTGATGTAGTATGAGTCCTTGGTGATAAGAAAGGTCATACTTGGTTGAGATATAGAATCATGTACTTCATTGAAAATATCTGAAGATTCAGCTTGCACTCAGGGGGAGCATGGAAAAAATAGTGCCCTTTACTCTTGATGTTAAAGGGGGAGATAATTTTGGATGTTTGAATAATGGTTATGTTTAATGTATCTATCTATTGTGGTGATCAAACACCATCATGGTTGCCATTAAGTCCAAAGGGGTAGATTGTTGGCAATATGATTCTTATGTCTTAATATGTTGTCCTTGATGGCAACTCTTTGGTAAAATATGGAGTATATGTCTTCAGTAGAAGCTCAGGATTCTATTAGAAAAAATGTGTAATTTCCGGTAGAAGATTTGGTAATATTCATATTGAAGGTTTTATATGTGGGTTTGTTCAAGCCAAGGCACGTATATATGCGGAAAAGAACGATCCAAGTCGTGTATGCCTTTTGCGCTCCAAAAGGATGATACCAGGGGGCATTACCATGGTATTAGCCCACAAGATTGAGCACCATGTTGTCTATTTGATTTCGTCCAAGAATACCATCGGGAGCGATGTGGTTTTGACTCATGGTATTGGTAAAGGCTAAATCTATATAAGGAGAAGAATATCATAGTGCAAATGTGTGCATGTGTAAGGGCTATCACTAAATACTTCCCTCTAAAGTATATTGGCATAGGATGTACTCTATTTTATTGATAAATATGAATTTATGATACATTGGATAGATTGATGGATCAAGATCTCTAGACCTGAAATGACTATGTTCTTGCATGATCCATTGAAGAGATGATTATATCTGAGACCTGGCTCATGTTTGCTGAAGTGGAGTGAAGAAATCTGGGTTAGTTCTATAGATCTGAAACATTCTGCGTAATTAATATTTACATATCTATACACTATTTTTTCTCAGTAAAAGCGCGTATATACATAGATTTGTTCCAGAAAAGGCACGTATGGAAGTTAGGGTTTTCTGAAGCTTATTGCATAGGTTTTATATTATTGCTGTTATTTTTCTTTTGTCTGTCAATGAATTCTTCATGTAGATCAGGGTTGCTTGATTGTTGTATATACTGCTAAGTTGATTATGTACAAAACTAATCAATGAGTGAGAAAATATGTGTTATGATGACTAATTGATCAAGAGTTCTGCAATTCTGAAGAGATATCTAACTGAAAGCCTCAGATCTAGATCTGATACTGACCAAATTTTGAAAAAAATTATTCACATATCTATACACAGGTTTCTGTTAAGAAACGCATGTATACACATGGGTTCAATTAAGCAAAGGCGTGTATGGGATCCAGGGTTTTGTTGAAGTGTTCAGAAGGAAATATATGATCTGTTTTGTTGTATCACTGTTGTCTTTAAATGATGTCTTCATACAGATCTGGGTTGTTTCAATACTGATTATGCTGCTATTTGATTATGATTAAAGATAAGTGGTTGGTTGGTTGATTGATGATTCAATGAATTAATTGATGGGGTTATAAGTTTCAGTGTGATGATGTTCTTTGAGCTTAAATGTGTGGGGTGGGTCCAGTCTGAAAATCTGATGAAAAGAGGCCTACAAGTTGTGTCGTGTTGAAGCTGTTTGGATCCAATGTGAAAATTGATGAAATGTGTTTCACTGTGGTGTTGGTGTCCGGATATGAACAGAATTCAACCCTTTTCTCCACATAAATTATCAACCTGAGGGAGTTAGTTATTTCAAGACTAATGGAAATGTATATGCAGATACAAGTGCATGATCTATTGTAGATCACAGGTTTTAATCCATAACACACAGATCACTGTAACAATAATAAAATAAACTGCAGAAATAGAAAGAGCATCCACAACAATTAAACATAAACTATAACAGTAGCAAAGAAATCACACTAAAACGTAGACTGCAAGGAAAAATGGAAACACAACACCTTATCAAAAGAGTGGGCCCAACTCTCTGATCACGGTTGCGGTAAACTCACGAATTACAGGAGAAACAACAAGCTGATGTGCATTCAATTAATAATAGAAGAGATTCATTACAAGATATATATGTCAAAGGGCTTAACCCCCATTCACAGCTCGCAGGCCTCTTTATACAACTGTCCTGAAACCCTCGATTCTTCTCAACAACTCCATAATTACAAAAATACATCTTGTTACAACAACAACCTAGTTTCCCAGCAATAAACCGTAAAAAGGCCTGAAATGGCGTTGATACAAACAAGTTTGTTATGCTGTAACAAAAAATAAGGAAAACATTAAAGATGATGGGTTGTTCCTCAACTTTCAGCCACAATGCTCTTCTTTTAGCCAAATATGAAGAAATATCGATGTTAATATGTAAAAAGGTAAAAGCTCCATGACAAATACTTCATTAATCAAATATCCCATGAAAGATAGGGAAAAGGGTTTTACCTCATGCGTTTAAGAATAATAATGGTAGAAAGAGATAGAAAGAGAAGGTAAAATGGGAGAGGAAAGTATACAAATATGGTAGCCAACATCTCCCCCCAACTGGTCTATCTACATGTCCTCATGTAGCTCGTCGTCTCCTCAGATCCGGGTTGGACCGACTGTGATCGGCATGAACCTGTGTAAGGTCATACTCTTCAGCCATTTCTATCCCTGATGGTTTATATCCCTCTGTCAAAACAACATCCTTCCACTATTTTGGATCAATGTTGTATGCAGGAGTATACTGCTTGGCTAGCAACCAGATAAGGGGAAATTGAAATCTCAATCCCATCCATCTGACCCCATAGGTATGACTACATGCCACAAAATGTGGCATACTATCTAAATCCCATGCAAAGTTAGGAGCCATAAATGGTTCTCATTCTCTGACGACTGAAGATGACAACATCCACCTTTTCTAGCAACTGTTCGATGCTTCTTTACGAAACATCGTAGTCTGGCTGACACATAATTTAGCACACCATTTTTGGGTTTCCAACATGTGTTCTCTATGGCCCTCACTCTGTAAAAATGTATAATTCTTGTTATAAATGTTTGAGGACTGGCCATGCTCTTTCCTCATCATTAATGGCCTTCCACCTTGGTTTTCCTCAAACGTGGCCCAGGCCTTCCCCCACTTAATCTGATTGATGGTATAAGAGGTGAAATCTCTTAAATGGATGTCCCCCACGAATGGAACGGGGTTAAAGGACTGATCATGCCTTAAGTAATACCCATTCATTTAGAGCTTGTACATTAAGTGTTGTCCTATGATATCATGAGTTTTTAAAATATGGAGAAATTGAATGGGGTCCTCAATTTTGTACCAAATATCCTTATATATACTTTCAAAGCAAAAGAAAAAAAAAAATTCATGAAGGAATAAGGCATAGCTATGTGCAGGGGGTCTGCAGGCCATTACCTATTATGCCAGGGAGAACATCTATTCCTTATCTGTCTTCAGCAACTGCACTTGCTCTTCCAATTCCTCTATTCTGGCCTTTTGTTTGGCCTACTTCAGCCACGCCTTATATAACTGATCCATGTACCCTGTGATGATTCCGGCGGCCTGTTCTCGAAACCTAGCTATTTCATTTTTATGGTTGCTCGCAACAGACTGCCACTTCCAAATTTCAGCGACTAGTACAAATTCTCGGCCTAAAAAAACTCTTTGATTGGGCCGGTCTAGGTAGCTGCAGTGGAGACCTCGATTTTTGGCTTTATTGACCTCCATATGTAGACTTTTACCTTCCTTTTTATTCTCATGGTTTCACTGAACTGCAGCTGATACTTCTTCTTGACAGGAAACCTTATTTTCTCACACTGTTCAACCCATTCCTATTTAACAATAAATTAAGTTTTTGGGCCTATGAAAGGCTTAGGAGGTGGTGGAATGCTGTCGGAATTCTAGGCAGATTCTCTTGCCAAATCCTTCTGGTTGGGCTCCCTGTCTCTAGGGGTTTCTTCCTCTATGTTCCCTCCAGGAACTTATGCTGTCTGGGCAACACTTTCATTGACCACTCTGTGTTCTAGTGTTTCCACAGGAACTTTGTCTACTTCCCGAGCCTCTAAATGTTCTTGTTAGGTAGTGGTTGGGCCAATTGGGGGAACAACTACTTCCTCTGTTATTCATTTGGGCGAGCAGAATCTGCTCGCCCCTATAGGTATCATGAACTGGAATGGAGAACGGGGGATAGACTTATCATCCTCAATTCTGGCTTGAACCGGAACTTCACACGTTATACCTTAACCAGGGTCAATGCTGGTTCTTGTGGAGCAGCATCTATCCCACAACTTGTTTCCCTTATGTCCTCTCACGCTTTGTTCACCATTTCTTCTTCTAGTGTCGATGTTGGTTCTTGTGGGACAGTTTCAACCTCTTGGTTCATTTCTTCTCTTCCTTCATGTTCCTCATGAATTGCCTCTTTTTCCACAGTTGGTGTCAGTTATTGAGGAACAACGTTGATTTCGTAGGTTAACTCCTCCTGTCTTAGCTGAATTGGGGGTGGTTCTTGTGCAACAACCCTACTTGTATCAACATCCATATATGTTTGGGCAGGTCATGTTGTTTCTCACGAAACAACATCACTTGCAATTTCTCTATCCGCAATTTCACACCTTTGTTCTTCATTTTCAAAAGTCGATGACTGTACAATAGTATCGATTTCCTTCATGATGTTCATAATTTCTTCCTTTGTGGGCTCTTCAAGTGAGGATGTTTCTTGTGTGGTAGCCTCGGCTGTGTCACCAATGACCTCCTCCATTCTCGTTTCTTCTTCTGTGGGTTTTTCAAGCGAGGCCGGTTCTTGTGTGGCAGCCTCGGGTATGCCTCCAATTACCTCCTCCATTCTCATCTCTTCAGGTTCCTCCTGATCAATCATCATCTCTTCTTCCTCAGGTTCCTCTTGATCAACTTCCATTTCCATCTCCTTGGGTTCCTCTTAGTCAATTCCATCCAAATGTTCTGCTTCCACCAAACCAACCGGAGAGACTGGTTCTTATTCTCTGGCGGCAATAATGGCTGCCACCTCTTCTTCTGAGGACTCGTAGAGTTCTGCCCAGGAGACTCGAGGCCTGTTTATTGTGTGAACACCAAGCATCTTGTGCCATATGCTGCAACTGTTTCAAGAGGAAGAAGGGCATGTTTAAGGAATGCACCTGATCCTGTGGAAATCGGAGGTGGGATATAATTTTAAAGTGATACTTGAACAGAGTTGAGTCCCGACCCTCATAGGTAATGTATTTTATTACAACACCTGCAAATTCATTCCAAGATAGGGCGCAGTTCTGTGCTCGTACCCTCTACCCATTTTCACAATGCTCTCTCCTGCCTGTAACAACAATTCAAGAACTTCCAGGAGAGAAAATTTTTGAGAAAACCATTGCTGCCCCTACTGTCTCAACCCGCTGACCTCTACAATTACCTCTTCTGTGAAAAGAAATTCCAGACCTCTAGCCCCCAAATAATTCTCCTCTGAATTGAGTGTGAATTCCATTGTGATTCCTCCATCAAACCCCTGCAATCTATCAAAGTAGGTATCCCACCTGCATCGACAAAGACTTTCCAAACCTTTGGATTGCTGCAGACTGAAGCTGTGTTTTCAGGGTCATGTTGCACAGCCAACCCACCCATACCGTGAAGACTTGTAGTAGCACTCTCTGTAAAACCAAACCATTGGGTGAGGTGGTGGATACCAAATTTGGAGAAACAACATGGTGAAAATGGAAAGGTGGTAACGGTAAATACAGATGGTAACTCTCAAAAACCTAGAAAAATCATGAAAGGATATGGTAAGTGTGGTGAATAGAAATAATAATTGTTCGTATATGGTGGATGAGACATCTTATAGATCCCAATACGTATTAAATGATGATACCACATATTGATGTGAATCATCAGGTGTACCATGAGTGAATTGTCATACTTGATTTATGAGGCAATTATTACGTCGTCCTTGACATGACGGCACCTCCCCCAACTTAAATTTTGCCGTCTGAAGCATTAAAATCTTCACATGGGATATTTAATTAAATCAGTAAAAGTCACGTGGAGGCGTACTCGATGGCCTACCTGGACGATGTGATGGTTGGTAGGATGACGGTGCAGTAACTATGTGGATGGAGTAATAGCATCAGAGTAACAACGTCGGTGTAACAGCATCAGTGTAACAACATCAGAGTAACAACATCGATGTAACAGAATCGGTGCAATAGCATCGGTGCAACAGCATCGCTGTAACAGCATCGGAGTAACATCATTGGTGTAACAACATCGGTGTAATAGCATCGGTGTAACATCACTGGAGTAACAACATCGGTGTAACAGCACCAGAGTAACAGCACTGTTACACCATTTTTTGGTCATCTAACCTACTATCATTAGATGGACCCAAGTACACCATGTAAGACCAATTTTACCCTAAGTAAAATTTCTTTCACTATGTAAAATAACTTAATAAAACACATTTATTAGGTTGTTTATGGTCTAAACAGGAAACCCCAAAGGGAAATATTAAACAAACCTATATTTGTTTGATTTTCCTCAAGGAATAATTAATTAAACAATAATTCAATTATTATTCCTGGTCATGTTTAACCCAAAACAAAGAAATTAATTAGATAAATCTTTATTTATCTTATTATTTTCTAGGAATAATTATTTAAATCTTATTTAAATAATATTCCTTGTTAAATATGACCAAATCACGCATAAATAATTAAATAAATCATTATTTATTTGATTATCTTTCAACCACTTCCTTAAAATGATAAATAAATCATTTATTTATTTATTATTCACAAATAAAGGGATTTGACCCAAGTCAAATACTTTTTCCCTCCAACAAATATAATAAAATATTCCATAAAAGGTGGATCTAGCTTTGGTTAATGTTATTTTAATCATGCACCAAGATCTAGAATGACCCAATATTTTGTTATAAATAGGAGGTTTTCTCCTACCATTCTTCACCTTTTGTTGCCTATTAGATCACTCTGGATCTATACTCTTGGTCTGACTTTGAGCCATTATCATTGTCATATTTTCCATTGTTTGTTGTGTGAGCTCCCTTTGAGTTCTATCTTTGTCTCGGTTTTCTACACCAACAAGAGAGAGAAATGTTAGATCTGAAGTGCTGAGGACTTCCAAGAACCCATCCCACTGAGGAGAATTGGAAACACCTTCTTGTTTTCCTCCCAGGTGCCCTTAATACAAAAATTCTTTCAAAAAATATTGTTCTTGTCTTGTCTATTGGATGTATGGAGCAAAACCTTATTTTTACTACTTAATGTCTCTTTATGCATAGATCTGGTTTTTTGTAGCACTTGTCTTGATCAACTAACTGCAAATCTGAAGATATTGGCAGCCATATTTGATGTTAGGGCTATAATTTATGTGTAGCTAAAGTGGTCTTTTTTCGTACACTTTGAAAAAAGATTCATACTAACAAGCACCGTAGTAACAGCATCGGTGTAACAGCATCGGAGTAACAACAGCAGAGTAACAACATCTGGTGTAACATCATCCAATGTAACAACATCTTGGAGTAACAGTACTGCGAGAAATAGCATCCAGTGTAGCAGCATCGATCAAGGAGTAACAGCATTTGGTGTAACAACATCATGAGTAGCAGCAACCGAGTAACATCACCATGAGTAGCAGCAACCGAGTAACATCACCATGAGTAGTAGCAATCGAGTAACAACATCATGAGTAGTAGCAACTGATGTTTTGGGAACTTTTTCTCTGATTTTTACTCCTTAATAGTACTCCTGCAAAAATACAACAATATAAAACATAATTCTTTATTCTTTATTAATATTAATATTATTTTTTATTTTTTATTTTTTTATTTTTAATTTTATTCTTAATTTTTTAAATTTTTTATTTTTTTTTATAAAAAGGGTGCAAAGGAAGAATTCTTTGCACTGATGATCTTCAAACCAGATTTCTTAGAGAGGTGTTTAATAAAGGCATCCTTAGAGGTTGCGCGGTGGTACAATATCAGGCGATGTCCATTGACTATAAATGAAGCACGTGTATCATCAATTGTGACTGGCCTCGCTGTTCCATTATCAAATACAGCGTCCACCTCGTAAGGTCCCATCCAATGAGTGAAAATATTTTCTTTAAAATCCTTAAAGCGGGAGTCATAAAGTAGTGCCAAATATCCACTTTGAAACACCTTATTTTTAATAAAATTATCATGCCATTTCATTCCCTATTGTTGAATAGTAGTAGTTCTCTGGAGAGCCATTGAACAAATTTCATTTAGTTCATTGAGTTGTGCCAGTCGATGTTTCTGGGCATCTGACAGATCTAAACCAACTTCAAGAGCTACTCTCAGCGTATTGATCTCGAATTCTATTGGAAACAGCAGGGATTTCCCATAAACCAGCTCGAATGGTGAAAACCCAATTGTATTTCGCCATGTTTTTCTATACGCCCAGAGAACTTCTAGCAGCTTCTGAGCCCAATCTCAATGATGCTAAGCCATAGTTTTTTTCAAGATGTTTTCCAATGTCTTGTTTGTGCTTTCCACTCTTCCATTTGCCTGGGGGTGGTATGGAGATTTCGCTCTGTGCTTGACCCCATATTTCTGCATAATATTTTCTATCTTGTGTGATGTGAATTGTGCCCCTCCATCTAAAACAATCTCCTTTGGAGTACCGTAATGAGAAAAAATTTCTTCAATTAGAAAATATGAGACCACCTGCTCCGTTTCTTTCGCAACAGCTTTGGCTTCCACCCACTTAGTCACGTAATCAGTACAGACCAAGATGTGGACTTTCTGTTGGGAGGGTGGGTTAAAGGGTCCAACGAAGTCAATAGCCCATTTATCAAAAGGCTCGAGGACTACCTGTGCCTGCAAAGGAATTTCATCATCTCAACCAGGCTACCCCATACGTTGGCAACTATCACACCTCGTAACATAAATATGGGCATTAAAAAAAATGGAAGGCCAGTAATATCCCATTTTTGGCACCTTATGGCCTATTCTTTTGTTCGCAAAATTCCCTCCACAAGGGCCAACATGGGCAGCTTTCAATACCTCATAAATATCATCCTCATACACACAGTGCCAGATCTTCTTATCTGCTCTTGTATGAAAAAGGTACCCTGCCATCCAAGAATATCGGGCACTATGATGAATAATCTTCCAGTGTTCCCTATATGAAAAATGAGGAGGCACTTTCCATGTAACAAGATAGTTATCAATATCTGCATATCATAGAGGTTTAGTAGAAACTGCAAAAAAAATGTTCATCGGGAAAATTATCTTCTACAAGTGTGCATTCATCATTGTTATCCATTCTAAATAGGAAATCAGCTACTACATTATCTTATCCTGGCTTATATACTATTGTAATATCAAATTCTTGAAGCAATAGTAACCATCTCGTAATACGGATAGGAGTAATATATTTATTCATAAAATACCTGATTTCTACATGATCAGTATGGACAACAGTAGAATACCTGGTGATGTAGTGCAGGAAATTATTGACAGCGTAGATGACAGCTAAGAATTCTTTTTCTGTCACCGTATATTTTAGTTCAGCAGGAATTAAATTCTTTCTAACATAGTAGATTTCATATGGTGTTTTTTCTACTTGCTATCCTAAAACAGCTCCCACTGTTGTCTGAGAAGCATCAATATGTATGTGAAACGGTAATGCCCAATCAGGTCCTCGGAGGATTGGAGCCATGCACACCAGCCCCTTAATTTTCGTGAAAGTTGTCTCACAATCTTCAGCCCACAAGAATTTTGCATCTTTTGTTAGCAATTGAAATAGTGGATGTGCTATTTTAACATAATTTTCTATAAAGCGCTTGTAATAACCAACACAACCAATAAAGATACGTACTTGTGTGGGTGTTTTAGGTACCGGGAAGTGTAATATTACCTCTACTTTAGTCGGATCAACTTGAATTCCAGTAGCTAAGAGAAAATGTCCCAATACTACTCCTTCTTCCCTCATCATATGGCATTTGACTGTACTCAAAGATACATGGGTTTGTTTACATCTTTTGAGTACTTTCTCTAAATTTTCTAATCCTTCCTCAAATTAGTTTCCATATGGAGTAAAATCATCCATATGGATTTCAAATATATCATCAACCAAATCATAGAATATTCCCAAGATTGCCCTCATGAAGGTGGCAGGAGCATGACAAAGGCCAAATGGGAGGACCCTCTATGCAAAGGTTCCCCAAGGGCATGTAAAAGTTGTTTTATCCTTGTCTTCCAGGGCTATCTGGATATGATTATATCTACTAAATCCGTCTAGAAAGGAAAATAACTTCTTCCCAACCAAGGTGTCCAACACTTGGTAAATAAATGGCAAAGGAAAATGGTCTTTTTGTGTTGCCTTATTTAATTCTCTGTATTCTACACAGATCCACCATTTACCATTCTTTTTGGGAAAAATAACTAGCGGGGATACCCATTGGCTATCTGAGATGGGGTAAATGAATCCTACATCCAACAATTTTTGTAATTATTCTTTGACAATGTTCTTGAGAGACGGATTCATCCTCCGTTGAGGCTGTCTTACAGGGTGGAAATCTTCCTTAATATAAATATGATGAGTGCACAGGCTAGCAAGTATACCCTTCATGTCGATATAATCCTAGGTAAAAGCTTCCTGATGGTCTTGAAGGACCTTAAAAAGCTGTTTTGTCTGAGATTAAGATAGGTTTGGGTTGATATTGAGCATTTTCCCTGGTTCAATCTCGATTGGAGTACTATCGTGGGATGAGGTTATAGGAATTTCCTCAATGTCATCTTCAGATTCAGTGTTTTCCTATGTCTCACAGCTCATAGCAGATTGTATAATATGTTGAGTTGGGTCTGAAACAGAACTAGAATCACTAATGAAATCATTAATGGCATCATCTTGAGTTTCTGTTTTAAATTGAAGGGCCTGCCCAATAGTGAGAACTGGTCTAACATCTTCATTTCCAGGCTATGGCTCTTCCATAGCTAGAGGTTTTTGACGGGGTAATGATTTTTGAGATGGGCTTGCTTCTGCAAGAGGATAAAGCTTGATATTCTTCATAATTGTCCCATTTGATATGATCATGTGCCCAGATCGACACCCTATGTAAGCATTTGTAGTTGCAAGCCAGGGTATTCCTAGGATCAATGGGTGACCACCTACTGAAGATCAGGTCTGCAATATAAGGAGATCCATAGGGTAATGCCATGAGTCTACTGAAATGATCATATCCTCTAATTTCCCTACTGGTTTAATTGTGGATCTGTCTGCAAGTTCCAGGATAGTAGGGGTTGGTTTAATGTTTGCAAGTCCTAATGTGTTTGTTGTTTTAGCAGTAATAATGTTAATGGCTACTCCTAGATCCACCAGTACATTTGGGATTTCCACCCCATTAATCTGTACTGTTAGAATCGGGTTCCTGGGGTCTTCGTATTTTATAAGAATAACTTTTCCTAACATGATATCGGATAGTCTGCCCACTACATGAATGGATAGTGGATCCTTAGGTTTCCTCCCAGGTTTCTTTGAGCAGTATTATTTCAGAGTTTTTGCATGTAGAGGTACATCCCTTATAGCTTGTAACAGGGGTATTTTAACAAAGATATTCTGCAGTTCCCCTAGGAATTCAAATTCTGCTCAAGGGTTTGGTTTACTCAAGGTCAATCTTTCACAGTATGGAGGAGAAGTTAAATGACCTTGATTAGGAACAACTTAGGGAGGTGTCTCTCGCACTGTTATTTTTTCTGGTTTTTTGTCTTCATTGTCAAATTCTTCTGTAATAATGGGTGAAGTAGGTGCATTTACTACCTGGCCAGACTGTAGATTTATTTCATTGAGCCCCATGGTGGAAATGTTGTAGGATGGAAGGTTCAAAGTGTCTGTTTGTTGGACCCCTTTATTGTTCGGATTCGGGTTAGGCTAGATAGGAAGTTGGGGTCTAATGGCCGGGTTCCCTAGGGGTACATTCAAAGGCAACTAAATTTGTTATTGAGGCATAGGCTAAGGAAACTGTCCAGTAGGAGAGGGTCATTGATAGGTCTGATTCCAAGAAGGATTTAGACCGGCTTGAGGAACCCATTGTTTCCAAGGGGGATAATATATTAATACCACATGGCTGAAAACGGTGTAGATTGGGGATCCATATTAAAATTGTTAAAGTACTGGGATGAGTATTGAAACATACCTGGATCCATAGCCAATGGTCGAGGTTGCCATGGCTTCTTCTACCCCATGAAGTATAGCTGATCTACCACGTTTTTCTCACTTGCTCCTTGGAAAACTGCTTTCAGCCCAGGCAAAGAAGCACATGAACTGGTCGCGTGAGTCTTTTCACAGATCGCACAGGCTTCCACCGTGTTCAGCGGCCATTCCTTCATACGGTGCTTATTTCTGCACTATGGGCAGAATATGGCCATGGTTTTTTCCAACTCCATTTGCTTTTGTTTTTCTTGTAGAGTGTTGATTTGGGCTGAAAGTGTGCTTAAAATATCGGTCCTTAGATTTTCCAATAGATTTCCAATCTCTGCTTTAGTGACCCCTCCACTGGAGGTCTTTGATGAACGAACCCCTTGCCCACTTCTTGCAGCTCCCCATGAACACTTGATACAGAAATCAAAGACATTTTCGAAGTTTTCTTTCAAGATATCCCCTTTTTCTACTATATTCAGAAATTGCAGAGAGACTTCCCTAAGTGCTCAAAGAATAATGATCTTCAGAATGTCCTTGTCTTGGTAACTATGTCCAGACCTCTGTAGTATGTATTTAAATCGTTCTACACAGTCCTCCATATTTTCATCCTCTTTCTGTGCAAATTTAAAGATTTCTTCCTTAATGTCATGGGACTTACAATAATCTTGGTACTTCTCCAAGAAAACTTCTTTCAACCCTTCCCATGAGGTAATTGTACTCCCTCCTAGACCCATAAACCATCTCAGGGCTATCCCCTTTAGGGTAGCAGGTAATATCTTCAATTTCTAGGCATCAGAAATATAGTCATATCCGCAGCAAACAATATCAAACTAAAAAAGGAACGTATCAGCATCTTCAAAAGAGAGCCCATGAAAAATAGGTAGGGCTGTTAAAGGGATGGGTCTCATTGGTGCATCACCTGTGACATTTCCAACGGGAAAATCAATAGAGGAACCTATAGGTGCCATAAATACCCTCCAATACTCACTTGGAATTTTGACTGGTTCCGCAGCTATTATGTGGATTGATTCAACCATAGAAGGTTGCACCGTGCTCCCTTGCTGCCTTGGTGACTCAAAATATTTCAAAAATTCCTTTACCAGATCATAATCTCTTGTTTCAGCAACATGAATTTTTACATCACTACCTTGGTCTTTTGGGGATGAAAACCCTTTTTGAGGTTCTTCTTCCCAATTAGAATTAGTCAGTTCTTTTGATCCCATACTTACCACTTCTTCCCCTTCTGCTGTTGATAAGGATGCCTCCTCCACTGATACCTTTTTGGTTAAATTTTCTGTCGTAGAAATAACATCCTCTGGTACCGTGGATGGCATTGGTTGCTCTACAGACTGCCTTTCATACTTCATTTGGATTCTAACCCTAACAACAGCATGGGACGATGCCTCGGATCTAGATTTTTCAATAATTTCCTGAATGTATGTCTTCCTTCCGAGATCCTTCCCTTTCTTTGGGGGTCTTCCTCTGCACCTCTTATTCAAATCCTTTTTCATACAAATTGTGAAGAGGGTTCATCAAAAGGAATCAACAATCGCTCAGGACCCGGAGTAAGACAAATAACTTCCTCCCTGGGACGAGAGAAGAGATTCAAACAGAAAAATAAAAATAAAAAGAAAAATCAAAGTTCAGGACTTGAAGTAGAGTAGTCACATACCCTCCCTAGGATGAGAAGTTGGCCCCTAAAAGAAAACAATAAGAAATAGAATCAGAAAACTGGAAACTATGCCCAAAACTTAGGGCAGTGTTACAAAATACCTTCCCCAAGATGAGGGATTAATTTTTAATAATAGAAATAAAATTAGAACAAAGCAAAAAGAAAAGTGGCATGATATGCTCAGGACTTGGAGCAGGGTAATAAATGCCCTCACCAAGACAAGAGATCAATTTTACAGAAAAACAAATAAAAATCAGGAAAGAAAACACAAAGCATTTACGCTTAGGACTTGAAGTTGGGCAATAAATTCCCTCCTCAAGACGAGAGATCAACCCTGAGATCTATTGTAGATCCTATTCTTGCACTTGTTAGCCTTCCCTGGAAACGATGCCAAAATGTTGGTATCCAGATATGAACAAAATTCAACCCTTTTCTCCACATAAATTATCAACCCAAGGGCGTTAGTTATTTCAGGACTAACGACAAAGTATATGCAGATACAAGTGCATGATCTACTGTAGATCACAGGTTTTAATCCATAACACACAGATCATTGTAACAACAATAAAATAAACTGCAGAAATAGAAAGAGCATCCATAGCAATTAAACATAAGCTGTAACAATAGAAAACAAATCACACTAAAATGCACACTACAAGGAAAAAGGGAAATGCAGCAGTTGATTAGAAGAGTGGGCCCAACTCTCTGATCAGGGTTGTGGTAAACTCGCGAATTACAGGAGAAACATCAAGATGTTGTGCAGTCAATAAGAATAGAGGAGATTCATTACAAGATTTGTATGTCAAAGGGCTTAACCCTGATTCACAGCCCGCGGGCCTCTTTATATAATTGTCCTGAAACCCCCGATTATTCTCAACAACTCCATAATTACAAAAATACATCTTGTTATAACAGCAACCTAGTTTCCCAGCAAGAAACCATAGAAAGGCCTAAAATGGTGTTGTTACAAACAATTGTGTTACGTTGTAATAGAAAATAAGGAAAACACTGAAGATGATAGGTTGTTTATTGACCTGTTGCCGCAATGCTCCTGTTTTAGCCAAATCTGAAGAAATATCAGAGATAATATGTAAAAAGGTAAAACCTCCATGAAAAATACTTCATTAATCAAATATCCCATGAAAGATAGGGAAACTAGTTTTACCTCATGCTTTTAAGAATAATAATGGTAGAAAGAGATAGAAAGATAGGGTAAAATGGGAGAGGAAAGTATACAAATCTAGTACCCAACAGGTGGTGCTGAGGGTCGAAGCCTTCAGCGAGGGGGTCGTAGCTCCCTTCCAGTGGTTGCTAGTAAACGCGATCAAGGGGTAGTATCTCTCTTCCGAGAGTGGCTCATAAACGAGAGAAGGGGATCGTAGCTCACTTCCAGTGGTAGCTGGTAAATGAGATCAGGGGGTTGGACCGCCCTTCCAGTAGTAGCTGGAGAACGAGAGAAGGTTGAAGCCTTCTACAAGTGGGTGCCCGTGTGCTGGTATGAGTCTGCGCCAATACAAGATTGTAAGCAGTTTTCTTTATAAGAAATATTGAATACAAAGACGACAACAACGATGGTTTTCTCCCGAATTGGGTTTCCACCTTAAATCCTAGTGTCCATGTGTGTTTCTTATGTGTGATGATTTATTCTATTCTTACTGCACATGCTTACTTCTTACTAAGCATCTGATGAATGAATGATGCACTGATCTAAGTAAAGAATTATCTGCATAATAATATCTTTTGACATACTTAAGTTTGCTTAAAGGTATATGCATGTATGCGCTAGTTCGGTTCATTAAAGTCGCGTATAGACATCAGTAAGGGAAAAGTAAAAATTTTAAGTAGGTTATAAATACTTATTCACCCACCCCCCCCCCCCCCTCTTAGTATTTTTACCAACACATGTTCTTCATACTGATTTTTGATATTCTTCTTCGCATCACATCCCTTTCATTTGGCAAAACACGTGTTTTTTTCTTCCAATATTCATATATTGTTTTTTTAACATTTTCTCCAATTTTATATTTGTATGGTTGCCTAGAAATTGCTCTCCAACAAGCGAGTTCATCATTTACATATATTTGCAACCAAAATTTCCAATGTTTATGCAAATTTTTTCATGAGGTTCCTAATGCTCGTGCCAGAGATTTTACCAAGTGATTCTCTTTAGTACTTGATGAAACCACTGCCATATGTATTGTTCAACGTACAACTGAAAATTTTTTCTGTCTAGATCTGCTAATTGAATTTATAGCACTATTTATATTTTCTATCACAGTTTCCTTCATTTTTTTTATCTTTTTTTTTATTTTCAAATACCCAATAAAGTCATAGCTTCTTTTAATTTCCTTAATGATAGAAGACCTTTCAACATTTGGGCGTGAACTATCACATTTTCCTTTATGAAGTACATATCAAAAATGTGTTTAACGCGATATTGTATAACATGGCCGGCTCTTTTATCTCCATATGTGTGAGTGTCAACATTTTCTAACATCTCATCATCGACACTGATTTCATCTGTACATATTTGAATGAATATTACATAATAAGTTTACATATTCAGTAAATAAATAAATTAATAAATATGTATAATTTCAATAATATGTGCATGTGTTCAACATATATATATATATATATATATATATATATATATATATATATATATATATATATATATATACACCTTTTGATTCAATTTCTTCACTTAAATTCCTTTCAACATTTTCACCATCTTCAATCATTGGCTCAATATCTCTTTCACTTTCTCTTTCAAAATTTTGTATCTCATCATCAATGTTTTGAGGAATATCTCTCTCTGTTTACATTGCAAAATATTTTTCAAATTAGTTCATCAAATAAAAATTAAGCTTCACATTTTAGACTAGGAAAAAATTAAATATCAAATTCATAATATTTACATTTACATACCTGCTTCAACTTCTACTTGAGGTTGATTTTCCCTTTCAATATTTGAGAGTGCTTCTCTCTTTCTTTTGCGAGATTCTCTCCCCTCTTCTCTACGTTCCTCAAGGTCTCTTGTTCAATCATATTTCTCGTGCAGTTCCTTCAATTTTCCATGATAATAGAGTATGAAGTCACATGGTATCAGCTAGCACTGGGGCTAACCCCCTTCCTAAACTCCGCCACAAAATTTGTTTACGCCCACGGTTCGAGCTCTGGTCACATTACTACAGGGCCGATCCTTAACAGGCTAGTCTCCAACAACTCCGCCCGTTTCATATGCTGACTTGAATATACATTCACACCCACCCGACTGTTCAACGAACATCTACCACAGCGTGCCAGTCGGGTCGCCCTGCTCGAGGAATCGGGTCGAGGTTTCAAGACCCATGAACCTCAAAATTTGCATATGAATTTTCATCCAATGGCATGGGGCCACATGGCACCCACTGATAGGCCCATAATATAATAAAAAATATTAACTTTTCCATATAATTTTTTTTATATACAAAAATTGACATAATCAATTAAGTCAAAAAGTCTTGTTTTTGGAGGTCACTAGACGATTTCAAACCTTAGTAACTTTCTCATACGAACTCGGTTTTGAGAATCATTCATGGTGGTAGAATCACAGCGACGTGGCCTTTCTGTTCATTCAGATTTGGCACTCTTCCAAGCACTTTTAATTTTGAGCTATCATTCTCGTCCATGATCCAGTTCTGATCAAAATATATCTCAAGAAACATATGCAACAGTAAATGAAGAAGATGAAACAAGTATTGTTTTTTTTTCTTGTGATTCACTTCCTTGTGAATTCAGTGTTGAAGATAGTGATTACGAAAGTAAAAGTAATGTTATGGATCTAGAAGCAGAAATTTTTAATCTTAAGAATGAAGTTGAATATCAACAAATTCTATTTAATGAAAGGGAATGTATATTCAAAGATATGATTTCTAGATTGAATGATCAATTACAAGAAATAAATTCAGTTGTAAACTAAAGAAATAACAGATAGATTAGTGTTAAAAGCTACAGAATGAAGTATCCAATCATAGTGAAGGACTTGAAGCAAAAATAATCTCTCTCAAAGAAGATCTGGAAAAATCAAATAAGACGAATGAATAACTTCTACAAACATTTGAAGAACAAGAAAATGGGTTGAAATAAGAGATTCTAAAATTGAATGAACAAGTAGAAGAAGGAAGAAGGGTTGAAGAAAGTATGAAGAAGCAATGCCAAAGATTGGAAGTTGAGGTAAACATTTTAAAAGCTAAATTAGAGGAAAAGGATAAACACTTTAGTTTTCAAGATAGTACTAATATTCTGGATAATATTATTAGTAATCAAAGCTCTCCTTATATTAAATCTGGTCTTTGTTTTCATGAAACTGTTAAAGGAGAATCTAGTTCAAAAGAAAGTGCTAAAGATTCAAAGGATATCAATGCAAAACCTGAAGTGTTGAAAGAGACAAAAGGTCAACTAACGATCATGAATTCTCAAAGAAAATCATTCGCTCGTAACTATAGAAGTAGCAATCGATTTTATCCTTTCATCAATAATGTTTAATGATTTATATGTCATAATTATGGGCATGTTGCAGCCAATTGCAGAAGAATATTGTTTCAGTTGTAGACAAATAGACTCTACATAGAAAGGTTGAAAACTCCCAAGTACTCAGGTTTCTTTAAGGGTTATTGTTTTTCATGCACCCAATTTGGACATAAAGTTATCGATTGTCATAGAAGGAACATGAGGCAAAGTCATTATGATACCTTTGCTCTCTTTTCTGGTCACATAAGATGTTATGCTTGTAACAAGTTTGGGCATGTAGAAAACGAATGCATGAACATATCAATGAATCATCAAAGACATCATGACTGTCAAACAAATGATATCATAAGACCAAACAAAGTTGGATTCACTAACTTTAATGTTGACAAGCATAAAGAAGAAAAGATAAGATCTGATCTTTCTCTCTGTGCAATTAAAGACAAGGATGTATGGTACACTGACAGTGGTTGTTCTGATCACATGACTAGTGATAAGAGTAAGATGGAGTCTCTTTAGAAAATCAATATGGTAAGGTCATTCTTTCAAATGATGCTCCAACAAATATTTTGGGAAAAGGTAGAGCCATAATTAACAAAAATAGAAGGGAAGTTGATACCTTATTAGTTAAAATACTAAAACAAAACTTATTAAGTGTAGGTCAAATGGCAGATAAAGGAAATATAATTGTGTTCACTTCAACCAAATGCAAGGTTATGGAAGAATAAACTAGAGAAGTCATAGCAAGGGGATACATAAATGCTGATAAATTATATGAGTTTAAAAATATGACCTCTCACGGACGTGAGGAGGATTCAGACTCAGACTTAAAGAAGTCAATGCCCATTGCAGTCCATCGTTCTTGAAAGAATAATGTTATCTTCAACTGCAATGTGTAAAGGATGGTTTGGTAATTCTAGTTATTTATATTTCTGACAGTGCATCTAATGTGACAAGAGAAGACAAGTACAGGTGGTATAAGTTCAGGGGGAGATGGAGTTGTGAAATTTTCTATATTTCACTTTCTATACGTGGGTTTTATGAACTAAATCCACGTATACACGCGGATTCTAATGGTGACAGTTGTGTATGTTTTTCTCAGATAAGAAAAATAGTGAGGCGGACTCAAGAACAGTTTCTGAGATGCTTCTGATAGTAACAAATTTCTTGATATGATGTTGATGGTTATATCTGTTGATAGTAACTTATATACAAAAATAGATAATTATAAACTGTTGATTGTAGTTGTATATGTTGATGAAATCATTTTTGGAAGTAATGAAGAGTCCATGAGTCATAAATTTGCTTCTGTTATGTAGCAATAATTTGAAATGTCTTTACTTGGGGAACTAACATTCTTTCTTGGCTTACAAGTGCAACAAGAAAGAGATGGCATATTTTTATCACAAGAAAAATATCTTAATCAAGTTTTGAAGAAGTATGGGATAGGAGACTGCAAACCAGTGATTATGCCAATGGTAACTGGATGTGACCTCGGTTCTCCTGATGATTCTCCCATGGTGAATCAACCAGAATATAGATCCATGATTGGAAGTTTGATTTATCTGATCGGGACAAGACAAGATATCATGCATGCAGTTGCGATTGTTGGACGATTCCAAGCTAATCCAAAAGAGTCTCATCTTCAGGTTGTAAGAAGATGTCAAACCAGGAGGTAACTCCTCAAAATTAGAATGTGTATTAGCTGAAGGATGCACATGGATTTATACATGGAGGTGAGGCTATTGGGATTCATCTCCCAATGACTCTTGGCCTTCCTTATTTCCTAATATTAATTAATATACAATATTAAATATGCACACCCATCCATAGGATTAGGTGTCAACATTCCCCCCTTTAATCCAAAGGGATGTTGGTGAGTCCAAGCATCGATTTGAACTTTTCAAACTTTTCTCTTCCAAGTGCTTTAGTGAAGATGTCAGCAGTTTGCTCATTTGTGGAACAATGATGTAGATGGATGGTTTTGGCCTGAACATGATGTCGAATTAGATGGTACTTTGTATTGATGTGCTTTGTTCGATCATGGAACTTTGGGTTCTTGGCCAACTTTATTGCAGAAGTGTTGTCAATCATGAGTGGAGTGGAGTACATTTGTTTCATCTGTAAATCTTCCAGGATTTTCCGGAGCCACACAATTTCCTTTGTTGCTTCAGCTGCTACCACATATTCTGCCTCGGTCGTGGAATCTGCTGGAACTGACTGTTTGCGTGATCTCCATGAGACAGCTCCTGATCCAAGACTCATGGTGTAACCTGTAGTAGACACCCTTGTTTCTTTGTCGCCATCAAAGTCTGAATCAGAGTATCCGGTCAAGTTGAAGTCGCCTACCTGTGTATATTTGAGTCCAAAGTCTTGAGTCCCCTTCAAGTACCTTAGCACTCTTTTTGCAACAGACCAATGTCCTTCACAAGGTTTTTGCATGAACCTTGAGAGGATTCCAACAGCAAATTAAATGTCAGGTCTGGTGGTGGTCAGGTAGATAAGACTTCCTACAAGCTATCTATACTTAGTTGCATCCTCAAATTCCTTCCCTTCAATAGATGTGAGCTTCAAGTTTTGTTCCATTGGAGTGCTTAAGGGATTACAATCATTCATGCCAAATTTGTTCAAGAGATCTCCAATGTACTTCTTTTGAGAAAGAAATACGAATTTAGGATGTTGAATTACTTCAATACCCAAATAGTAATGAACATGACCCAAATCAGTCATTTCAAAACCTTTCTTCAACTCTTTCTTCATGGATGAAATATAGCTCTCATTGTTTCCTGTTATCAAAAGATCATCTACATATACCATAAGATATACAACTGTTTTTCCAAATTTCTTAACAAACAAAGTTGCATCATCAAGATCAAAATGTTTGAAATCAAGTTTCAGAAGATGCTCGGTCAATTTCTCATACCAGGCTCGTGGTGCTTGCTTGAGGCCATACAAGGATTTTACAAGTTTGCAAAATTTGTGTTCTTGACCCTTTATCACAAATCCTTCTGGCTGAGACATATAAAATTTCTCCTTTAGATCTCCATTCAAGAAGGTTGTTTTTACATCCATCTGAAGGACTTTCCATCCATTCTGAGCTGCTAAGGCAAAGAGAGTCCGGATGGTGGTCCATTTTGCTGTGGGAGCAAAAGTTTCTTCATAATCGACTCCTTCTTTCTGTGCGAATCCTTTTGCCACAAGCCTGGCCTTGTGCTTGTCAAGTGAGCCGTCTACTTTGTACTTGTTCTTGTAGACCCACTTACAGCCAATTGGTTTCGTTCCCAAAGGCAGATCAACCAGCTTCCAAGTGCCATTCTTTATCAAGGCATCATACTCCTTCTGCATCGCTTCTTTCCATTCATCATGAGAAGCGGCTTCATTGAAGGAAGTTGGTTCATGATCTGTAGACAAACTCAATTCACAGTTATAAGCAATATCCATATCAACAGGGGAATCAGAATTATCTACATCACCTTCGATTTCTTGAGTGGAACTTCTTGTTCCCGTTTTTCCAACCTCATCAGGATGAACATCCTCCAGTGTCTTTGTCAGCCATTTGGGGGGACCTTTCTGAGATGGCCCTGGCTGGTCACTTGACTGAGTTGGGATTGATTCAAGATTCAATCTCCCAATTCTGTCGATCACATCATCCAATGTCTCATCCGTGGTTGTTTCTTCATGTGGGGGAGAGTGTGGTTCAGGAAATGATTCCACAGTTTGATTCAATATCGGAATCCCCCCTTCAAGGTGTGGAATCACATTATCAAATTCTTGGAAAGACTTTTCATGTGTGAATCTATCCAGGCGATCAAGTTGCCGCTCAACAACCTTGTCACTCTTGGAAGATTCAAGAAATATGACATCTTTTGCTATAAAAACTTCTTATTTGCTTCATCATAGAGACAATATCCTTTGGAGGTATTGGAGTACCCCAAGAAGATACGTTTTCTGCTTCTAGCACCAAGTTTTTTCCTTTGACCCTTGGGTATCAAGGCATAACAGGTGGACCCAAAGACCCTGAAATGCTTTACCGAAGGAATGTGGCCATGCCACATTTCAAAAGGAGTTTTATTTCTAATTGAACTTGAAGGACACCTATTCTTTATGTAAATAGCACATAGAACTGCATCAGCCCAAAACATCAATTTTACATTCTTGAAAAATAACATGGAGCGGACCATATTTAAAATAGTTCTGTTCATTCTTTCAGCTACACCGTTCTGTTGTGGATTATATGGCACAGTTGTTTGATGTTTGATTCCATGTTGACGAAGATAATTTTCAAATTCATTTGAAGTGTATTCTTTTCCATTATGAGTACGTAGAGAGCCAATATGTGTTTGTGCATCATTTTCAATCCATGCATGAAAATTCTTGAAAGTTTGAAAAGCATCAGACTTATTCTTCAGTAAGTAAATCCAACACATTCTGGTGTAGTCATCAATAAATGTCATCATGTATTTGTTTCCATTTACAGAAGCAATAGGCATAGGGCCACATAAATCTGAATGAACAAGTTCAAGTTTCCTATGTGCTCTTGAGTGTGAATCATGAAATGGCTGTTTGATATGCTTTCCTAGAATACAAGCATCACATTCCTTAGGTTTTCTAGGAATTGTAGGCAGTCCATCAACACCATTTTTCTTCAACAAACGAAGGCTGTCATAATCTAAGTGTCCAAATCTAGCATGCCATAAAAGACTTGATGGAAATGTACCTTCATCATGATGTGAACTGAATGCAAAGTTTTGAGCATGAGCAGATGAACCTTTCAGCTTCAAGAGTCTCCCTTCTTCTATTCCCTCCATGACAAGTGAGTGATATGATGCTTTTCTGACCTCTGCCTTGCCATCAAACAAGTGAATTGAGTGTCCTTGCTGCCGGATTTCAACCAGGGACAGCAAGTTTCTCTTCAACTCAGGGAGGTATAGAACCTCATGTAGGATATGATCAGGAAGACCAGGCAGTTTAAGCCTGACTGTGCCAAGCCCTGATGGCTTGAGTTTGGATTTATCTGCGAAATATACTGCTCCATTAACTTTGTCAGTGAATTCTTCAAAAAAATATTTTCTAAATGTCATGTGACATGTTGCTCCTGAATCTAGCAACCAATCATCTCTCATGAAGTAAATGAAACATCAAATAGGTTTTCAGTTACACCATTTTTACAATGTGCTAGAATAGAATGAGCTGATTCAGCTGGTTTACCTTTGTCTTTTTCATTAGTTTTACCTCTGTCTTGATTTGTTTGCTGCTGAGCTTTAGATTGTCTGCCCCCCTTTTCTCTGAAGTTTCTTCTTCGTCTTCTGCCTTCTCTTCCTCTGGATGGACCTGAAGCATGTCTCTTTTCTCTTTGTGCCAAGTAGGCAGCCTCTTTAGAAGATGAAGGGACTGTCATCTTCTTTTGAAGGAGGAGAGAAAAAAACTTTGCTGGAAAATTTCTCTTGAAGGAGAGAAAACAAAAAAAATCTTTGCTGGAAAATGTACTCAGTTTAAAAGGACAGAAACTCTTTTTGCTAAAAGACTGAATTTAAAAAACACAAGCTCTTTGCTAAAAAAAAAGACACTGAATTTTGCACCAAAAAAAATATATGTATTTTTTTTGTTTGGGGAAATTTTTTTTATGAAATGGTAGGGAGGGCGATATTGTGAAAATGAAAAGTGGTATGGGAGGGCGGTATTAAACGATGGGAGGGGCGGAAATATAGTGTTTTGGATATTGTATTATGATATGTATATTGGGACAGCGAATGAGAGCGGGCGGTGTTTTATAATACAACGCATACCATGACAATAAAAACCATGTAATCACAATAAAAACCAGCGTTTAAATATAATGGACAGCGTTTAAATACAATGCATGGGCGGTATGGTCGACGGTGATACCATATGAATGGACAGCGTTTAAATATGAACGGTGGTATTAAATATGAGCGGTAATGTGTATACACCAGACAGTGTTTTATAACATATGAATGCCAGAATACCTGCGTTAAGGAGGCGGTAATGAAAATATGGATGGCGTAATGGTATTTGAAACTGTATGAGGTGGTTAACAGAGGCGTTTCAAAGCAGCGTGGAGAGGGAGCTCCAGTCGGAGTTATGACAGCGCTGCATCATATGCCAAGGGAGGACTTTGATAAATGATGATAGCGTATTATATGTGAAAGACAGCGTTTTGATAGTCGGGCGGACTGTATATATGGTATGACAGCGCTGGAGATGCTGGTATGGGAACGTTCTAGTCGACCAAACAACGTTTTATGACAGTGCTGAAATAGTATTAAACGCAAATTATATATGCAGTAACAGTGTTGTATGGTATCAAGATATTATATGCAGTGATATATACAAAGGAGGGAGCGAGTGAATGAGGCATGGAGCTGAGGGAGAGGGCGCAGAGTTTGAGGGATGGGAGGTGTATGCAGAGTGAGGGCATTGTATAGAGCTTTTGGAATGAAAAGCGATGTATGGAACGTAGGGGGAGAGCTGGTAGGTAAGGGAAATGGGTGAGTCGATGGAGGAGGCCCAAAAGGCCGTTACAAAAAAATTTTGAAATGGAATCTTGTAGAATGACAGAGCCTGCAATTTGCAGAATGATAGAGGAGCCTGCAGTCTTCAGGAGCTGCAAGAGCTGGAGCTGCAAATGTCAGGGCTAAATAGAGAAAAAAAATGCAGAATAACAGTCTAGCAATTAAGAGCAGCAGAAAACTATTAATAAAAATTGACTGAGCAAAGGAGAGGGAGTTACACTACAGGCATAAATGCCAATAGTGGAGCTGGCTTTGATACCATTTCAAACCAGGAGGTAACTCCTCAAAATCAGAATGTGTATTAGCTGAAGGATGCACATGGATTTATACATGGAGGTGAGGCTATTGGGATTCATCTCCCAATGACTCGTGGCCTTCCTTATTTCCTAATATTAATTAATATACAATATTAAATATGCACACCCATCCATAGGATTAGGTGTCAACAGAAGAATATTAAAATATATACAACGGACTCAATACTTTGGTTTATGGTATCCAAAGAATGTTGATCTCACTCTTCATGCTTACACAGATGCAAATTGGGCTGGAAATGTTGATGATCGAAAAAGCACTAGTGGAGGTGCATTATATATGGGGCCTCGATTAGTATCTTGGTTCAGAAAGAAAAAAAATTCTATTGCCTTATCTACATCAGAAGTACAATATGTGGTTTCCACATCTTGTTGCACACAAATTATTTGGATGATGCAAACTCTACAAGACATTCAAATCAAATTTTCACCTCCCATCTCCATTTTATGTGATAATACAAGTGCTATTAGTATCTCAAAGAATCCTATTATGCATTCCAAGACTAAGCATATTCCTATCAAGTATCACTTCCTACGTGAACAAGTGCTTGAACAAAAGGTTAAATTGGAGTATGTTCCCTCAAAAGAACAAGTTGCAGATATATTTACTAAAACTCTTCCCAGGGAAGTATTTGAATATCTCAGAGAGAATCTGGGAGTTGTCTCTGCCTCTATGATTAAATATTCTTAATTTCAGAAGTTTAAATTTGATACACTAGTTTCATAAAGATAAATCACGTATATACATAAGTTTTTGTGCATAAAACCGCATATGGGTTTTGCTGACAGAAATTCTCTGGGTCAGCGCTCAAAACAGTTGTGGTGTTGTTTGGTAATCTATGTTGTTGTTCCAGTATTCATATTCTATATCATTCTCTACCGAAGATGCTTTGATGAATTGGTTGTTGAAGGTGTTCAAGATGCATTAGCTTAGGGGGAGAACCTGTCTTGCTGAAAAGGATGCATTGTTGGCATTCCGATTGGCTTTTGATATATGATCTCTCCCTTGAGATCTTTTGGTCCTGTTAATGACATATCATTTCTGTAATTTTATGAAACGGGGATGTTGACATTCATGATGTAAATTGTTCTATTAAGTCATGTAAGGACTTTTTCTACTTTGTAAACCCACTTGGTTGGGTAGTTGAGTCAAATATGTAATTCCACTTGATTGGATCTTTGATGTAAGTATGAGTCCTTGGTGATAGGAAAGGTCATACTTGGTTGAGCTATAGAGTCATGTACTTCATTGAAAATATCTGAAGATTCATCTTGCACTCAAGGGGAGCATGGTCAAAATAGTTCCCTTCACTCTTGCTATCAAAGGGGTAGAGAATTTTGGGTGTTTGAATAATGGTTATGTTTAATGTATCTATCTATAATGGTGATCAAACACCATCATGGTTGCCATTAATTCCAAAGGGGGAGATTGTTGGCAATATGATTCTTATGTCTTAATATGTTGTCCTTGATGGCAACTCTCTGGTAAAATATGGAGTATATGTCTTCAGTAGAAGCTTAGGATTCTATCAGAAGAAATGTGTAATGTCCGGCAGAAGATTTGGTAATATTCATATTGAAGGTTCTATATGGGGGTTTGTTCAGGCCAAGGCATGTATGTATGTAGATAAGAACGATCCAAGTTGTGTATGCCTTTTACGCTCCAAAAATATGATACCAGGGGGAATTACCATGGTATTAGCCCACAGGATTGAGTGCCATGTCGTCTATTTGATTTCATCCAAGAATACCATCGGCAGCGGTGTGGTTTTGACTCATGGTATTGGTAAAAGCTAAATCTATATAAGGAGAAGAATATCATAGTGAAAATGTGTGCATGTGTAAGGGCTATCACTAAATACTTCTCTCTACAGTATATCTGCATAGGATGAACACTGTTTTATTGATAAATCTAAATTTATTATGCATCCTTGGATAGATTGATGGATCAAGATCTCTAGACCTGAAATGACTATGTTCTTGCATGATCCATTGAAGAGATGATTATATCTTAGACCTGGCGCATGTTTGATGAAGTGGAGTGAAGAAATCTGGGTAAGTTCTATAGATCTGAAACATTCTGCAGAATTAATATTTACATATCTATACACTAGTTTTTCTCAGTAATAGCGCGTGTATACACGGATTTGTTCCAGAAAAGGCACGTATGGACGTTAGGGTTTTCTAAAGCTTATTGCAGAGGTTTTCTGTTATTGCTGCTATTTTTTGTTGTCTGTCAATGAATTCTTCATGTAGATCTAGGTTTCTTGATCGCTGTATATACTACTAAGTTGATTATGTACAAATCTGAACAATGAGTGAGAAAATATGTGTTATGATGACTGACTGATCAAGATTTCTACAATTCTAAAAAGATATCTGACTGAAAACCTCAGATCTGGATCTGAGACTGACCAAATTCTGAAAAATAGTATTCACAGATCTGCATGCAGGTTGTTGTTAAGGAAAGCATGTATACGCATGAGTTCAGTTAAGCAAAGGTGTGTATAGGATCCAGGGTTTTGCTGAAGTGTTCGGAAGGAAATATCTAATCTGTTTTTTGGTATTACTGTTGTCTTTCAATGATGTCTTCATACAAATTTGGGTTGTTTCAATACTGATTATGCTGCTAGTTGATTATGATTAAATATCAGTTGTTGGTTGGTTGATTGATGATTCAATGAATGAAGTTATGGGGTTATAAGTTTCAGTTTGATGATGTTCTTTGAGTTTAAATGTGTGGAGTGGGTCCAGTCTGAAAATATGATAAAAAGAGGCCTACAAGTTGTGGCGTGTTGAAGTTGTTTGGATCCAGTGTGAAAATTGATGAAATGTGGTTCACAGGGGTGTTGCTATCCAGATATGAACAAAATTCAACCCTTTTCTCCACAAAAATTATCAACCCGAGGGCATTAGTTATTTCAATACTAATGGAAAATTATATGCAGGTACAAGTGCATGATCTATTATAGATCACAGGTTTTAATTCATAACACATAGATCACTGTAACATCAATAAAATAAATTGCAAATATAGAAAGAGCATCCACAAAAATTAAACATAAATTGTAACAGTAGCAAAGAAATCACACTAAAATGTACACTGCAAGGAAAAAGGGAAACACAACACCTGATCAGAAGAGTGGGCCCAACTCTCTGATCGGGGTTGCGGTAAACTCACGAATTACAGGAGAAACAACAATCTGATGTGCATTCAATTAATAATAGAAGAGATTCATTACAAGATATGTATGTCAAAGGGCTTAACCCCGATTCATAGCCCGCAGGCCTCTTTATACAATTGTCCTGAAACCCCCCGATTCTTCTCAGCAACTCCATAATTACAAAAATACATCTTCTTACAAAAACAACCTAGTTGCCCAGCAAGAAACCATAAAAAGGCCTAAAATGGCATTGATACAAACAAGTCTATTACGCTATAACAAAAAATAAGGAAAACATTGAAGATGATGGGTTGTTCCTCGACTCACGGCTGCAACGCTCCTGTTTTAGCCAAATCTAAAGAAATATCAGTGTTAATATGTAAAAAGGTAAAAGCTCCATGACAAATACTTCATTAATAAAATATCCCATGAAAGATAAGGAAAATGGTTTTACCTCATGCATTTAAGAATGGTAGAAAGAGATAGAAAGATAGGGTAAAATGGGAGAGGAAAGTATAAAAATCCGGTACCCAACATCTCCCCCCAACTAGTCTATCTGTATGTCCTCATGTAGCTCGTCGTCTCCTCAGATCCAGGTTGGACTGACTGTGATCGGCATGAATCTGTGTAAGGTCATACTCTTTAGCCATTTCTGTCCCTAGTGGTTTATATCCCTCTGTCAAAACAACATCCTTCCACTATTCTGGATCAACATTGTATGAAGGAGTATACTACTCGGCTGGCAACCAGATAAGGGGAAATTGAAATCTCAATCCCATCCATCTGACCCCACAGGTATGACTTCATGCCACGAAATGTGGCATTCTCTCTAAAGCTCGTGAAAATTTAGGTGCCCCAAATGGTTATCATTCTCTGATGACTGAATATGACAACATCCACCTTTTCTGGCAACTGTCCAACGCTTTTTTATGGAACATCTTAATTTGGCCGACACATAAGTTATCACACCATTTCTGGGTTGCCAACATGTGTTCTCTATGGCCCTCAATCTGTAAAAAATTATGATTCTTGTTATAAATGTTTTAGGACTGGCCATGCTCTTTCCTCATCATTAATGGCCTTCTAGCTTGGTTTTCCTCAAATGTGGCCCAGGCCTTCCCCCACTTAATCTGATTGATGGTATAAGAGGTGAAATCTCTTAAATGGATGTCCCCCACGAATGGAACGGGGTTAAAGGACTGGTCATGCCTTAAGTAATACCCATGCATGTAGAGCTCACACATTAAGTGTTGTCCTATGATATCATGAGTTGTTAAAATACGAAGAAATTGAATGGGGTCCTCAATTTTATACCAAATCTCCTTATATATACTTTCAAAACAAAAAAAAAGAAGAAATTTTTCATGAAGGAATAGGGAATAGCTATGTGCAGGGGGTCTGTAGGCCATTACCTGCTGTGCTGGGGAGAACATCTTCTCCTTATCTGTCTTCAGCA
The DNA here is from genome assembly GCA_034641835.2 of Pinus albicaulis. Taxonomy (NCBI): domain Eukaryota; kingdom Viridiplantae; phylum Streptophyta; class Pinopsida; order Pinales; family Pinaceae; genus Pinus; species Pinus albicaulis. The sequence continues at coordinate 1,250,460,541 of CM076579.1, read as the reverse complement.
ACTGCACTTGTTCTTTCAATTCCTCTATTTTGGCCTTTTGTTTGGCCTCCTTGAGCCGCGCCTTGTATAACTGATCCATGTACCCTGTGACAACTCTGGCGACCTGTTCTTGAACCCTATCTATTTCATTTTTATGGTCGCTCGCAGCATATTGCCACTTCTGAATTTTAGCGGCCAGTACAAATTCTCGATCTTCAAACAACTCTTCGATCGGGCCAGTCTAGGTAGCTGCAGTGGAGACCTCAATTTCAGCTTTATTTCCCTCCATATGTAGATTTTTATCTTCCTTTTAAGCTGGAAAACTTGCTTTTTGAAGTCTCAAACCTCCCTTTTTGGTCTCATGGTTTCACTGAACTGCAGCTGATACTTCTTCTTGACAAGCAACCTTCTTTTCTCACACTGTTCAACCCATTCTTGTTTAACAATAAATTCAGTTTTTGGGCCTATGACAGGCTTAGGAGGTAGTGGAACGCTGTCACTATTCTTGAAAGATTCTCTTGCCAAATCCTTCTGGTCAGGCTCCCTATCTCTAGGGGTTTCTTCCTCTATGTTCCCTCCGGGAACTTATGTCATCTGGGCAACACTTTCATTGACCACTCTGTGTTATGGTGTTTCCACAGGAACTCTGTCTGCTTCCCGAGTCTCTAAATATTCTGATTTGGTAGTGGTTGGGCCAATCTTGGCCATGTCAACTAATTTAAGCACTGGGGGAAAAACTACCTCCTCTGTTATTCTTTTGGGCGAGCGGAATCCCCTCGCCACTCTAGGCATCATGGATTGGAATGGAGAGTAGGGGACAGACTTATTGTCAAACCAGGAGGTAACTCCTCAAAACTGGAATTGTATATTAGCTGAAGAATGTACATGCTTATATAGATGGGAAGTGAGGCTATTGGGATTCAGCTCCCAATGACTCTTGGCCTTCCTTATTTCCTAATAATAAATAATATACAAAAATAAATGTGCACACCCATCCATAGGATTAGGTGTCAACATTCCCCCCTTTAATCCGAAGGGATGTTGGTGAGTCCAAGCATCGATCTGAACTTTTCAAACCTTTCTCTTCCAAGTGCTTTGGTGAAGATGTCAGCAGTTTGCTCATTTGTGGAACAATGATGTAGATGGATGGTTTTGGCCTGAACATGATGTCGAATGAGATGGTACTTTGTATTGATGTGCTTTGTTCGATCATGGAACTTTGGGTTCTTGGCCAACTTTATTGCAGAAGTGTTGTCGATCATGAGTGGGGTGGAATACATCTGTTTCATCTGCAAATCTTCCAGGATTTTCCGGAGCCACACAATTTCCTTTGTTGCTTCAGCTGCTGCCACATATTCTGCCTCGGTCGTGGAATATGCTGGAACTGACTGTTTGCGTGATCTCCATGAGACAGCTCCTGATCCAAGACTCATGGTGTAACCTGTAGTAGACACCCCTGTTTCTTTGTCGCCATCAAAGTCTGAATCAGAGTATCCGGTCAAGATGAAGTCGCCTACGTGTGTATATTTGAGTCCAAAGTCTTGAGTCCCCTTCAAGTACCTTAGTACTCTTTTTGCAGCAGACCAATGTCCTTCACAAGGTTTTTGCATGAACCTTGAGAGGATTCCAACAGCAAATGAGATGTCAGGTCTGGTGGTGGGCAGATAGATAAGACTTCCTACAAGCTGTCTATACTTAGTTGCATCCTCAAATTCCTTCCCTTCAACAGATGTGAGCTTCAAGTTTTGTTCCATTGGAGTGCCTAAGGGTTTACAATCATCCATGCCAAATTTGTTAAAGAGATCTCCAATGTACTTCTTTTGAGAAAGAAATATGAATTTAGGATGTTGAATTACTTCAATACCCAAATAGTAATGAACATGACCCAAATCAGTCATTTCAAAACCTTTCTTCAACTCTTTCTTCATGGATGCAATATAGCTCTCATTGTTTCATGTTATCAAAAGATCATCTACATATACCACAAGATATACAACTGTTTTTCCAACTTTCTTAACAAACAAAGTTGCATCATCAAGATCAAAGTGTTTGAAATCCAGTTTCAGAAGATGCTCGGTCAACTTCTCATACCAGGCTCGTGGTGCTTGCTTGAGGCCATACAAGGATTTCACAAGTTTGCAAACTTTGTGTTCTTGACCCTTTATCACAAATCCTTCTGGCTGGGACATATAAACTTTCTCCTTCAGATCTCCATTCAAGAAAGCTGTTTTTACATCCATCTGATGAACTTTCCATCCACTCTGAGCTGCTAAGGCAAAGAGAGTTCGGATGGTGGTCCATTTTGCTGTGGGAGCAAACGTTTCTTCATAATCAATTCCTTCCTTCTGTGCGAATCCTTTTGCCACAAGCCTAGCCTTGTGCTTGTCAAGTGAGCCGTCTGCTTTGTACTTGTTCTTGTAGACCCACTTACAGCCAATTGGTTTCGTTCCCAAAGGCGGATCAACCAGCTTCCAAGTGCCATTCTTTATCGAGGCATCATACTCCTTCTGCATCGCTTCTTTCCATTCATCATGAGAAGCGGCTTCTTTGAAGGAAGTTGGTTCATGATCTGTAGACAAACTCAATTCACAGTTATAAGCAATATCCATATCAACAGGGGAATCAGAATTATCTACATCACCTTCGATTTGTTGAGTGGAACTTCTTGTTCCTGTTTTTCCAACCTCATCGGGATGAACATTCTCCAGTGTCTTTGTCAGCCATTTGGGAGGACCTTTCTGAGATGGCCCAGGCTGGTCATTTGACTGAGTTGGGATTGATTCAAGATTCAATCTCCCAATTCTGTCGATCACATCATCCAATGTGTCATCCGTGGTTGTTTCTTCATGTGGGGGAGAGTGTGGTTCAGGAAATGATTCCACAGTTTGATTCAATATCGGAATCCCCCCTTCAAGGTGTGGAATCACATTATCAAATTCTTTGAAAGAATTTGCATGTGTGAATCTATCCAGGCGATCAAGTTGCCGCTCAACAACCTTGTCACTCTTGGATGATTCAAGAAATATGACATCTCTTGCTATCACAAACTTCTTATTTGCTTCATCCTAGAGACGATATCCTTTGGAGGTATTGGAGTACCCCAAGAAGATACATTTTCTGCTTCTAGCACCAAGTTTGTTCCTTTGACCCTTGGGTATCAAGGCATAACAGGTGGACCCAAAGACCCTGAAATGCTTTACCGAAGGAATGTGGCCATGCCACATTTCAAAAGATTTATTTCTAATTGAACTTAGAAGGACACCTATTCTTTATGTCATGACTGCCATTGCATCATTTGAAACATCAATTTTACATTCTTGAAAAATATAACATGGTGGATATGCTTTAAGATAGTTTGCATTTATTTACTTCATTGATTACTACATTTGGCGGATTACTAATCATTCTGGTTTGGGAATGTTTGATTCCATGTTGACGAAGATAATTTTCAAATTCGTTTGAGGTGTATTCTTTTCCATTATCAGTACGTAGAGCCAATATGTGTTTGTGCATCATTTTCAATCCATACATGAAAATTCTTGAAAGTTTGAAAAGCATCAGACTTATTCTTCAGTAAGTAAATCCAACACATCCTGGTGTAGTCATCAATAAATGTCATCATGTATTTGTTTCCATTTGCAGAAGCAATAGGCATAGGGCCACATAAATCTGAATGAACAAGTTCAAATTTCCTATGTGCTCTTGAGTGTGAATCATGAAATGGCTGTTTGCTATGCTTTCCTAGAATACATGCATCACATTCCTTAGGTTTTCTAGGAATTGTAGGCAGTCCATCAACACCATTTTTCTTCAACAAACGAAGGTTGTCATAGTTTAAGTGTCCAAATCTAGCATGCCATAAAAGACTTGATGGAAATGTACCTTCATCATGATGTGAACTGAATGCAAAGTTTTGAGCATGAGCAGATGAACCTTTCAGCTTCAAAAGTCTCCCTTCTTCTATTCCCTCCATGACAAGGGAGTGATCTGATGCTTTTCTAACCTCTGCCTTGCCATCAAACAAGTGAACTGAGTGTCCTTGCTGCCGGATTTCGATCAGGGACAGCAAGTTTCTCTTCAACTCCGGGAGGTATAGAACCTCATGTAGGATATGATCGGGAAGACCAGGCAGTTTAAGCCTGACTGTGCCAAGCCCTGATGGCTTGAGTTTGGATTTATCTGCGAAATATACTGCTCCATCAACTTTGTCAGTGAAATCTTCAAAAAAATCTTTTCTAAATGTCATGTGACATGTTGCTCCTGAATCTAGCAACCAATCCTCTCTCCATGAAGTAAATGAAACATCAAAGAGGTTTTCAGTTACTCCATTGTTACAATGTGCTAGAACAGAATGAGCTGATTCAACTGGTTTACCTTTGTCTTTGTCATCAGTTTTACCTCTGTCTTGATTTGTTTGCTGCTGAGCTTTAGATTGTCTGCCCCCCTTTTCTCTGAAGTGTCTTCTTCGTCTTCTGCCTTCTCTTCCTTTGGATGAACCTGAAGCGTGTCTCTTTTCTCTCTGTGCCAAGTAGGCAGCCTCTTTAGAAGATGAAGGGACTGTCATCTTCTTTTGAAGGAGGAGAGAAAAAAAACTCTGCTGGAAAATTTCTCTTGAAGGAGAGAAAACAAAAAAATCTATTGCTGGAAAATATACTCAATTAAAAGGGCAGAAACTCTTGCTGGAAAAATTTTTCTGAGTTTAAAAACTCTTTCTGGAAACTAAATCTGCTCAGAAAACTTTGCTAAAGACTGAATTTTTAAAAAACACTCTATGCTATAGACTGATTCTGCATAAAAAAAAATGTATTTTTTTTTGTTTGGGGAAAATAATGTATATGAAAAAATGGGATTATGAATGGGAAGGGATGGAATTATAAATGGGAAGGGGGCGGAATGAAATTATTGAACGATGGGACAACATACAATATATATGGGACAGCATACAATATATATGGGACAGGGGGCGTATTATGAATGGGAATGGGACAGCGTTCAATATATAATGGGAAGGGGGCGTTCAATGTATACATGGGACAGCGTTCAATATATACGTGAATTTGACAGCGTTTAATGTATATGGGAGTGTGATATATATAAGCGGTATTCAATGTACATGGGACAGCGTTTACTGTGAGGGCGTATTGCAGAGCTGAGAGGGGCGGATAAGGGAGGGCCGGCGTAGGTGTAGCAGCCGGGGAAGCAGGCCATGGAGTAAGAGCGGTAACGAAGGCTGTGTTGGAATGAGTAGTGCGTAGGGAGCGTTTAGAGTGGGAGAGGGGCGTGTGTAATGTTTCTGGAAGAGCGCTGAGGGACGTAGCTCGATAGGGGAGAGGGAATAGCAGGTGGGTAGCGTAGGCCTGGAGCAGAGGGGCGTGTGCGTATGGGCAAAGGAATTATAAAGGAGGGGGGATAGTTGCTGCGTGGGACGGAGCCTGCGGTTATGGAGAGACGCAGAGCATTGTTTGGTTGAAAAAATCTCACACTTTCAAAATCTCACGCAAACATTTGATGCTGGAATGTTTGCAGATGCGTTGGGAAGGGAGTGTGTGAGCGCAGTAAGGGAGCGTATGTGAGGTAGTGTTGGAATAGCGCAGAGTGTGTTGGTAGGGTGAGATTCGTAGCGTATGAAGTGGGCTGTGCGAGTAGTGGCGTAGGGATTTGATAATTGCAGAGAGGAGGGGGCCGAAGGCCCTGAAGGAGCTGTAGGAGCGTTGGTTGATTGAGAGGGGAAGGCAAACAGTCGACGGGTGCGTAGGACTGAGTGTAGAGATGAGGGAGCCCGAGAATGGGTCGATAGGTATGGAGTGGGGAAAGGAGAATGAGGAGGCCCAAAAGGGCGTTTCATAAAAAAAAATTGAACTTGAATCTGCAGAAGACAGTTGCAGGACTGCTGGACTGGCAGAGCCTGCAATTTGCAGATTGACAGAGCCTGCAGTCTGCAGGAGCTGGAGCTGCAAATGTCAGTGCTATTTAGGGAAAAAAAATGCAGAATAACAGTCTAGTAATTAGGAGCAGCAGAAAACAATTAATAAAATTGACTGAGCAAAGGGTAGGGAGTTACACCACAGGGCAGAAATGCTAAATGTGGAGCTGGCTCTGATACCATGTCAAACCAGGAGGTAACTCCTCAAAACTGGAATTGTATATTAGCTGAAGAATGTACATGCTTATATAGATGGGAATTGAGGCTATTGGGATTCAGCTCCCAATGACTCTTGGCCTTCCTTATTTCCTAATAATAAATAATATACAAAAATAAATGTGCACACCCATCCATAGGATTAGGTGTCAACACTTATCATCCTCAATTCTGGCTTGAACCGGAGCTTCCCACGTTATTACCTTAATCGGGGTCGATGTTGGTTCTTGTGGAGCAGAATCTATCCCACAACTTGTTTCCCTTATATCCTCTCACTCTTTGTTCACCATTTATTCTTCTAGTGTCGATGTTGGTTCTTGTGGGACAGTATCAACCTCCTAGTTCATTTCTTCTCTTCCTTCATGTTCCTCATGAATTTCCTCTTTTTCCACAGTTGGTGTCAGTTCTTGAGGAACAACGTTGAGTTCACAAGTTAACTCCTCCTGTCTTAGCCGAATTGGGGGTGGTTCTTGTGTAACACCCCTACTTGTATCAACATCCATATCTGTTTGGGCAGGTGATGTTGTTTCTTGTGAAACAACATCACTTTCCATTTCTTTGTTTGTAATTTCACACCTTTGTTCTTCATTGTCAAAAGTCGATGACTATACAAAAGTATCGATTTCCTTCATGATGTTCATAATTTATTCCTCTGTAGGCTCTTCAAGCAAGGCTGGTTCTTATGTGGCAGCCTCGACTGTGTCACCAATGACCTCCTCCATTCTCGTTTCTTTTTCTGTGGGTTTTTCAAGCGAGGCTGGTTCTTGTGTGGTAGCCTCGAGTATGCCGCCAATTACCTCCTCCATTCTCATCTCTTCAGGTTTTTCTTGATCAATCATCATCTCTTCTTCCTCAGGTTCCTCTTGATCAACTTCCATTTCCATCTCCTCAGGTTCCTCTTGGTGAATTCCCTCTGAATGTTCTTCTTCCACCAAACCAGCCAGAGAGATTGGTTCTTCTTCTCTAGCGGCAATAATGGCTGCCACCTCTTCTTCTGAGGACCCGCAAAGTTTCCTGTGCCATATGTTGCAGATGTTTCAAGAGGAAGAAGGGCATATTTAAGGAATGCACCTGAACCTGTAGAAATCGGAGGCACGTTAGAATTTTAAAGTGATACTTGAACAGAGTAACAACACCATGAGTAGCAGCAACTGAGTAACAACACCATGAGTAGCAACAATCAAGTAACAACATCATGAGTAGCAGCAACTGATGTTTTGGGAAATTTTTGTTTGATTTTTACTCCTTAATAGTAACTCCTGCAAAAAGACAACAAAATAAAACATAATTATTTATTATTTATTATTATTATTATTTATTTATTTAATTTAATTTTTTTTATTTTAAATTTATTTATTTTTATAAAAAGGGAGTAGAGAAAGAATTCTCTATGTTGATGACCTTCAAACCAGATTTCTCAAAGAGGTGTTTAATAAAGGCATCCTTAGAGGTTGGGCGGTGGTACAATCTTAGGCGATGTCCATTGACTATAAATGAATCACTTGTATCATCAATTGTGACTGGCCTGACTGTTCCATTATCAAATACAATTTCCACCTTGTAAGGTCCCATTCAACGAGTGCAAAGCTTTTCTTTAAAACCCTTAAAGCGGGAGTCATAAAGTAGTGCCCAATATCCACTTTGAAACACCTTATTTTTAATAAACTTATCATGCCATTTCATTCTCTGTTGTTGAATAACAATAGTTCTCTGGACAACCATTGAACGGATTTCATCTAGTTCATTGAGTTGTGCCAGTCGATGTTTCTAGGCATCTAACAGATCTAAACCAACTTCAAGAGCTACTCTGAGCGTACTGATTTCAAATTCTATTGGAAACAACGAGGATTTCCCATAAACCAGCTCGAATGGTGAAAACCCGGTTGTATTTCGCCATGTTGTTCTGTACGCCCAGAGAGCTTCTGGCAGCTTCTGAGCCCAATCCCGACAATGGTAAGCAACAGTTTTTGTCAAGATGTTTTCCAATTTCTTTTTTGTGCTTTCCACTTTTCCATTCGCCTGGGGGTGGTATGGAGATGTCACTTTGTGCTTAACCCCATATTTATGCATAAGCTTTGCTATCTTGTGTGATGTGAATTGTGCCCCTCCATATGAAAAAATATCTCTTGGAGTACCGTAACGAGAAAAAATTTCTTCAAATAGAAAATCTGAGACCACCTGCTCCGTTACTTTCGCAACAGCTTTGGTTTCCACCCACTTATTCATGTAATAAATACATACCAAGATGTGAACTTTCTGCTAGGGGGGTAGGTTAAAGGGTCCAACGAAGTTAATAGCCCATTTCTCAAAAGGCTTGAGGACTACCTGTGCCTGAAAAGGCATTTCATCAGCTCGACCGGGCTGCCCCATACGTTGGCAACTATCAACCCTCGTAACATAAATCTGGGCATTACGAAAAATGGAAGGCCAGTAATATCCCATTTGTAGCACCTTATGGCCTATTCTTTTGTCCACAAAATGCACTCCACAAGGGCCATCATGGGCAGCTTTCAATAGCTCATAAATATCATCCTTAGACACACAGTGTCAGATCTACTTATCTTCTCCTATATGAAAAGGGTACCCTGCCATCCAAGAATATCAGGCACTATGATGAATAATCTTCCACTGTTCCCTGTATGACAAATGAGGAGGCACTTTCCCTATAGCAAGATAGTTAGCAATATCTGCTTACCACGGAGGTTTAGTAGAAACTGCAAAAAAAATGTTCATCAGGAAAACTATCTTCTAAAGGTGTGCATTAATCATTGTTATCCATTCTAGATAGGAAATCAGCTACTACATTATCTTTTCCTAGCTTATCTACTATTGTAATATCAAATTCTTGAAGCAATAGTAACCATCTCGTAATACGGCCAGGAGTAATAGGTTTATTCATCAAATACCTGATTGCTGCGTGATCAGTATGGACAATAGTAGAATACCCAGAGATGTAGTGCTGAAACTTATTGACAACGTAGATGACAGCTAAGAATTCTTTTTCTATCACCTTATATTTTAGTTCAGCAGGAATTAAATTCTTGCTAACATAGTAGATTGCATACGATGATTTGTCTACCTGTTGTCCTAAAACAACTCCTACTATTGTCTGGGAAGCATCAGTATGTATGTGAAACGGTAATGCACAATCAGGTCCTCAGAGGATTGGAGTTGTGCACACCATCCCCTTAATTTTCGTGAAGGTTGTCTCACAATCTTCAGTCCACAAGAATTCCGCATCTTTTGTTAGCAATTAAAACAATGGATGTGCTATTTTAGAAAAAATTTCTATAAAGTGCTTGTAATAACTAGCACAACCAATAAAGCTACATACCTGTGTGGGTGTTTTCGGTACTGGGAAGTGTAATATTACCTCTACTTTAGTCGGATCAACTTGAATTCCAACAGCTAAGAGCAAATGTCCAAATACTACTCCTTCTTCCCTCATCATACGGTATTTGACTGTACTCAGAGATACATGGTTTTGTTTACATCTTTTGATTACTTTCTCTAAATTTTCTAATCCTTCCTCAAATTAGTTTCCATATGGATTAAAATCATCCATATAGATTTCAACGCTATCATCAACCAAATCAGAAAATATTCCCAAGATTTCCCTCTGGAAGGTGGAAGGAGCATTACACAGGCCAAACAGGAGGACCCTATATGCAATGGTTCCCCAAGGGCATGTAAAATTTGTTTTATCCTTGTCTTTCTGGGCTATCTAGATTCGATTATATCTGCTGAATCTCTCTAGAAAGGAAAATAAATTCTTCCCAACCAAGGTGTCCAAGACTTGGTCAATAAATGGCAAAGGAAAATTTGTAATTCTTCTTTGACAATGTTTTTGAGAGCAGGATTCATCCTCCATTGAGGCTGTCTTACAGGACGGAAATATTCCCTAATATAAATATGATGAGTGCATAGGTTGGCAGGTATACCCTTCATGTCGGTATAATCGCAGGCAATTAAAGCTTCCTGATGATCTTGAAGGACCTTAAAAATTTGTTTTGTCAGAGATTAAGACAGTTTTGGGTTGATATTGAGTGTTTTCCCTGGCTCAATCTCGATTGGAGTACTATCATGGGATGAGGTTACAGGAATGTCCTCAATGTCATCTTCTGATTCAATGTTTTCTTGTGTCTCACATCTCATAGTAGATTTTAGAATATGTCAAGTTGGGTCAGAAATAGAACTGGAATCACTAATGAAAGCGTTAATGGCATCATCTTCAGTTTCTGTTTTAAATTGAAGGGCCTGCCCAATAGTGAGAACTAGTCTAAAATCTTCGTTTCCAGGCTCCGACTCTTCCACAGGTAGAGGTTTTTGACTGGGTAATGATTTTTCAGATGGGCTTGGTTTTGCAGGAGGATAAAGCTTGAGATTCTTCGTAACTGTCCCATTTGATATGATGTGCCCAGATCGGCACCCTATGTAAGCATTTGTAGTTGCAAGCTAGGGTCTTCCTAGGATCAGTGGGAGACCACCTACTAAATATCGGGTTTGCGATATAAGGAGATCCATAGGGTAATTCCATGAGTCTACTGAAATGATCACATCCTCTAATTTCCCTATTGGTTTAATTGTGGATCTGTCTGCAAGTTCCTAGATAGTAGGGGTTGGTTTAATGTTTGCAATTCGTAATGTGTTAATTTTTTCAATAGTAAAAATGTTAATGGATACTCCCAGATCCACCAATACATTTGGTATTTCCACCCCATTAATCTATACTGTTAGGATCCGGTTCCTGGGGTCTTTGTATTTTACAAGCATGATTTTTCCTAACATGATATCAGATAGTCTGCCCATAACATGAATGGTTAGTGGATCCTTAGGTTTCCTCCCGGATTTCTTTGAGTAGTATTCTTTCAAAGTTTTTGCGTGTATAGGTACATCCCTCATAGCTTGTAACAGGGGTATTTTAACAAATATATTCCTCAATTCCCCTAGGAATTCAAATTCTGCTTGAGGGTTTGGCTTACTCAAGGTCAATCTTTCAAGGTATGAAGGAGAAGTTAAATGACCTTGATTAGGAACAACTTGGGGAGGTGTCTGATTTATTACGTTTTGATCTGAATTCTCCCTCACTGTTCTTTTTTCAGGTTTTGTGTCTTCATTGTCAAATTGTTCTGTAATAATGAGTGAAGTAGGTGCATTTACTACCTGGCCAGACTGTAGATTTATTTCATTGAGCCCCATGGTAGAAATGTTGTAGGATGGAAGGTTCAGAGTGTCTGTTTGTTAGACCCCTTTATTGTTTGGATTCGGGTTAGGCTAGATAGGAAGCTGGGATCTAATGGCTGGGTTTCCTAGGGGTACATTCGATGGCAACTAAAGTTGTTGTTGAGGCATAGGCTGAGGAAACTTTCCAGTAGGAGAGGGTCACTTCCAGGTCTGATTCCAAGACGGATTCAGACCAGCTTGAGGAACCCATTGTTTCCAAGGGGGATACTAATGTTGAGACCACATGGTTGAAAACGGTGCAGATTGGGGACCCATATTAAAATTTTTAAAGTACTAGGATGGGTCTTGAAACATACCTAGACTCATAACCAGTGGTAAAGGTTGCCATGGCTTCTTCTACCCCATGTAGTACAACTAGTCTACCACGCTTTCTTCACTTGCTCCTTGGAAAACTGATTTCAGCCCAAGTAAGGAAGCACATGAATTGGTTGCATGAGTCTGTTCACAGATCGCACAGGCTTCTACCATGTTCAGTGGGCATTCCTTCATATGGTGCTTCTTTCTACACTGTGGGAAGAATATGGCCATGGTTTTTTCCAACTCCATTTTCTTATGTTTTTCCTATAGAGTGTCCATCTAGGCTGAAAGTGTGCTTAAAATATCGGTCCTTAGATTTTCCAATAGATTTCCAATATTTTCTTGAGTGACCCCTCCACTGGAGGTCTTCGATGACCGAACCCCTTGCCCACTTCTTGCAGCTCCCCATGAACACTTGATACAGTAATCACAGATAGTTTCGAAGTTTTCTTTCAAGATATCCCCTTTTCCTACTATATTCATAAGTTGCAGAGAGAGTTCCCTAAGTGCTCGAAGAAGAATGATCTTCAAAATGTCCTTGTCCTGGTCACTATGTCCAGACCTCTGTAGTATGTATTTAAATCGTTCTACACAGTCCTCCATATTTTCATCCTCTTTCTATGTAAATTTAAAGATTTCTTCCTTAATGTCATGGGACTTACAATAATATTGGTACTTCTCCAAGAAAGCTTCTTTCATCCCTTCCCATGAGTTAATCGTACTCCCTCATAGACCCATAAACCATCTCAGGGTTGTCCCCTTTAGGGTAGCAGGGAATATCTACAATTTCTGGGCATCAACAATATATTCATATCCGCGGCAAACAATATCAAACTTAAAAAGGAACGTATCAGGGTCTTCAGAAGAGAGCCCGTGAAAAATACGCAGGGCTATTAAAGGGATGGGTCTCATTGGTGCATCACCTGTGACGTTTCCAATGGGAAAATCAATAGAGGAACTTACAGGTGCCATAAATACCCTCCAATACTCACTTGGAATTTCGACTGGTTCCGCAGCTAGTATGTAGAGTGATTTAACCATAGAAGTTTGCACCGCACTCCCCTGGTCCCTTGGTGACTCAAAATATTTCAAAAATTCCTTTACCAGATCATAATCGCTTGGTTCAACAACATGAATTTTTACTGTGCTGCCTTGGTCTCTTGGGGATGAAAACCCTTTTTGAAGTTCTTCTTCCCAATTAGAATTACTTAGTTCTTCTGATCCCCTACTTACCACTTCTTCCCCTTTTGATGCTGCTAAGGATGCCTCCTCCACTGATACCTTGTTGGTTAAATTTTCTATCATAGAAATAACATCCTCTAGTACCATGGATGGCATTGGTTTCTCTACAGACTGCCTTTCGGACTTCGTTTGGATTCTAAGCCTAACAATAGCACAGGATGATGCCTCAGATCTAGATTTTTTAATAATTTCCTGATTGTATGTCTTCCTTCCCATATCCTTCCCTTTCTTTGGGGTTCTTCCTCTACCCCTCTTATTCAAATCCTTGTTCATACAAATTGTGAAAAGGGTTCATAAAAAGGAATCAACAATCGCTCAGGACTCGGAGTAAGACATATAACTTCCTCCCTAGGACTAGATAATAGATTCAAACAAAAAAATAAAAATAAAGAGAAAAATCAAAGTTCAGTACCTGAAATAGAGTAGTCACATACCCTCCCCAGGATGAGAAGTTGGCCCCTAAAATAAAACATAAGAAATAGAAGTGGAAAACTGGAAACTATGCCCAAGCCTTAGGGCAGTGTTACAAAATACCTTCCCCAAGACGAGGGCTTAATTTTTAATAAGAGAAATAAAAACAGAACAAAGCGAAAATAAAAATGGCATGATATGCTCAGGACATGGAGAAGGGTAATAAATGCCCTCCCCAAGAAGAGAGATCAATTTTATAGAAAAACGAATAAAAAGAAGGAAAGAAAACACAAAGCACTTACACTGAGGACTTGAAGCTAGGCAATAAATTCCCTCCTCAAGATGAGAGATCAACCCTGAGGTCTATTGCAGATCCCGTTCTTGCACCCGTTAGCCTTCCCCAACAATGGCGCCAAATTTTTGGTGTCCGGATATGAACAAAATTCAACTCTTTTCTCCACATAAATTATCAAATCAAGGGCATTAGTTATTTCAAGACTAACAACAAAGTATATGTAGATACAAGTGCATGATCTGCTTTAGATCACAGGTTTTAATCCATAACACACAGATCACTGTAACAGTAATAAAAAGGACTGCAAAAATAGAAAGAGCATCCATAGCAATTAAACATAAGTTGTAATAGTAGCAAACAAATCACACTAAAATGCACACTGCAAGGAAAAAGGGAAATGCAGCACCTGATTAGAAGAGTGGCCCCAACTCTCTGATAAGGGTTGCAGTAAACTCACGAATTATAGGAGAAACAAAAATTTGTTGTGCATTCAATTAATAATAGAGGAGTTTCATTACAATATCTATATGTCAAAGGGATTAACCGTGATTCACAGCCCGCGGGCCTCTGTATACAATTTTCCTGAAACCCTCGATTCTTCTCAGCAACTCCATAATTACAAAAATACATCTTGTTACAATAGCAACCTAGTTGCCCAGCAAGAAACCATAAAAAGGACTAAAATGGCACCGTTACAAACAAGTCTATTACGTTGTAACAAAAAATAAGGAAAACGCTGAAGATGATGGGTTGTTCCTCGACTCATGGCCGCAATGCTCCTGTTTTAGCCAAATCTGAAGAAATATCAGAGTTAATATGTAAAAAGGTAAAACCTCCATGAAAAATACTTCATTAATCAAATATCCCATGAAAGATAGGGAAAATGGTTTTACCTCATGCGTTTAAGAATAATAATGGTAGAAAGAGATAGAAAGATAGGGTAAAATGGGAGAGGAAAGTATACAAATCTGGTACCCAACAGGTGGTGCTGAGGGTCGAAGCCTTCAATGAGGGGGTCGTAGCTCCCTTCTAGTGGTTGCTGGTAAACGCGATCAAGGGGTAGTAGCTCTCTTCCAGGAGTGGCTCGTAAACGAGAGCAGGGGGTCGTAGCTCCCTTCGATTGGTAGCTGGTAAAAGAGATCAGGGGGTTGGAGCGCCCTTCCAGTAGTAGTTGGAGAACGAGAGAAGGTTGAAGCCTTCTACAGGTGGGTGCCTGCATGTTGATATGAGTCTGCGCCAGTACAAGATTGTAAGCAGTTTTCTTTATAATAAATATTGAAGACAGAGACGACAACAACGATTGTTTTCTCCCGAATTGGGTTTCCACTTTAAATCCTAGTGTTCATGTGTGTTTCTTATGTGTGATGATTTATTTTGTTCTTACTGCACATGCTTACTTCTTACTAAACATCTGATGAATGAATGATGCACTGATATAAGTAAAGAATTATTTGCATAATAATATCTCTAGACATACGCAAGTTTTCTTAGAAATATATGCGTGTATGCGCTAGTTTGGTTCATTAAAGTCGCGTATAGACATCAGTAAGGGAAAAGTACAAGTTTTAAGTAAGTTATAAATACTTATTCACCCCCCCCCCCACTCTTAGTATTTTTCCCAACACATGTTCTTCGTACTGATTTTTTGTTATTCTTCTTCGCATCACATCCCTTGCATTTGGCGAAACACGTGATTTTTTCTTCCAATATTCATATATTGTTTTCTTAACATTTTCTCCAATTTTATATTTGTATGGTTTCCTGCAAATTTCTCTCCAACAAGCGAGTTCATCATTTACATCTATTTGCAACCGAAATTTCTGATGTTTAAGCAAAGTTTTTCGTGAGGTTCCTAATGCTCGTGCCATAGATTTTACCAAGAAATTCTCTTTAGTACTTGATGAAACCACTGCCATATTTATTTCTCGACGTACAACTGAAACATTTTTTTGTCTAGATTTTCTAATTGAATTTATAGCACTATTTATATTTTGTATCACATTTTCCTTTATGAAGTACGTACCAAAAATGTGTTTAACGCGATGTTGTATAACATGACGAGCTCTTTTATCTCCATATGTGTGAGTGTCAACATTTTCTAACATCTTGTCATCGACATTTATTTCATCTGTACATATTTGAATGAATAATACATAATAAGTTTACATATTCAATAAATAACTAAGTTAATAAATATGTATAGTTTCAATAATACGTGCATGTGTTCAACATATATATATATATATATATATATATATATATATACCTTGTGATTCAATTTCTTCACTTGAATTTCTTTCAACATTTTCACCATCTTCAATCATTGTTTCAATATCTCTTCAACTTTCTCTTTCAAAATTTTGTATCTCATCATCAATTTTTTCAGGAATATCTCTCTCTGTTTACATTGCAAAATATTTTTCAAATCAGTTCATCAAATAAAAATTAAGCTTCACATTTTACACTAGGAAAAAATTAAATATGAAATTCATAATATTTACATTTACATACCTGCTTCAACTTCTAGTTGAGGTTGATTTTCCCTTTCAATATTTGAGAGTGATTCTCTCTTTCTTTTGCAAGATTCTCTCCCCTCTTCTCTACGTTACTCAAGGTCTCTTGTTCGATCATATTTCTTATGCAATTCCTTCAATTTTCCATGATAATAGAGTATGAAGTTAAAAAAATTTCCTTCAAAAATTTATACAAAAACTCAATTAAAAAAGCATCACAAAAGATTTAATTTTAAAAATCTCATTTTAAAAATTTTGCAAAAAATACATACTTCAATCCAAAACACTTACTTTAAAAAATCCGAGAAAAAAATGTCTTATAAAAATGAAATGAAGCTCAAAATATTTTCTTCCAAGTCCTGCAAAAAAAATTCATTTAAAAAGTTAGACAAAAACTCATTTTAAAAATCATTATAAAAGATTTACTTCAACCCAAAAACCTCTGAAAACAAAATACATCCAAAAAAATGTCCTTTGAAAATTAAGCCCAAAACCTCTAAAAACAATGAAAATTAAGCTCAAAACTTCTAAAAACAAAGTACCTTAAAACCAAATAATGTCTTTTGGAAATTAAGCCCAAAAACCTCTAAAAACAAAATATATCCAAAAAAATGTCCTTTGAAAATTAAGCCCAAAACTTCTAAAAACAAAATACTTAAAAAAAAAACCAATGAAAATTAAGCCCAAAATTTCTAAAATCAAAATAGCTTAAAAAAAAAACAATGAAAATTAAGCCCAAAACCTCTAAAAACAAAATACCTTCAAAAAAATGAGCCCATAAAATATCCAAAAAAAGTATCACATACCTCCAAGAAATTTCCTTTGAATGTACCTCCAAAAAAATTCCTTAAACCCAAAATAATCCTTTGCAAAAATGTCCTTTGAATGTACCTCCAAGAAAATTCCTTAAACCCAAAACAATCCTTTGTAAAATTAGACCAAATGAAGAAATGTACGAAATTATGTGAAAATAATGAATGCTTTTATGTCAATTTATATTACCGCGAAATGTTTTTTTGAAGGGGCTTCATTGTATTTTCGGGCTGACGGAAAGTCAAGTAAAAATTCGGCCGAACTTTTATAAGAAATTTGGCCGAACTTTTGTGTCGTTAGACTTGATGGGCTGTCGGCGCAAAAAATAATTCGGCCGAACTTTGTTTAAAAGTTCGGCCGAACTAACACATCTGCAATTACGCAGAGCCAAGCTTTGAATACATATCTTCAACTTTGGATTCATTAAACTCCATGAAACATTTTGAATTAACTGTCGAAACCAAGACAAGCATTTTCAAAATTTAATCTACTTTTACGAAATATAACTTTTATGGAATTTCATAAATATTTACTAATTTTAATTAATTTTGTGATAAAACGGGTGCTAACAATTTCTGAAGGTCACTATGATTCAGTGAAATCAATATTATGCATCTTCCAAAATACACTGTAAAAAAAATTGAAAAAATTATGGTGCATTACGTTGGTTCGTTGTTTGTAATGGGTAGTTTTTAGATTTTTAGTTTATAACTTATATGTTGAGAAATTTCGTGTGTCGCGAAACATATTATAAATATGCAGTTTTTTCATATTGGATTAGTTCAAAAAATCCTATTAATTATGATATGAATTAGATGGTTTTGTAAATATAACGAAACCGAAGTAGACACTGTCTAGATTGTTGTAACACATTTTGTTTCTCAAAAACACGAAGTTTCAAAGAATACACCAGCGCGTATTAACATGACTTTTTATGAATCCTTTGATTGTTAAAAAACACACGCTCAAAGAAATGCTAAGTTGATATATCAAATGTGTATAAAAAAACTCCAAAAACTAAGTAATAGAAAGTTAATAAAATTTCCGACAACTTTTATTTTTATTAGGAATTTGGCTTCTGTGATCCATAAATTATGTATCAAATCTTTCGGTTAAAATAAAATTTGAGTAAATTGTGTCAATGCATTTCGAACCAACCAATGTGGTTCATCATCGGGACAAGATGAGAAATCTGATCTAGGACCCAGCTTAAATAGATAAGAAAGCTGCAACTAGCCGTTGTAGAATAACAGCTAGTTTGACTATAAAAAATAAAAATATAAAAAAGTAAATAATCGAATAACAGTCGTATTATTATTATTATTAATTTAATTTATTATATTCAAATAATAATAATAAAAATATTAAAATTAAAAATATTAAAATAAATAAACTATTTATTATTTGAATATAATTTAGTGTATATATATATATATTAATAAAAATATAAAACTAAAAATTAAATTAATTAATTAATTAATTAACTAACTAAATAAAATATAAATAAATAAATAATGAATCACTAAATAATAAAGAATAAATAAATAGATAGATAAAAAGTAAAACAAATAAACAAAAAAGGGGAAAAAGAAACAAGGGACCAAAGGGGAGGAAAAGACCCAAGGAAGAACAGAAGGGAAGAAATCCAATAACTAAGAATGAAGGGCAGGGGTCCAACATCTGCTAACACTCCACCCATCATCCCTGTTAAGGTTAACCGACCTCTTTTCAATTTCTAAGGCCTCCCTCAACTTTCGGTGGTGGAAATGGTCCACCCTCGCAATAACCTTAGCATCTTCAATGCAAATGTGATGCTTTGTCTTTTCAGCATGCTCTGCTAAGGTAGAGGAGTGAGATCTATTATGCTTTAGGTCAGCGGCATGTTCATGAATTCTTTGACTGATGGATCGACCAGTTTCACCAATGTAAGGTGTACCTAAGGTGTACCACAAGAGCACGGAATCAAGTAAACACCCTAAGGATGGTAAGGGTGTTTACTTGATTTCCTGCTCCTATGGGACACCTTACATTGGTGAAATTGTTCGATCCATCAGTCAAAGAATTCATGAACATGTCGCTGACCTAAAGCATAATAAATCTCGCTCCGTTGCCTTAGCAAAGCATGCTGAAAAGACAAAGCATCACATTTGCATTGAATATGCTAACGTTATTGCGAGGGTGGACCATTTCCACCGCCGAAAGTTGAGGGAGACCTTAGAAATTGAAAAGAGGCCAGTCAATCTTAACAGGGATGATGGGTGGAGTGCTGGTAGATGTGGGATCCCTGCCCTTCATTCTTAGTTATTGGATTTCTTCCCTTTTGTTCTTCCTCGGGCCTTTTCCTCCCCTTTGGTCCCCTATTTCTTTTTCCCCTTTTTTATTAATTTGATTTATTTTTTATCTATTTATTTATTTATTCTTTATTATTTAGTGATTCTTTATTTATTTATTTATCATTATTATTACTAGTATTTACTTTTAGTACTTGTTTATTTATATTTTATTTAGTAGTTAATTAATTAATCAATTTATTTATTTAATTTTTAGTTTTATATTTATATTTATATTTTTCTTAATATATATACCAAATTATATTCAAATAATATATAGTTTATTTATTTAAATATTTTTATTTTTAATAATAATATTATTATTTTATTTTATTTTATTTTTTTTAAATATTTGAATATAATAAATTAAATTAATAATAATAATAATAATAATAATACGACTGTTATTTTATTTTTTACTTTTTATATTTTTATTTTTTACAGTCAAACTAGTCGTTATTCTACAATGACTAGTTGGAGCTTTCTTATTTATTTAAGCTGGGTCCTAGATCAGATTTCTCATCCTGTCTTAATGATGAACCACAGTGGCTGGTTCGAAATGCGTCGACACAATTTACTCAAATGTGATTTTAACCGAAAGAATTGATACATAACTTTTTTTTTATAGCAAAATAAAATTCTAAACGGAAAATTTGTTTTGCCTTGTAGAAAGTTGAAGAACAGAAAAAAATGAAATTTTTTTCTCAAAAAAGGGCAAAAAGTGTAACCCAACTTCACATTTTCACCCAATTGGAAATCTGAATGGGTTGAGAAGGGGCTCGACATTTATATACCTTGGCACTAACCTTGGCATGCATTTTAAGTAGACATAAAAAATGAGGACGAAACATTCAATGTCAATATTGAAGTTCATTTAAAACCCTCCAATTTCTATTTTGTAGTCATCTACGTGAAGAAAAGCTTTGGGAGAATCCCTCTTATCGATTATGCTAGGGTAAGTTTATTACTGTTGTAGTCAAAATTTGATTTCTCATCCTTTGAAACAGTATGGAATTACCAAATTTTAGTACACCCATATGAATGTGCTTTTCATGGAAAGGGTATTTTTTGTCACTTTTTCGTTGGATCTACTGGACTCCATTTCAAATCTATAATAATAAGCATTTTTATTATGTTTGGGATTTTTTTTTCTAGGGAAATGCCCTGAAATCACATTTATCATTCGTACTGTATTTTTTCCTGGTTGTATTAAGATAATTTGTGCTCTGTGTGTTGGAACGAGATGTTGATTGAGGATCCAAAATATGATCAGGCCCGATCAAGGGCATGCCATAACATAGGAGGAGGTGGTAATCTTCGCGGTTGGCCTGGAGATATGGAGGCTTCCGGGTAGAGGATTTGTTGTGGGAAGGTTTTCTGGTTGAATTCATGGTATTGCAAGACATGGGTATGCAATGAATACACATGAAAATGGAGTTATTAGTCCATATATAGGTAGCAGGAGTGATAACTCGTCAAGAAGAGAAAATGGACCCATACGGTCTTCTGATGGTGAGAATAACGAGGGTAGGCACAATCATTTTCATTTCTCTAGCCTTTCCACTCATGTAACTGAAATTAAGAATATTACAGTTCACAAGAATGTTAGGGTAAGTTTGTTACTGTTATAGTAAAAATATGCTTTCTCATCTTCTGAAACAATCTAGACTTACTAAATTTTAGCATGCCCATAGCAAATTTGTTTTCCATAACAAGGGTATTTTTTTGTCACTTTTCACTCGATATGTTGGACTCCCTTTCAAATATTTATTAATACACTTTTTATTATGTTTGGGATTTTGTTGTTAGGGAAATGTTCTGTAATCAAATTTATCATTCATACTTTATTTTTCCTTGGTTTTATCAACATAATTAATGCCTTGTGTGCCAACACGAGATGTCGACTGAGGATCCAGAATATGATAAGGCTCGAACAAGGGTAGACCATGGAAAAGGAGGAGGAGGTTATGACCTAGAGGCTGGG
The DNA here is from genome assembly GCA_034641835.2 of Pinus albicaulis. Lineage (NCBI taxonomy): Eukaryota > Viridiplantae > Streptophyta > Pinopsida > Pinales > Pinaceae > Pinus > Pinus albicaulis. The sequence goes on along the minus strand of CM076579.1, from coordinate 1,250,439,294 downwards.
ATAACCATATGGAGGAATATGTCTGGATGGTTTGTTGTGGGAATTTTTTATGGTGGAAGGCATGGTATTGTAAGACATGGGTCTCCAATGAATACACATGGTAATGGAGTTATTAGTCCGAATACAGGAAGTAATATTCGTAACTCGTCAAGAAGAAAAAATTCACCCAGAATGGTATTTTGATGGTGAGAATAACCAAGGTAGGAGTAATAAATTTTCCTTTCTTTGGCCTTTCCACTCATGTAACTCAAATTCAGAATCTCAGAATTCCCAATCAAACAACACATCAAGCTCTACTAGCGATCATAATAATTCAAGGAGAAGAGTTGGTTTGCCTTTTGAAGATGACAATGGCCCCATGCTTATTAAATTTTTTCTTTGTTCCTTTTAATTTGTTTCCACCATGCAACATAGAGAAATTATTTGGAAATTATAAATTGGAAATTATTTGTTTGAAACAAAGAAGGTACAAAAAATGCACATGTAGAGTTATGTTTTTGTTTTTATTTTTTTCATGTATCATATATTTTGTTCAAGTAAATTAATGTTATTTGATTTTTTTTCTTAATTTCAGGTGTGGTTTGCATAAAATGGGGGCAATAACCTTCTAAAAAACAACAGGAAAGTTGTAATAACCATTATATGTGTGTTTGTGGATTGCAAATGGTCCTTCAAATTTGTTTCTACAACAAGAATCTTAAACGAATTCTTAGCTTCAATTTTCACGGTTTGAGGTAATTATGTGCTTACTAAGGGTTGTGATATGATGAACTAGTATTTAAAATAGTGTTAACAATCATATTTTACATTTGCAACAAGTTGGAAACTAGGATATCACAAAATTTCTTTTTCTATGCTAACAATTATATTTTACATTTGAAACAAGTTGTAGGTTGATGATTCACCTACAAAATAAATCATGGGTGATGATGATAGTATTTTTGAGGGCATGGACATGGATTAATCAAATTTCATAATTTTTTCTATCCCTGAATGAGGTACACATATAAATAAAGACCTACTATACAAAGGAAAATTGATTTGCATTACACTTGTTGACAATTTTGTCTATTAGTTAAATTGGTACTTTTATATTTGTTGCACTAAAAATTGTCATCTTGGCATTCTGCTATTTGTATCAGCTCATTATCATGATACTTCCTCCTTCGCAAGTCTAACACATCAATTCCTCATGTCAAGCCTTGAAAATGAGAGAAAAGTTCTTAAAAATCTCCTTAACTCTGGTATCGCACTTTCTCTTTGTCTTGCTTGCGGTCACGCACCTAATGTTCATGACTCCTACATACCTGAATGTAATTTCTCTGTGTTATGGGTGCAGACCCCTGTAAAGATTAAAAAGGCGCAAGTAAACTCAAAAATCTCACTTTCAGTAAATTCTAGAAGCCTCTAGAAGGAATCTTGCGGTGGCAGAACTACTCTTTTGAGGTTCATGTATCCCTTACCTTAAAGAGCTAACCCCTTGCTGTGAGGATATTATCCCTTTGAAGGAGGATTATATCCCTTCATAGTTGGAACTGAAACCTCCTCTTTTGCACTATAAAAAGAGGCATTGGGTATCCTCAAAGGGAGTTCAAGCTTTAGAATTATTTGAGGTTAAGTGTTGTTGGTATTCAAACTCATTTGACTGAGATTTTTGTGAGGAGAGATCACATACCTCTATCTGTCTCGGTTGGAAGAGTGCAAGGCTTGTCAGAGTAGAGGAGATTCCTGCTTCAGACCCCAGGAAGGCCTGTTCAACATCAAGGCTAAGGTTGTAATATTTTCTTCATTCAAAGTTAATACAAATGATTTCATTTTTCTCAATATGCTGTTAATTAATTGTTTATTTCATGGATTCCTTGATCACCATGATAGGCATGATTTATAATATTTACTATAAACGTGCTATTTAATGTTTGCTTGTTTGTGACTGCAAGTCTATAAAGATAACTCCTTCAAGTGACCAAGGGACAACTACTTCGAACAAGCATTGGATCTACAGTAAGACCTTAACACCTTTATCGTATTCTTTTGTGAATCACACATGTCTAGAGAAAGATAGGTTTATTTGGCTATTTGTTGCTAGATTACTTTTTGGTACTAGGGAGATCGATCTTGTCAGCAAGATTGATTTATTCGGTCAACAAATTGGCGACTCCACTGGGGAAGGATTCTTGTTTTTTGGTTTTCCTTTGTTTTGACTTGAGAAAATGATTTTTCTGGTTTTTGATTGATGGATACTTGTCTGGGTAGTTTAGATTTACTTTTCTTTTAAAAATTTTGAAGTATTTTGTGTTTTTTTTTAACTTTTCTAGGGACCACACTTTGTTTTCTTACACAGTGCGAGAAGTTTCGCACTTTCCTTGAGTAACCAGTGCGGGACCGCACCTGACATTACTTCTGGGGCCTGCAGACCCTGTTAAAATTTTTGAAAAACTCCAGATTTCTTCTTCCAGTTTATCTTTAATTTGATTTAGGGTTTCTAGTATCTTCCCAGATCTGTATTTTTCCTGTCAAAAGCCTCTTGTGAGTGAGCTCCAACAGTATTTGTGTTTTGGGTAATTTTTTAGAAGTTTTTCATACTTGGATTGGTTTTCACTTGGTCTCTGTAGTGACTCAAAGATTGGAAGCTTGAAATACCTCAGATCACACTGGTATTTTTTCTTCTTGACGAGTCTGACTTGTTTTTGAAATCCATCCTTTCTTGAGAAATAGATCTAGTTGTCTCTTTGCAAATCTTTGAAAAAACTTTGTTATAAGTTCTGAATTTCATTTTTACAAAAGGAAACATATCTGGATGTTTTTTGATTTGTTTTTTATTCTGAACAAATGAATCCTTATTTTACTGAACAACTAAGTAAAACATTCTAAAAAAAAATTAAAGCTTTTATTCAATTATATTTTCAAAGTTTGTAGATCTCAAAATTAGTTTTTGTAGTTTTGAATGCTTTTTAGAATTTGTAGATCTCTTTTGAAGGAAAGTTGTTTTTTGTAGTTTCGAGTCTTGAAAGTGAAAGGGATTTATTGTGAGCATTGATTATTTGTCTCGTTTTGAGTTCTTATTGAAAAAACAAAAATATTTTCTTTCATTTATTCTTCATGTTCAAAGAAATAATTGTCTCTTAAAAAGAATTGCATTCTCGAACTCTTTCTTTAGCTAGAATTTCATTGAAAGAAAAATGAATTGATTATCATTTTTAGGTGCATTTTTTAGTGTTTTTGGAAGTTGAGTCTTCACACCATCAAAGTTTCATTTCCATACCTATTGACTTAAAGAACAGCCCATAAAAACAACGCTTAATTAAAATGTATCTAGTAATCTTTTTATTTCTAGGGCTCTTATCACCAATATAGCTTAGGCTAGTATCTTGGAGTAGGGAGTAATTAACTCTCCAAGATAGTGAAAACAAACAAGTAGATAAATCTTGTAGTAGGAAATAAATCCAATTGTAATTGGTACAATCTGGGAAGCTTCTCTTAAAGGATTTAATCACGAGATAATGTCCGAACCTTTGAGACAATCAATTCTGTTTCATTGGGAAAGATATAAGATCTACGCGCATTACAAACGGTAAACCTCGGATTAACCATTGTCAAGGAGCCTGGGGTCACTTGTCAGTAAACCTCGGATTGACCATGTCGAGGAGCCTTCAAGGGGATTGAGCTTAGTTACTCTTCCCTTGTGCATAGAATCGGATCATACACTGTTCCCCCAGTTTTATTTGTTACTGTTGGTAACCTTAGTTTCCATAAGCTTAAGATTATTTCCTAAGGTGACGGTGAAGGAAAGATCTCCCTGTACCTGGAGCAGACGTCGATTAGACTCAATTGGACTCTCTGGGGGGTTCTCTTCACTCAAGATGGTTTTGTGAAGAAACTTGTTCCAGTCTGTTTCATTAAGCAGGTTGTCGGGGTAACTATTCCAACCGCCCTTTCTTTATTAAACTTCTACTAAGCTGGATTTCATCACCAACTAGTGTTTTTAGTACAGGAAGTTACTATTTGTGTGTGGTTTGAACTCTCAGATTTTTTAGGCTTGTGATTCAGCTGTTTGTTTCTTTAGAGACTTTAGGTGTTTTTATTGAAATTTTATTTGTTTGCGTGTGATTGATTGATTAATATTTAATCGTGGCAGAATTACTGAGACAATCCCGGAGACTTCAGGGGAAGCCCCCTGAGTATACACCACATCAGCTTGAAGGGTTGCGTGCTCTAGTATCATCTAGTAGCAGTAGAATTAGATCAACATAAATTGGAAGTTCATCTATAGTTGTTCATCCTGATCATCAAATACCCACGAAAGAACACATTCAAGAACCGATTTTAGTTTCCGAAGTTACTGGTAGTATTTCTCCTTTCAATGAACTAGCTGAAGAACCTGAAATTTTCAAACCTGACACTGAACATTTTGTTTTGGAAACATCCTCAGGATTTATTACTCCAACTTCTAGCGATCCTAGTTCACCTAGGGTAAGAAATATTGTTACTGAAGATCTTCCATCTAGTCTCATTTCCATTGAAGAACTTGCTAGTATAGACAAAGAGGTATCTCTTCCTGAATCCCCTCAGTCTTTGAATCTTAGGGAGCGTGAATCCATTTTCTACAACCCTATTAGGAGTGACGCTTGGTATCTATCTTTGACAAAAATTTTAGAAAACTCGGGTCTTTCTTTTTCTCCACCTCGAATTCCATTTCATCCTATGCCCAGAGGTTATTATCCTTCATCTATCATGGCAGGAGAGTCATCTATGTTTTCCCAAACACTGGAAGCATTTTTACATGGTGGTCCTTATGTTCCTTCGGGGTATCAAGCTCTCTCTGGTACTTTGTCCGGAGCAGCTCCTTGGCCGATTGAACAAGTATTATCATCTGCTCTTAATGGAATTAAAATTGAAACGTCAAACGCAGAGCAAATATTTATGATGTCTGGTAATATTCCAAATCCTCAACCTCAAGGTGGTCAGTTACCGCCTGGGGGGCAACCTCAAGGTGGTCAATTACCGCCTGGGGGGCAACCTCAAGGTGGTCAGTTACCACCTTGGGGGCAACCTCAAGGTAGTCAATTACCACTTGGGGGGAAATTACAGGGTAACTTTTTCCCAAGAGAAACTGGAGGATAATATTATTTTGGAGAACAACCTCAAAGATAGTACATACCTCAAGGTTATCAACCTTCAAGACAGTACATACCCCAAGGTCAACCCTAGACTCAGTATGTTCCTCAAGGTCCTTATCAACCCTAGATTTAGTATGCGCCTCAGGGTTATCAACCTCAAGGTCAGTACCCAACTCAAGGTTTTCAACTGCCTTCTGGTCAATCATTTGTACAAGGAGTTGGAAATTTACCACTTAATTATCAACCCTACGTTCAACCAGGCTATGGTCCTTCATATGTACAACCTTCTATGGGACAATACCCCAGAATAAACATGGTGTGGGATCCATCCCAAATTCAACAGACTCTGCAAACTAATGTGCAGTTATCTACTCAACCTGGACAGCCTTTGGTTTCTGGTTCAACCGAGCAACCTGTCCAGCCTACTGTTCAAATCCCTGCACCTGGTTCTGTTAAGAAATCTAGGCCTATTACACCTCAGACTCCGCCTCAAACTGCTACAACTACTGCAACATCTGTTCAACCTATAACACATGTTTCTGGAGTATCTGTAGCTCCGATTTCTTCTATCCCTGCATCTGTGCAAATCCCTCAAGTTTTTGTACCCCAGTCAGGACCTACAGTTTAGACTTCGGTTCAGATACCTGCAGGACAAGCTGGTACAAGTACGATTGTCACAAGTCAACCACAATTCACGTATCAACCGTACCAGGGAAAATATCTATTCAGTTCTGTTTCACAAAACCTAGTTTATCAGTATTAACCGTACCCTGGCTATACTTATCAATAGACTCAACAACCACAATTTGGTCTGGTTAATCCTGGTTCCCGGGGGGTTATACCATTCCTAATGCAAATCCGATTCCTATCTATCCTGGGTATCCTCCTCCCGGAACTGCTCTTGTTACACAAGGTTTTTGCGACCCTAACCATCAATTACCATTTATTGCAACTTTGGATTTACCTTATTTTTCACGCCTTACGAATGATCCAATTTTCTATCATTCGTATTGGCCGCCAATTCCACATAAGTTGCCCAGTGATATACTGAAATTCGAGGGTAAGTCAGGAGAGGATCCGTCAAATCACGTTATGAATTATCACCTCTAGTGTGCATCTAATTCGATAATTGATGATTCAATTCACTTACGTCTTTTCAACGAACTCTTATTGGTCTTGCCACCAAATGGTACATTGAGTTACCACGAGGCTCTTTTAATAATTTCAGTCAGTTAGAAACTTCTTTCTTAACTCATTTTCAGTTGCCTGTCAGATATGACAATGGCACGGAACTATTGACTTCGCTAAAACAATCCACGTCCACACATATTTCTGATCATATTCATGAATGGCGACGTAGAAGGTGTTTAGTGAAAGTTTCATTCTGGATCAAATTTTGGCAGAATGGTTTGTTAAATCATTATCACCCAAAATCACTGAAGATGTAGCTAAGGCAGGAGTTGTTACTGAATAGCAAGTCATTTCTCAATCTCAGTACCTTGACCTTGTCTATACACAGTCAGGTACTTTACATGAAAAAATCCCCGATCTTCCAAAACAAGGTCAAATAATTGCATCTCCTTCAGGGTCTCATGCGGCTGATGGTATGATTGGTACAGTTAATACTAAAAGAAAGAAGAAATATTCAAAGAATTCTTCTCCAATAATAACTTTACCTGATTCCCCGAAAGGAGAGTCTTCCGCTGAAATTTCTGCCGACATTCATGTCGGCGAGACATCTACGGCCAAATCTAAATCTGGCGGTAAAAATAAAGGGAAGAATAAAAACAAACAAAATTCAAAATACAAAACAAATAAAACTGAATCTAATGACGAAAAATGAAAGCCTCTCTATCCTTGTTTCATTTGCGACAAGGATCATTTTACTAAAGAATGCCCACATCGAGCAGAGGTTTCGAAATTCGTTAAAGGTTCTCAACAGCCTATTGTCTTGAAGGATCCTTTTCCTACTCAAGATAGTAAGATGATTGGTTATACCTCGAACGCCTCAGAAGAACATGTTATCATGATGTCTCATGTTAGGATTGCGACGCGATTGCAATATTATGGTAGTAAAAGTCTTGTTGGTGGTAAAGAATCAGAATCTTCTAATTCAAACACATCAACTACACCTGCGAGAGCTGCTCAGAATTACAACATTGTTGAGGACTTAGCTATTTCCCCTTTAGCAATGTCGGCTTTGGAAGTGCTACAATCGTGCCCAACACAGTGTAAATTACTTTTGTCTGCCATAGGAGCTGTCGATATTTAGGATTCGAACCTTATAATATTCGATTTAGAGAATAGTACACCCCGCCTACCTCATCAAATGGCTTTCTAGATTCCAGTATTAGTCAAAAACAGACCGGTCTTCCGAACTGTGATTGATGAAGGGGCTTCTACGTGTATTATGTCGATCCAGTGTTGGAAAACACTTGGTTCTCCTACACTCAATCAGTCTCCGAAAATTCTAAAGGATTTTGATGGTCGAGGGTTCCATCCTTTCGGTATTTTGTAGGATTTACCTATAGGGGTCGAAGGAAAAACCGTAAATCTAGATGTGGAAGTGGTTGATGCCCCTCTAGATTACAACCTTCTCCTGGGTCATAGTTGGTCTTATGCTATGACTGCTGTTGTTTCATCGGTATTTTGGCTTATCAAGTTTCCACATCAAGGAAAGATCGTTACAATAGACCAGTTAACTTATTTCTCATCCGATCCAGCCTCTACAGAAATTGTCCAGCACGGCGGTAAAACGGCTATCCCTTACAAGGATGTTGGGGTAGGTTTGATTAAAGATTCTGGTTTACTAGGAACTTTTTCCTTTCCTCCTCCTAACGTATCGCCTCCTACTGCAAATATTCATATGATTTCATCAAATACTATTACGTTTGATGATCCTTGGATCGTACCTTCTGACTCTGAGTTAGATTCATTTGATGGTGTGATGCCTTTGAGTCCCTTTGAAAATGCATATCAAGCTGTACTGTCGCTTTTCGATCCTTCTTCAACCAAAACTAATCCAATGAATGGGATCCATGAGGAATCACTTTCTATATCTAGCTCAACCACAACGACATTTCCCGATCTTGTTCATACTAATGAGCAGATTCGTGAACTTTTATCTGTTGACGATCTACAATGGGAAGATCTACATCATCGATCTTCGTTTTTACCTGAGCTGGATCATTTTGAAAATGATTTCGCTTCTATTTTCACTGCTGAATATGTCAAAAAACCATAGAATCCATTTCAAAATCCTGATTTTAAGTTAAATTTGGAAAATATCTCTCGAACGATTCCTATTGATATTTCAGTTAAACCAGGAATAATTGAAAACATTCATATAGGTGCTTGTTGTATGGACGAAGAACTCCAATCTTATAAAGCCCTATTTCAATAATTTTGTAACGTGTTTGCCTGGTCATATGAGGAAATGCCAGGAATCGATCCGTCAATTTTTGTATATGAAATCAAGACTTACCCGGATGCCAAACCTGTCTGTCAATGTTTACATCAGATACATCTAAGAAAAGCTGCTGCTATCAAAGCCGAAGTTGAGAAATTACTTCATGCAGGTTTCATTTATCCAATTCCTTTAACCAATTGGGTATCAAATATTGTTCCTGTTAACAAGAAACAAGGAATGATAAGAGTATGTATCGATTATAGGGACATTAATCGAGCTTGTCCTAAAGACAATTATCCAACCCCCTATATCGATCAAATAATTGATGATTATGCCGGCAATGAAATTTTTTCATTTATGGATGGTTTTTCTGGTTACAATCAAATAAACATACTCCTTGCTGATCAGCCAAAAACAACTTTCATTTGTCCATGGGGGACATTTGCTTATTGCAAACTACCTTTTGGATTGGATAAAGTTGGGGAAACTTTTCAAATGGCTATGTCTTACGCATTTCATGACATTAAGCACATTGTGCAGCCTTATCTCAATGATTTACCTGCTCATTCATTGCGTAGGGCCAACCATCTCACTCATTTACGGGCTATCTTTATGAGATGTAGGCATTATTGAATTCGGCGGAATCCACACAAATGTGTTTTTTGTGTAGAATCGGGTCGCTTACTGGGATTTATTGTTTCGAAAGAAGGCATTTGCGTTGATCCATTGAATGTTGAAGCTATTGTCAATCTACCTCCTCCTTCGACTCTGCGCCAACTCCAAATTTTGCAGGGGAAAGAAAACTTTTTACGTCGTTTCATTCCTAACTACACCAAGTTAACAAAGGGTTTTACCAGGTTGTTAAAACAGAACGTTCCATTATTTTGGGATGAGATCGCTAATCGATCTTTTGATGCACTAAAACACGCGTTGACCCATGCACCGTTACTGGATCTTCCCAATTACAACCAGGACTATTTTTGGTACCTCGCTGCCTCTCATTCCACCATTGGGATGGTTTTAGTTTAGGAAGATGAATTCAAAAATGAACATGTGATTTACTATCTTAGTCGAAATCAGCATCCAACGGAGATCAAATACACGCATGTGGAGAAATTGGCCTTGGCAGCTGTTCAAGTTGTCCAAAGATTTCGACACTACATCTTATTACGCAAAACCACAGTAATTTCTGACTGTAACCCTATGATGTGCATCTTTACCAAACAATTGCTAGGGGGCAAGTATTCAAAATGGATAGTTATCCTACAGGAATTTGACTTGGAATTTGAAAAATCCAAGGCAAAGAAATCTTTGGTTTTTTCCAAACTGATGTGTGATTTCCCCTCTACTGATACTGAAACTGTGGCGGAGCAGCCCATTGCAGACGAATCCTTGTTTCTTATCAGTAATATTGATCCTTGGTATGGGGATATTATTTTTTATCTACAAACCCAATCTTTTCGGCCTGAAATCTCACGATCTCAGCAATAGAAAATACGTTTCCAATCCCAACAATACAATATTATTGGTGATACACTCTATCGTCACGAAGCGGATTCTGTTTTCCGACGCTGTCTTACCCATGAAGAAGTTGAAAAGGTTCTAAATGACTGTCATTCTGGAGCATGTGGCGGTCATATTTCTGGGTATGCCACAGCCCAAAAGATATTGCGCGCTGGTTATTTCTAGCCATCATTATTCAAATATTGTATTTATGTAGTCCGAAAATGCTATAATTGTCAGGTCTTTGATCATAAAATGTGTGCACCACCCGCTCTTCTTCACCCTATAATTGTTGTCGATCCTTTCCCAAAGTGGGGTATTGACTTTATTACATGTAACCCTCACTCGGCTGAGGGGCATGCGTATATTATCCTAGCGGTAGATTATTTTACTAAGTGGGCCGAGGCAATGCCTACATTTTTGGCAGACGACAAGACTACTACAAATTTCATGTTTAATCATATAATTGCTAGATTCGGTATTCCTCAAGCCATTATTACAGATCATGGAAGTCATTTTTGAAATATCATGATGACTGAACTAACAGATCAACTTGGCCTGCGCCACGATAGTTCTACTCCATATTACCCGCAGGCTAATGGTCTGGTTGAAGCTATCAATAAATTTTTAGTCACTATGATCAAATGAACTATTGGTATTCATAAGTCGAATTGGAATTCCATGTTATTTTCAGCACTTTGGGCATATCGGACCTCAGTTAAAACATCAACTGGTTTCACTCCCTTTCAACTGGTTTACGGTTTGGAAGTTGTGTTGCCGATTGAATGCGAAATTCCGTCATTGAAATTAGCCATAGAATTACTTCCAGCTACGTCTGAAGAGGAGAAGCGTTTTTTGTACTTGGCTCAACTAGATGAGAATCAATGAAATGTTGCATTAGCAAACGAAGCTCATGTCAAACGAATAAAGGATCAGTACGATAGAAATGTTACACCTCGTAATTTTTCAGAAGGAGATCTAGTTTTAGTGTACGATCAAGCCAATGATAAGCTAGGGGCTGAAAAAATTGTGCCTATGTGGCATGGTCCTTTCATTGTTAAGCGAAAGCTGGAAAAAGGGGCCTGTGAGCTAATAGATTTTGATAGTCTCCCTTTATATAAACCCAGAAATGGGCTTTATTTGAAGAGATATTATGCTTAAAATTGGTGTGGAGATTTTTAATTAGATTAGATTCTTTACTGTTGGTGTGTCTTAGATTAAAAAAACATGCCTAGTTTAGAGTGTGTTCTTATCACTATTCCTGCTTATCTGATTTTTACTCTTGATATTGTAGATGTCGACGTCTCTTCAAACCTATATTGGTTTTGCTAATGGTGCTTGTCGTAGTATACAGAACATTTCTTCCGCAGCTTGGGTTATCTATTCACCCTCTGACGAGTTAGTACCCATGCATGGGGTAAGCCTTGGTCAAAAAACGAATAACATTGCAGAGTATAGTGCAGTGATTGAGTTATTATCTGAATCCATATCGTTTGGAATTCGGAGTTTGATTGTTAGGTTGGATTCTGAACTTATTGTATTATAGCTTAACAGGGTTTATGCCATTAGAAATCTAGTGTTATTACGGTTATTTTTAAGAGTTCATCTCTTGGAACGTGAATTTTATTGCATTGAATATCAGCATATTCCAAGACATTTAAATACATTAGCAGATGCAGTTGCTTCTAGTATGATAAATAGTTTGCAATAATCAAAAGTAAATTAAACAACATTCGATAACATGTACACAGATAGCCGGTAATAATGATATATCATAGCATAAAAGTGTGTTTCAAAATATACATCGTCTTCGATCATAGGTTGAAAAATACCTTATGATCAGAAAAAATGATAATACAAAAGGTCAAAAATATGAGTCTACAAAACGATCATCCTATCCCTGATGATGATCACGATAAGAGACCACTGCTCGGGCCACCCTACACAGGAACCTCCTAAAAGGTCTTGGGACACCAATCACATATCTCTGTAATCTGAGCAGAATATCATCTATGTCAGTCTCTGGAATATCTAGAGTCAGGCACTCTAGTTGATGCTCTAAATCAGACAAGATCTCTGATGATTGGCCTTCTGGGGCTAGTGCGGCTGCAGCTGGATGCCTTCTCTCATAAGGCTAGAGATGGGCTGGTCGTCGTGGGCCCACATCTACATTTAAAATTTTGATTATTAGTTTTAGGATGATTAAAATACAAAAAAAATAGAATTTAGAAATTGTTGAAAATGATTTTTACCTGATTCATCCCACTGTTCCCCTGCTGGGAGAGCCATCTCTTGGTTGCTGCGGAAATCTATCCCGGCGTATGGAAATTCCTCTATAACAAAAAGTTGGCATTCCAGCCAATGAAAATATGAAGAAGAAAATTGAACAACCTCGATGCCCTCAACATGACGGGCCATCAATGCAACCCAACGAACCATCCTAGGTTCTCGAGGTCGACCAGCATCAACAAGAATGTTCTCTGGAGCTAACATGGGGATCCTCTCTAGAGAAAAGGTGACTACAATGGATCCATATCCAAAGTTGTTTAGTTTTCCATTCTTTGCTCTGGTTAGTTGGCCTTTTACATTGGCCAACACAGCTTCGCACCAGTTGAAAATGGTGCCTCGAAAATAGTCTACAGCAATGCGCATCTGGGAACCGGTAGCCACATGCAATGCCATACTCCCACACAGTGTGGTGACAGTAAATGCAATAACTTTAAGCTTGGGATGGATGATAGTTTTTATGTCAATCCGTTTGTCCCGGGGGTCTGCCTGATCATCATAGAACTCTAGTCGAAGACTAGCGACAGAATGGCCACCTGGCCTAGTCCCAAACAGAGAAATTTGTTTGCCCCTCTTGGACAAACCAGTCAAAAAATAGATATCCTCCAGCTCAATTTTGAGCTGGTGACCGCCAATAATAAAACACTGGTCTTGTACATTTTAGCTATTCACCAGCCACGTCAGGAGGTCTACCTGTGCCCCCATGCCCTGAATGGCCCAGAATTTATACAAACCGCATGCTCTCAATGCCTGAATTGTAGGCAAATGATTCATTGCGGCATCATCTATGTCTTCATGCTCCTGTTCTCTCCAAACAAGCATCTTGTATGTCCTACAATGCATAAAAAGACATATTAGAACAAGATTTTTTGAAAAGTTTTGGGCAGAAATTGAGAAATTTTTTTTTGAAATTTCCTTGTGCGGGGTCCGCATGCTAAGTTCATACACAATGCGTAGGTATGCACTGATGCTGTGGAACAGGTGCAGACCCAAGACTTTGTTCTATGTTGAAAAAATTCGGGGTCCGGAGGGCCCGCGTGTTGCACCTGCGGACCCCCGTGGGTGATTTTTTCAACCTATTTTTGCTTCAAAAATGAAATATAAAGCCTAAAAACGAAATGTAAACAAATGAAATGAAAGATAAGGAGGTCATGGATTACCTGGAGCTGACGGTTCTCGATTTCGCTGGACAGATTTTCCAGAATCTTCACATGAACTTTTTTACTCAAAAGCTCTCACTTTTCACTCTGAACTCAAATGGTAAAAATGAAGTTAGAAAAGTCATTTTTATAATTTTTTCGAATAAATGAATTTTTAATTTGTTTATTTTTCACTTTAAAAAGTTTATTTTTGAAAACATTTTTATTTATCTTAAACATGTATGTGTAATGTTTCGAGTTTTTGTGCAGAAAATTGGATTTTTCGGAAAAATTGATCGTTTTTCAGCAAAGAGCATACTTTTATCACTTTTTCGGACTCTTTCAAAAATTTACGAAAAAGTGAAAACTTGGAGTCCTCTTTTAAGCTATTTTCAGACTCTCGAAAATTGAAAAGATTGCCGAGCACTTGATTATTCAAACTGGTTAAAATAAATGAATGATCGTCCTTTCAGTATAAGTTTACCCCTTTTACGGACTGAAATGGAATATTTACGAAAAAGGTATACGTTGACTAATTACGGTCAATAGAGTTCTCTCCCGCATTATTTTATCCTTTTTCGGGCTCGAGAGACTAAATTTACGAAAAAGTACCCCCATGGACTCTTCTTAAGTTTTTTCTTTTGACTCCCTAAAATTGAAAAAACACCGAGTTTCTCCTACACTGGACTCGTTAAAATTTAACAGTAAAGGACCTGTTCAATTTCAAAACAGGAACAAACCACTCCTTCTTAGGGTTTGAATATTAAACTAAGTTGGACTCATCCGAAGGATGAGCTTACAAACAAGCAAATGTTATCCTCCTCAAGCTTGTCAAAAATAAAGAGGCACTTTCCAAAAATGGTGGGGGGAAAGAGAGGAAAATGAACCTGTTTGTTATATTTTGATTATTTGAAAAGCCGTTAACCACTCTTGAACATGACACTTTTGTTCACCTGGGTTGGGAAATCCTTTGCCTAACAGTTAATCAAACCATATTGAAAGTCTTCAGCCAGTTTCTGGGTATTAGCTTTGGGTCAATTGTTACCAAACCATTTGTAGTGTCGTTATGTGTTCAAGAGGACAGTTCAAACAAATAATTCATCTACAAAATATCTATCATCCATTTTAACCATCCCTGAGTCAGTCCTTGCCAATATATTTCTTCAAAACTTGATCTATGATTTCGTGTTGTGGGCTTGCCTACGACAGATCACTTCCTATTGACGACAGCTCATTATCTAGGAAGTTGATCTAGAAATCGTCAGTACCTTGAAATCTGCATGCCTTAATGGCAGGTTTCTCGCCTTTGATGACAGGTTGCATCATTTACCTTCGATCGAAAGATTCCGTGACATGTTCAACTTCAGCTCATTGATTCACATTTCATGGATTGTACTGAGTACTTTAAGGGCCATTAAAATTACTGGTGGTTAATCTCACACTTGTTAACAGTCTACATCATTGAATAGTAATCAAGTGGTTTCTACCATGTTCGACTTCGACACATTCATTCACATGGATAGAATCGTACTAGTTCGAGAAGCGGAAATCAAGACCCTGGATCTAGTTTCTACCATCCAGGCTGCGAAGAATTTTGTTATCATTTATACAGTGGAATATTCATAAACAGATGGCTGCATCCATATTGTGTCTGCACATGTCTATATTATTGATGTATTGAAAATCATTCTTGTATCAGAACAGTTTAAATCAGTCTCTAGTTAGTTTTGATCTGAGTATGGGAATGCCTACCTCAGTGATGATATGTTCACATATATATATTTTTCATTGAATTTTTTTACAGGTTCCGACTGAGGTGTCCACAGGATGATCCTTGAAATGATAAAGTATTGCACTCTTCATATATGATAGACTTCATCTTCATTTATTCCAAACTTTTCACTTTAGGGGGCAATCTGTTGCACTGAAAATTGTCATCTTGGCATTCTGCTATTTGTATGAGCTCATTATCACGCATAATTCCTCCTTTTCAAGTCTAACACATCAGTTCCTCATGTCAAGCCTTGAAACTGAGAGAAAAGTTCTTAAAAATCTCCTTAACTCTGGTATCGCACTTTCTCTTTGTCTTGCCTGCGGTCCCGCACCTAATGTTCATGACTCCTGCGTACATGAACGCAATTTCTCTGTGTTATGGGTGTGGACCTCTGTAAAATATTAAAAAGGCACAAGTAAACTCAATAATCTCACTTTTAGTAAATTCTAGAAGCCTCTGGAAGGAATCTTGCGGTGGCAGAACCGCTCTTTTGAGATTCATGTATCCCTTACCTTAAAGAGCTAACCCCTTGATGTGAGGAGCTTATCCCTTTGAAGGAGGATTCTATCCCTTCATATTTGGAACTGAAACCTTCTATTTTTCACTATAAAAAGAGGCATTGGGTAGCCTCAAAGGGAGTTCAAGCTTTGGAATTATTTGAGGTTAAGTGCTGTTGGGATTCAGAGTCATTTAACTGATATTTTTGTGAGGAGAGATCACATACCTCTATCTGTCTCGGTTGGAAGAGTGCAAGTCTTGTCAGAGTAGAGGAGATTCCTACTTCGGACCCCGGGAAGGCCTGTTCAACATCAAGGCTAAGGTTGTAAGGTTTTCTTCATTCAAAGTTAATACAAATGAATTCATTTTTCTCAATAAGTTGTTAATTAATTGTTTATTTCATGTATTCCTTGATCACCATGATAGGCATGATTTATAATATTTACTATACAGGTGTTATTTAATGTTTTCTTGTTTGTGACTATAGGTCTATAAAGATAACTCCTTCAAGTGACTGAGGGACAACTACTTCGAACAAGCATTAGATCTACGGTAAGACCTTAACACCTTTATAGTATTCTTTTGTAAATCGCATATTTCTAGAGAAAGATAGGTTTATTTGGCTGTTTTTTGCTAGATTACCTTTTGGTACTAGGGAGATCGATCGTGTCCGCAAGATTGATTTATCCGGTCAACAATATTTAAGCTTTTAATTTGATAATGACTTCACTTTTTATTACTATTTCATTACGTTTTATGTTGTAAGGTGTTCCGTTGGGAAGAACTCCCCTTCTAGTCACTGTGTGCCTTCATGAATTTTCAATGTTGTGAGTTAGATGATTAAAAAAGATATGTCGTTGGATCACTGGAAGGTAGTTATATTCATTAGTGGTTGTGAAACTTTGTCATTTAATATGTCTTAACTAACCTACTCACCATTAATTTTTAATTTTTTACTACCACATTTTTATGCAATTCCAGTCGCTTCTAATTCTCTGCCCATCGCTCCCATGGTACCATGTGTTCCTAGCCCACACAACCCCACTGTTGCTCGACATCTTCACTTAAACCCACAAAACCCCACTACTGCTCCAAACCTTCTATAGGTGAGCAAATCAATATTTTCTACAAGAATATCTATGTTGAAAATATAGATAGTTCAAAGAAATGACAAATGATTTATAAAAGGAAATGTAAAATATTTGAATCTATGGGTTTGACATTTATAGACCTTGGCAATGACCTCAACATGCATTTTTTAAGCAAACATAAAAAATGAGGATGTAACATTCAATGTCCATCTTGAAGTTCATTATGAACCCTCCAATTTTTATTATATAGTAATCTATACGAAGATAAGTTTTGGGAGAATCTCTTTTATCAGTGATGCCAAGATAATTTTGTTGCTAGTGTAGTCAAAATTTTCTTTCTCATCTTTTAAAATAGTACGGACTTACCAAATTTTAGCACACCCAAAACGATTGTGTCTTCCATGGAAAGGGTATTTTTTTGTCTCTTTTTTTTTGGATCTGTTGGAATCCATTTCAAATATGTAATAATAGGATTTTTTATATGTTTGGTAATTGTTGCTAGGAAAATTCAATGTAATCACATTTATCATTTTGACTTTATTTTTCCCTGGTTGTCTCTAGATAATTTGTTCCTTGTGTGTTGGCACGAGATGTTGATTAAGGATCCAGAATATGATTGGGCTCGAGCAAGGGAAGGCTATGGCATAGGAGGAGAAGGGGATGACTTAGTGGTGGGGCTGACCATATGGAGGCTTTCAGGTAGAGTGTTTGTTGTGGGAAGGTTTTCTGATGAAAGGAATGGTATTCCAAGACATTCCTCTCCAACGAATGCACATGGAAATGGAGATATTAGTCTAGATATAGGAATCAGGAGTAATAAATCGTCAAGAAGAGAAAATGGACACATACGATATTCTGATGGTGAGAATAACCAGGGTAGGCATAATCATTTTTAATTTCTCTGGCCTTTCTGCTCATGTAACTAAAATTCAAAATCTCAAAATTCCCAAGAATGTCAAGGTAAGTTTGTTGTTGTTGTAATAAAAATATGTTTCTCATGTTCCGAAACAGGCTAGACTTACCAAATTTAAACACATCTAGAACGAATGTGTTTTCCATGGCAAGGGTATTATTTTTTTCACTTTTAATTGGCTCCTTTGGAATCAATTTCAAATTTGTATTAATAGGCATTTTTATTATTTTTGGATTTTGTTGCTAGAAAAATTCCTTCTAATTACATTTATCATTGAGACAATATTTTTCCTTTGTCTTCTCAACATAATTCGTGCCCTTTGTGCCAACACGAGATGCCAACTAAGGATCCATAATATGATTGGGATCGAGCAAGGGTAGACCATGGTGAATGATGATGAGGTGATGCCTTAGCAGTTGGGATGACCATATGGAGGCTTACATGCAAAGGGTTTGTTATGGGAATGCTTTATGATGGAAGGAATGATATTGCAAGACATGGGTCTCCAATGAATACACATGGTAATGGAGTTATTAGTCTGGATACAAGCAATAATAGTGGTAACTCGTTAAGAACAAAAAAATGGACCCAGATAGTATTTTGCTGGTGAGAATAACCAATGTAATCATAATCCTTTTTCCTTTATCTGGCCTTTCCAGTCATGTAACTAAAATTCATAACCTCAGACTAGCTAATAAAACAACATGTCAAGCTCTAGTAGCAATAATAATAATTAAACGAGACAAGTCAAATGGCCTTTTGAGGATGGAAGTGGTCTTATGTGTATTCACTTTTTTTCTTTTTTCCTTTTAATTTGTTTCCCACATGCAACATGGTGAAAGTTCATAACTTTTCCAAAGAATGTGGATTAAAAAATGTGATGCAGAAATTGAAAATTATTTACTTGAAGAAAATATGGTACAGAAGTGCACATATAGAGTTTTGTTTGTGATTTTATTTTTTCATGAATTAGACATTTTTTTCCAGTAATTATTGGTATTTATTTTTTCTCCCTAAATTTCAGATGTGGTTTACAGAAAATGGGGGTGATAGCCTTTTAAACAAAATCTAGAAAGATGTAATAACCCTGATATTTTCATATTGCAAATGGTCCTTCAATTCCTTTTTCTACAACAAGAAGCTTAAATTATTTCTTGGCTTTAGTTTTTATTATTTGAGGTAAATATGTGCTTACCAAGACTCATGATATGATGAACTAGGATATAACTGAGTGCTAACAATGATATTTTACATTTGTAGCAAGTTGGAAACTAGGATATCACAAAAAGTCTTTTTCTATGTTAAGAATGATATTTTACATTTATAATAAGTTGGAAGTTGATGATTCACCAACAAAATAAATTTTGGTCCATGATGATACTATTTTTGACGACATGGATATGGAGTAATTAGAGTTCATAAGTTTCTCTATATCTGAATGAGGGACACTTGTAAATGAAGACCTGATGTACAAAGGAAAATTGATCTACATTTCAATTGTTAAAAAAATTCCATCCTTGTCATGCCATATCCACTCTGTATTGATGTCTAGACCCATTCCACCCATGCACAACATTGGGAAGTGGGAGAAACTTAGTCCTGTATATATATGTAGTAGATAGTGTAGTCATTATGAGGTTAGAAATTTTAGAGCTTTGTGAATCCATTGGTTTAATGGTAAGAAGAAGAATGCTACTACTATTACTTGTCAACTTTGTACCTACATGCTAATTAATTTTTAGGTTCCCTTGAATTTGATTTTCTTTTAATTCCCATGTAATTTATTACTTAATAGATGTTCCACTATTATGGTTTAGAGCCTATACTTCACACTCCAAAATACCCACTCCTGGATCTTTTAAAAATATGTAAACTTAATTGCTTCCAAAGTTATTCAATAGTGTATTGTAAACTTGATTTGGGTGGGGGTATTTCAAGGAGTCTGGTATAGGTCTAAAATGAGTGTAACTATCAAATTCCCACTTCAAAGATTCAAGGTTAAACTTTTAATCGTATTTAACTTTAAAATACCCATTTAAAGAATGGAATTGGCTCTAAAATACCCATTTTAGCTGGTCTTTGAAATACCCACTCAAAGAATGAATTTATCTATCAAATACATATATTATCTTAGAGAGTAGCATGCATGATTTTTTCCTTTTTTATTTTCTATCTTATAGAGATATGTCCTTCTAAAAAAAAATTATCTCCTAATAGAAAAGTATTTCTAACAACAGACAAAAATTTAAATGATCTATCTGGAGAAGATGTCTGCCTTGGTATGGGTAGTAACTTATTGGTAATTATGAAATTTGATCTTGACATTCAAAGTTGGAAAATATCACAGTTTAAATGTATTTTTTATGTGTTTCCATGTTTTTAAGTCAATATTGTTGTCACAGTGGATTGTGAAGTCATAGATTTGTATTATAGCCTTATTTTTCTGCATGGAACATTGTTGTAGAGTTTATGTATTAGAGAGAAACATGAAATATTACTTCCTTGTTTATTTTCTGTCATATAGTATGTCCTTCTAGAAAACAATTATCTCCTTACAAAAAAATATTTCTAATAGTGTAGAGAAACATCAATGCTTTATCTGGAGAATTTATCTACCTTGGTTTGGTTTGTACATTTCATCTCGACATTCAAAGCTGGAAAATATCAGGGTTTAAACATAAGTTTTATGATTTTCCATTTTTTTAAGTCAATATTATTGTCACAGTAGATTGGGAAGTCACAAATTTTTATTTTAGCCTTAGTTTTCTACATGGAACAATGTTATAGAGTTAATTTCTTATAGAGAAGCACGCAAGATCATTTCCTTTTTTATTTTTTGTCTTATACAGATATGTCCTTCTAGAAAAAAATTATATCCTCGCGAAAAAATATTTCTAATAGTAAACAGAAATGTCAAGGCTCTATCTTGAGAATTTATCTACCTTGGTCTCGGTTGTAACTTATTCGTAATTACGAAATTTGATCTCGACATTCAAAACTGTAAAATCTCATGCCTTAAATGTAAATTTGATGCGTTTCCATGTTTTTAAGTCAATATTGTTGTCACAACTGATTGGGAAGTGAGGGCTCATAATTATGCTTCCCATATGTTGATGTATTCCCAAAAATGATGACATGGACCAACCCACATTCTCATCATGAAAAATACAAGCCATTGCCTCATAATTTTATTTTTTCTATGTTTATTAGGCACCCATGTTGTCACCATGACTCAGAAGACTTGCCTTAAACATAATTCCATGTTTATTGATTACCTACATTTTCAACATGGCTTGAAATTTTATACAATATTATTATAAGAATGTTTGGAGAACAGACTCTTCTATGTAATTTTTCTGGCCATTTGGAAACATGTCCAAGCCAATTGACATGGTTGGGTTCACATATTTCTTTTTCATGAAGTTGTTGCACTAGTTTATCTATGCAGGCAATATTGCATGGCTAACTATTGTGCTTTAGGAAACTTGAGAGTGAAATTTATTTTTCGAGTTGAAGTTTTGTTATATTTGAGTGGAAAAATATGCACTTGTATTTACAAGGTCATTCAATTTGTACATTTCTTACTCAAATTCCTGTTACAAGTTCTATCAGGAGGAAGCTTGAATGAAGCATGGTAAAATTAAAGGATTTAGTTGCTAACCATTGAAAGGGTGCATTAATTTATTAGTAGATTATTTTTTGTTAATATGTGAGTGGATTTCATTGAGTAATGAAGTGAGCATGGGGTTGTTAAAATTGTAATATAGATCTATTAACTTTCGTATTTATATAGATTGGATATGGATTAAATATAACTTATTTTAACAACTTGAAACTTTTATGGAAGAGGCTTAATTATTATTATTATTATCCAAATTTTAAGGTCACGTCCAAGCTAGACACCAAATTGGTACATGTGACCCCCTTTTTTGTGTGAAAAGGGACCCACCTCTACATAGTGATTTGACTGTTAAGTCTACGAAGACATACATAATCTAGCCCCTCTTGTTTTGAACTTGTGACCTCTTAGGAGGAAACACATGATCTTAACCATTATGCCCACTCAATATGGGGTGCTAAAGTTATCTATTTTCAATATAATATGTCGTTAATATTTTATATTGATTAGTGTACATATGACGATGGTATTTTATATTTTTATAATTATCATTTACTATTAGCTAGGACCTGTAGATACATATATCTCATCGTAAATGGAAACATCAATGTGATAATAATGTGTAGGAATAGTATCTTCTCCATCAAATAAAGGAAATACGTTTTTTCTAAGCAATATAACCATCCTTTATTTTTTTTAAAACAGGATCAAACTACCATTTCCTCACTGGAAGCAAATAGGAAAATGGCAAGTTGCAACTTATAATGATATTCAGGGATTGATCACATGACAAAAACTCTAACTCTAAACTCTAAAAAATTTCAATTGAATCTAGCTTGCCTTTTAACCTTTAAAATATAGACAGTGTGTTGTTTCCTTAAGTGAATATACTCTATATACAATCTATACTAACCCTAGGCTATAAAAAACCAATTTCTTTACCCAAGCAATTCTCCAAACCTGATTTTTTTTTAAATAAAATAATGCATATTTATAATTTAAATATTCAAATGATAACATAACATATCACATCTTCTTTCTTCTATTCTACTCTTTTGTATGCTACCACCTTAGGACTTTTCCTTAGCAACATGTGGTGCAATTGCTAGTTATTTACAAGTTAAAAATCTCCATCTTTAAGTGACACTAAATATCTATGTTTAAGAATTGACGTAGTCACGAAATGACCTTCTTTTTTCATTTTGAATTCGAGTGTCCTAGGGATTTTTAAAGGTGTTGAATCCATTTATGCATTCAAAAATGTGAGTTAAACAATACCTTTAAGAATATTGTTTAACACACACACACATATAAAGTTAATTAATTAATTTTTATGATTGTTTTAATGTATTCTAATGAAAGTGTTTCTATATTTATCATAGATTTATATATATAATTATTTACCAACTATTTAATTTATATGATTGTACTAATAAGTAATAACATTTGTCCTATATCTAATTAAAAGAATTTCAACAACACTAGTGTAATATTCTACTAACAAAAAATCTCAAATGCTTGCACCCACAAACTAACTTAAAAGATGTAATGATAAGCTTATAGGTAACTAATATATTACAAGGGGAAAATTAGGTCAATTAGTTGAATCTCATAGTTAAAGTTATGGTTTACACAATCTGATTCCGAAAAAAAATAAAAATAAACTAAGTGCAAATTTTCGCTAGACCCGTTAATTCCGGAGCATTACATAAATAGTTATTATCATATAAATGGAAAATATCAAAGATGTCGGTGCATGGGCCAGTCCAAGTTTCGCCATGTGCGGCCCTGTCGCAAAGCCTCGGCCGAGCAAGTCAATTCATGATGTTCAGTTTCAAAAAAACAAGGCTGATATTTCTTATTTCTCCAGTTGCCCTGGAGTGAGAGTTTAAGGCGGGTCCCTACTAATGCCATCCCAACTAAGTGTAAGAAAAAAGGTCGTCGGTTGTTGGGAAAGTGCAGCTCGGATTTGCTAAGATCCAGCTGCTGCTAGTGACCTATAAATCTACATATTATAGACACTTGTGATGACAAGGTGGTCTAGATTTGAAAGCTCTAACCAAACTCTAAGCAACTATTAAACCATGGATCTCTTTTGTATGTGTTGTGTGAAATTAGTCTCAGGATTTGCTTGCGAAGATGGCCGCCTACTCGCAAGTTTCTCAGAGGAAGAGAGGGGGAGACGAGAATTGGAATGGTGGATTGGCTTTGCCAGACGCAAAGCGCAGCATTAGCAGAACGTCGGCCTATGACAGTGATCTCATGAGCTTGCTCCACAAGATCGATAATATGGATAACAATGAGAGTATCCCAGAAGGGACTGATACTGTAAATGAGGTCGAGGGAGAGATGGGACTGAACATTGTTATAAAGTCTATGGAAGAGGACATTGAGTCAAAGGCGCAATCACATAAAAATATCGAGTCTACTGATGAGAAGGGAAGTAATTATCAGATGGGTTCAATTAAACAAGAGGAATTGACCGAATGGAATTCTGAATCAACCATTTCGGTGTGTGAAATCAGAGACTACAAGAATTACGATGATGTTGGCCCAGAGCTTGGTTTCTTGGCTGATCATATCTCTCTCAATGAATTTGGAATCATCATCAACTATATCGATGGAGATTCAATGGCCAATACAGCTGGGTCCTATTCAGATGCTGTATATGGATATGATGAGAGAGCGGAGGATTTCTATGGGTCTCTGTGGGAGGATGATATTTGGCAGTGGGAAGAACATCCGGTCATTCTAAATGACTTTGCATTGCCAGAGCAAGAAAAAGTTGGAATTAGTGAGGCTGAGTTTCATGATGGTTGAGCAATGTTTTGCCAATCATGAGTGTGAAACACAATGGGGAAAAACTCTAACGTACGTATTGAAGAGAAGCTTTTCGACCTTTTTTATGTAAATACTATAAACATATTGAGAGCCAGAGTGTAGGTTTTTTCCAAGGCTATTTCCTCTGATAGGTCATTCTGTGAAGCCATGCGCAACATGTCAATCAAACTCTATCTAAAAGATGAAGTCGGAGACGAAACTTTCAACAGAAGTTCAACTTTTGTTTTGTTTAATCATTTCTATGTTTTCCCAATAGCGGTTTTGTCAAAGCGTTATCGATGAAACGTTTAACCGCGTTCTAGAAGATTTTTATTCTAGTACGGAGTGAGGTCAATTGCTTTATCACCATAAGAATTGGTTATATTACTTACATGGACTTCGGAAATGCTGTAATCTGCTTGGTTCAGCATACATGTTTTATTTTTGAATTGGTGATGGTTTATTTTAAAATAATATATATACACCATTTTTATTTTAATGAAAAGGGAAATGCTGTAATCTGCTTGGTTCAGCATACATGTTTTAGTTTTGAATAATTGATGGTTTATTGTAAAATGATATATATACACCATTTTTATTTCAATGAAAAGTTATTATGAAAAGTTATTATTCTAATGAAAAGTTATTGGTTTTTTCTTTCTTTAAAAAAAATTAATGAAGAACTATCAGTTTTTTTTTTCTCCATAAAAAAATAAGCAATATATAAGTTTTTTCATTCTCCATAAAAAAGAAGCAATATCCGTTAGTCACTATAAATTTCGATTAGCAGCAGCTTAATGATACTCTGAAACTGAAATGTGTTTTAAAATTAATGTTCTGTTACTAGCACAAATACAAGTGAGCAGAAAGAGAACGATAGGAACTTCATTTTTTCTGTAATTCGCATGATTCTCTCACTCTTTTTCTAATCTTTTCTTTTAATTTTGCAGTTCACATGAATCTTTCACTTTTTTCTTACTCATTCGTCCCAAAATGTATTTGGAAATTTATTTTACAATTTAGAAATTTTGGTGAATTTTATTAGTTATGAAAATATGTAGTATATTTAAGTGGTTGCTCATATTTTTATAAAAATATTTAGATTTTTAAATATTATATATATATATTTTTATAATTTTAAAGATTTTAATTTTTTTATATAATTTTTATATTTTTATTTAAAATAAAATAATTTATATTATAAAATTGTGGCTAATTACTAAAAAAAAAAAAATGAAAATGGGCCATTATTTTTTTTAGAAAAATCATAGAAAATTGTCATATTTACAAGTATTAGCCCTTAAAAATTTTAATTCTAATTCATAAGTTTGTTAAGGTTTTGAGCAAAATATCAAAAATATTGTATTTGTAAATATTTTTTAACTTAAAATTACTTTATAAAATATTGCTAACTCATTTTTTTAATATAAATTTTGAAAAAAAAAACCTTTAATGAATTCAAAATTAAGATGGATATAATCCCACTCTTTATAGTATTATATATATTATAGGTGTATATCTTTACATAAAACAATTTCTCACTTTTAATTTTATTAATATTTTAATCATACAAATACTTATATAGATTTTTTTAACACATTTTATAATTCTTTAATAAAATAATTTATTGTATACACCTCTCTTAAGAAAATTGCGGGGAGCAAATATAATGAAAATTCAGGTCCTAGCAATAAGGCTTATTAAGGAAGGTACTAAGGTAAGAACTCTCATAAACATACAAAATGAGGAAATCCCATAAGAAAAAAATCCTCTCCAAAATAGAGAAAGATGACAATGCTCAAATCCCAGAACGATCCATTGAAGAGAAAGAACATAAGCTCACTCCATTTAGGAAGTTCTAAAAACATGAAGATGAGAGCCAAGAAACCTCAATGAAATTGGTTGATCTCTAAAGTAGATGTTGTAGAGGCACAAAAAAAGAAAAACATAAACACTTCCTCATAAATGCTTAAGTTAAAATAGGTTTTGGTAAATAACTAGGATACAAGTTTTGAACAAATGCAATACCATCAACCAATAAATGAAAAATGAGGCATGTAAGTATGGAAATCTGAATTAAGCAAGGTATGACAACACTCATGCAGATGTCCAAACATTGCCACCATCACACTTATCAATTACAATAAATAACAATAAGATTATATGTCATCATATAACTCCCCCCACCCCCCCCCCCCCCCCCAAGAAAATGAATTAAGGGATAAGGAGCACACAACAACCTCTATCATCATCAAATTCCCACACTGAAACACGATGTTGTGAGGAATGATAATCAACATCAAACAATAGGAATGTTGTATGATTCCATAGCTGAGGAGACACAATGGTATGAAGTATGTAAACATCTGTTCAAATGATTCAATGACCTTCCATCAATCCAACCACAATTGATATTAATGATCAGAAATGGTCATTGGTTCAACCTTTCTTATTATGTTTAAAATGATCTAAATGCATAAGTACCAAGTTTATGATTCCTAGGTAAACTCCTCTAAGATAGAGGCTTAGAATTTTATTTTTTAGGCTACAATATAGGTGTAAAAATAAGACAAAAACTATATAAAACAACAACCTGTCTTCAACAACAACATTTTTAGCCATCTAAACAACATATTTAGCATAATCAGGAGGGAGTTTCTCTTCTAACAATGCAGTTAGAACTCCACCTACAACAAAAGACACCTTCCCATATTCCATAAGATCATATGTAGCAAGTGAGGGAGAAACTACAACATATCCAAGACATGATTTTGAAGTTTTCACTTTAGATGCAATAGGAACATAATTTCCCTGTCCATTTTTCCCAAGTCCTCCTTTGATATATCCCATTTTGCTCAACAATTAGGATCCAATACCAATAGTGTGTTTTTCAAAGTTGGGCATAATAATAGAAGGCGATGAGTTATAATCACCAACACTAGGCTTCATACAATCAACATCATGAAGGGTGGAAGTAGGCGAGTCTCGTAGCTCAACAACAATAATATCTTTCTCAGCGTTATGTAGGAAATTGAATTCCTATTCAATTTTTTGCATTCACTACTGCAAGTCCTTAATAATGTCATTTTTATCAGTCAATCATAGAAATAATGCACCAAGGTATTCTTTCAAAGTTTTATATCGATCATAACGTCTTTTTCTGTATCTTCTTAAGGAGGGACAATTTCCTCATGAAGCATTTCCATGGAGGCTTTAAAATAAGAAAACTTACTTATTTGTTGAGCATTTTAATACTCTAACTTGAAAATTTGTTTCTTCAAGATAATATTTTCTAAATTAGAGAGAGACTCATCTTCCTCTTTCAAATTA
Organism: Pinus albicaulis; assembly: GCA_034641835.2. Classification (NCBI taxonomy): domain Eukaryota; kingdom Viridiplantae; phylum Streptophyta; class Pinopsida; order Pinales; family Pinaceae; genus Pinus; species Pinus albicaulis. The sequence continues at coordinate 1,250,411,795 of CM076579.1, read as the reverse complement.
TCAAGGTGGTCAATCTTGGTTTAAAATTTATCTACAAGATTTTGGAAATATGTTCCCATGGTTGGGTTCATGTTATCAAACTTCTTGATTTTTTCAGTGATAAAAGACTCAAACAATTCTAAAATATTGCATTCCCTAGTTGGTAGCAACAATAGACAGAAAGATCATATTATGAAGTTGATTAGTTGCCTTCTTTTCACGAAATTCTTGCAATTTTTTCCCATTTTAATAGCACTATGTTGACAAATATGTTTACAGTAGCCATGAAAAAAAAAATATGAAAAAAAAAGGTTGACTAATGAATAGATCTGAAATTGGTTTATTTAATCACCACAAAGAGATGCAAGCTATCCCCTTGTCATGAATCAAAACAAAGAAAAAAATCAAGACACAGAAAGTGTAAAATTGTACCCCTATCGTTGATTCCTCTAAGTCACCACTAAAAATAACTACGAGTATTGAAAAGTGGCAATGTTAGCTTCATCTAAATCAAAATACCATGAGTTTTTGATTGTGAATCCTACGAGTATTGAAACACGAGCCATCATTAGAAAGAATTTGAGGTCTAAAATGGGCCTCCTAAGAAAAACGTACGACAAAAATAAACTTTATAAAAACCAATAGGATTCAAGATGGTGATGTCAACCATGGGGGATGATTCACCATTTTGGGGTAAAAAAATTAAAAAATAATAAAATAATAAAATAATAAAACTACTTTTTCAACTCGTATTTTCAACTTATCTCCCTAAGGTTTTACTCAAATTTCGAGCGAGAGTACTTGTTGGATGAAAAATTTAATTCCTCATCCGAGTACCCATGTTGCATAATTTTGATGGACCCTACTACATGAAAAATGAGATATACATGAAAAAAGTGATTGCAATCATGTTTTTCATGTATCTCTCATTTTTCGTGTAGTAGGGTCTGTTATCACTCTAATAATTCTCAAGTTGTTAGATTTTGATTTAAAGTATAAGAACATTAGAGGTAACCACATACCAACTTTTAAACTCTAAGATCTAACCTTCCTAGGGTTCAGAGAGGGCTCTCTCTTTAAGATTTAACTTTGTTTTGATTATAAAATATTAGACTAGTTATGACTGTGCAAATTGGTTTTGATTTGGTTTGGTTTGGTGAGAAAAAATCACTTTGTGAGATGGATAGTGATAGATCTGTTAGTCCATTGGGCTAAGGAGTCAAAATTCAAGTAGGTAGGACTAGGATCAAGGTCAAAAAGACAAATATTTTCAGGGCAAGATAGACAAGTCATTGAAGATCTTGGAAGGTCGATTGGTGAAGTGGTTTGATCGGGATAAAGAACAATCAAGAATTCTTTGATCCAGATAAGGAAGGAGTAGACAGAGGTTATTTGAAAGAGGGATAAATTAAGGGTTCCCTACTCTGGAAATCAACAGAAAACATAGAAATGATAAACAGTTAAAGACAGGGTGCTTTTAACAAATCCTGTAATAATACTCTTGATTTATCATTCAAATTTGTAACACATATATGGATGCATGTAAACATAAGAATATAAACAAAGACATTAGAAAGTACTTCGCTTCAATGGCTCATCACACGAATCCTGAAATATGATGCTAGATGATTTGATCCAGTCTGCTACTCGAACTTGCAACACAAAGCCTTCAAGTATAGAAATACTGATTATAAAAATCTTCAGCAATTTATTCCACAATAATACTTCAAAAGATGAAGTATATATACAAAAATGTTTACAAAATGTCCTAGAATACTCTTAGGAATTTTCTAAGGAAAATAAAATATCTTTACAAAAAAATAGTGAAAATTGCTTAACAAATTGGCAAGTTGTCATATTTATCCAAATAAAATAGAAGTGTTGTTTGGATTGGGTGCAGCTGGATGCCTTGGTGTCTTCTTTGCTGGCAATGATATTTCAAATCTGTTTTGAAATATTATCTTCTTATCTGATATTATTTCATCTGATACTCTTTACCTCTGATACACTTTAAACTCTGTTAAAACTGCCTTACAGCTGTAATTTTTTGTTTTGACTCTAAAAAATCAGCAAACTATTTTAATCGTTTCCTCTACAATTTTACTTTTACAGCAAGTCAGTAAGTGATTCCCAAGATTCTTGGTCAGGAATTTGGATATTTTTCAGCTTCCTAAGTTCTCATCAGCCTCAGTGTATCTAGAAAATGTTTGGTTTTATAACAAATAAGTGTTTTATCTCATGTTGTAGATAAAAAAAGTCTTCAAAACTTTTATGTAAAACCTTTCCTGTAGGGATTCCTTGTCCTTATGTTTTGTTTCAACTCTGCTCTTTTTGCATAATCTCTTATCTTCTTGTTGTAGTCCTCTTGTGGCATGAGTTTATTATTAATAACCAGGATGTTTGGCAAACCTCTTTGCCTCAAGATCTCAAACTTAACCATAAACTTGATTATGGCTATGTTCATGTTTTCACATTTTTCTTCTAACTGTTTCATTAAATTCTTCTTTGAAATTACTTTCCTTATTTCAAGGATTGTCTCTCTTCTATCGGTAATTTATATTTCCTCAAGTTCTTGCTTGTTCTTGCTGTTGAGAAACTTGATTAATTCTAGGGCCTGTTCAGGTTTGGCATCTAGTTCCTCCTTTGTTTTCTGAATTTATGCTTGTGATGCCTTTAGTAAATCCCTCTGCTCATATATTCCTTGGATTGATGAACAAACATCATTGATGGATTCAATGATTTTACTCCATAGCTGATTCTTTACATAAGGCATTGGCTCTTTCAAGCTTAAATCCTTTTGTAGATTTTTCAACTCAACATTTAACCTGTTAGCCCTTTGTTCCTGAGTTTTAGCATTCATTTGGGCTAGCTTCTTAGTGTCTTCAAGATTTTCAATCACTTTCTTCAATATGTTGATTTCATTGGTTTGAAGTGTCATTTCCTCCATGGCATTAACTAGTTTACTAGGCTCATTAGAATGTTGAGCTGTTATAGTAGAGGATTATGTAGCTGAGTTAGTAGAAGATGTCACTGGCACTGCAGTGGCCAATGGTACTTTGAGTGCCAACTCTTCTTCCAAAGTTGAAGGCACAACTATGGTAACCATGGGAATTAATGTTGGAGCTTCCTGTGATTTTGTAATTTCTCTTTCATGGGCAAGCTTGTCCAGTTGGATCTCCATCTCTTTTATTTGTGCTATCAATTGTAAAATTAAGTTCATCATATTATCTTTATTTTTTTCCTCTTGCACTATTTCTTTGGCTTGTGGATGTTCTGTTGGTGGAAGCTTGAGCTATTTCCTTAGTGCTGCAATATCAACATTCGTTTTCTGCACTAAATCTTCTGCAACTTTGACATTGGCAGGATCATATCCTACTTGAATAACCAACTCTTCTAAAGACTTAATCCTAATATCTTTAGCATATGAGGAAGCCTTGTCAACTTTCATTTGATCTCTCATATTTATTATTGTGTTCTAAAGTTTTTGGACACTCATGACCTTTGTAGTAATGGTAGAATAAAGCATCTCAAAAGTTTGCCTGTGAAATTCAATTTGATCTAGTGCAAGGATACTTTCTGTAGGCACTTCAAGATCAATTTTTTTGTAATCTGCCACTGTTTTAGGAGTCTCAACTGTTGGTCGAAGCACAAACATAATAAAATTCTTGTTTGAAAGCTGATAGAAGTCTGTTTTAAATACTTGGTGTTTGTTTCAAATATTGAGAATATATCTCATTCTTAATTTCTTCATTCTTTGTCTTAATCTGCTTATATTTCTCCCTGATGTCGATATCCTTTTATTCTTCTGACTGTGAGGAGGATGCCTCCATACTCTGTTGTTTCTCTATTACTTGTGTGTTTGAATTATCAGGATGTTATTCATTTAGAATCTCTATGGCTGGCTCATTTGTAATGACTGTAGCAGCATCTGTGTTTGTCTCTAGAACATCTGTATATTCCACTTCTATGGTTACTTTTTCTTTAGCAACTGGATTGATCTTAGGATTTTTATTGTATTTGAGTTTAAACCTAATCTCAGATGTTGTCTCAGTAGTGTACGTACCTTCTTCTCTGCCTCTTTTAGTAGCTTTATCTCCTTGATTTACAGTTTGTAAGGTTTGACTAGTATCACCCTGTTTAACTGCTTCTACCAAGGTATTTTCTAGCCACTCTGTTTGATTGAAAAATTGTCCAATTTCTGGTTTTTTTCTCATGAATATAAGGTGTTAGTTTGCACTTCACCCTCATTTTGCTTAGTATTCCCTATGGATCATAATTCCATGAGAAGATTTCTTCAAATTTGTACTCAAGCAATTATTTTGCTACTTCTATTCCTGCATCTCTGTGATTACAAATAAAAGGTCCCACCTAATTCTTGAACTTAAATTGGGTCTTCTTTTTGGCTACTAAAAATTTAATAGAATCTAAATTTATGATTTTCCTGATGTACTCCAAGGAAAAAAATCTCATTGGCACATAGGTAGTTTATAGGGTAAAAGATTTGACCCAAAAACTCTGATTTCTATATGTTTCTGATATAACTACCAATCTCCAGTTCTAGTTTGCTTTGATAGTTGTAGAAATTTCTTTATTTTATCACTGATTCTTGGCTGTACTCTATTTGTCAACATGTTTATCAATGGGTGAACAAAGTAATCTCTAAACTCTACATAACTAAATTTTGTGGACTCTTTTCTGATCAAAGATGTCCAAAAGATGACTGAGAGTGGGTTCTCTTCTATATCAAGCTTCTGAAGTGTTATTGGGAACTTTTATGCTTGGAAATATAAGAAAATATGGAAAAGAAAGGATGTATACCTAACTACTCCTTCAGTTGGAAGTTTGACAAGCTGATCATGGATATTATCAACTATGCATTCAACATAATTGAAAATGACAGAAGGAGGTTGTCCTAGTGCAAAAGTAGATAGAAAACCTAGGATTGAATCATTTGTATGCTCATCTGTAAAATACCCTAGGATAAAAGACAACATGGATATGACATGCCTAGACCCTTCAGGAAATTTTGAAGTAGAGTAAGGAGGGTTGATTTGTGGAATTTCAACATGTAAAGGCATGAATAATTGGAAAATTTGAAACCTTTTGGGAAATTCCAAACCAATGTAAAGCTTTGTGAGTGCTTCTATGGATAAATGAACTGCATTGGGATCTAGTTTGAGCTGTAGCATATGGTTTATTGACTTAGCAGTAATTGTGAACAATACTTCTTTATTTTCATTTACCATTGATCTTTGTTCAGGTGAATAATAGGCCTGACACATCCTAATAACCTCTGGACATTGATGGGTGAGTGGAACAACATATTTGGGTAGGTTTGACTCCCAAATTTGGACTTCTTCAACTTGATCTAATGACTTTTCATAACTCCAGCAGTGGAGGTCTAACAGATTAAATTCTATCACTGGATTTTCTATTTTATAATCCACATCTACTAAGGGTGTATGTTCAAAGTCTACAACAGGAGGTTGTAGAGGATTTACTATAATTGCAGTCTTGGAAGACATTGCTGAGTTTTATTTTGACATTTTTTAGACCTTCTAGGTACTTGAAACTCTGCATTTTGGCTTTTTTGGATTCTTCTGTAAATTTAAATTGTTTACAGAAGTATTTTTGACTCTAACAGAGGTTCTTTAAATAAAAATAGGCATAAACTGGCTTTTTCTTGGTTTTAAACCTTCAAATTTGGTTTCAAACTGTTCTTCAGACTCTTATAGGTTTAGGAAATGATATACAAGGGTTTCAATGCTTTTTTTCGGATAATATTGGACTGAAAATGGTTCAAATTGGGCACAGAAGGATTGGGGTTACTTGCAAAGGGTTTCTGGACAAATTCAAAGTCTTATAAGGTTTGTAAAGGGTAAATAAATTCAAATTTTCCTTAAAAACCGTATGCAGTATCGAAACAGGGGTTTATCAGAGTTTTCACAGTGAATTTGTTCTTTTCAGACGAATACATGGTCTTTATATGGATAAATAGGCTTTACTAGGCTTAATTATTTCAGAAATACTCTTTTCAAATGATAAACAGGTCGTTTTTCTATGAAGAATACTTGTGTGTGCAGGTATTTGGATCTTTTAACTGGGTTTCGAGGTGTCGAACAAGTTCCTGATGGCGTTTGAAGGTCTCTGGAAACAAACTGAAGCTTCCAGTGATTTTCACAGTAGCTGCAATGGCCTTCTGGTTCCTTTCGAGCATGAAAACAATGTACCAGGAACTTTGTTTCAGTTGGAAATACATAAATGCACAAATAGAATGCAAAAAAGGGTTTTGCTGCGCATATAGGAAGGTTTATAAGGTTTTAGTTTCAAGCAGGATTGGCATTAAATGCGGTCATGTCAAAGAAGAGGGCAGTTTGGCGCGTGAAGGAAAAAAACCGAGAATGGCTTATTGCATTGGCTTTAGGCGGTAAGTTGTTTTGTTGGATCAAATGTGATCCAATCTAATGTCGCCGCATGGAGGAGAGATAAGGTAGCTAAAATACCCATTTTTCAAATGTTCAAATGGTAAACGTTTGTGCAAGTGAGAATGCAATATGTCTTTTGGATCGTCAGATTGGAGGATATGCATGCGAACGACTGCGATTCAATGAGGAAGCTGCTCGTCGGTGAGAAGTGGGGTCCGGGTCGTTGCTATATGGTGGGGTTTAGTTTTAACATTAAAAACATATGTTTTAATATAAAACTAATGTTTTATTTATGATATGGCGGGGTGTATTTACATGGTAAAGCTAACATTTACGAATGTTTAACAACCATTGGGGGCGGCTTTATATAATTCTTTTAACCTATGGGGAAAGGGCGGGGAAATATTTAGCATGTGGGGTAATTAGAACAATAGGTTAACGTTTAAATAAAGGGTTTTTTAGTATATTTAAATAAAATGAATTAATAAATATATATGGGAAAGGGGTAGTCTAAGGGGATTAATACATATGTTAAAAATTAATATGAAATAAAATGTAAATGAATGAAAATACATATATATAAACTAAGTCAAGTGTAAAATAGACATTTTTAGCATAAAATTATCCCATTTTGATATTTACACAGACTTAGGATAAATTGTATTTTGTGAGTTTTTGAGTGTTTTTGGATGAAACGAAATTAATTAAGGGGGATTTTTACTTTTCTAAGCAAAAAATGGTGTTTTATTTAGGAAAAGGGGTTATATTTTTTGGAAGAGGGTGAATATGATGAGGAAATGTGTTTTATGAAGGGAATCTAGTATTTTTTAACGAATCAGTTACTAAGCCTTAGGTCCGGTCCCAACAGAAGTCAAAGAAATTCTTTGAGCCTCTTTAACTGAAGGTTTTGAATACTGGATCATTATGGGGGAGGGGAAATTAGTAATTTGCTCTATGATGCTTTGTTACATGCCTTGCACAGCTTCTTTCTACCTACCCAATTATTCTAACATTTTTTACTTCATTTTCATGGGTGCATTTAAGCTTGCAACCCTAAATCCATTTTTCTTTTAAAGCATAAATATATCTAAGTCTTAACCTTATTTCATCCGATGGCTCAGATTAAACTGTTGAGCTCCTCATTTATTCTCTAACTATCTACTGATTTTTCAAGTTTAAACTATTTGACATATCTTTATTCTCTATCTAAAACATGAAATTCAAAGCATGAAAAGTTAAGATTAAACTATTTAACTGATCATGGATTATGTAATTTTGAACAATATGCACATAATCATTATTCTTGCAGTAAAGTAAATAGTAGTGGCATTTTGACTTGCTCACTTTGATGTCTTATTCTTATCTTTTTTTTTTCTTTTTCTTTTGGGGTCCATTTTTTATTCTTTTTGATCTTTTCTTTTCTAACTCCTTTGATCTTTCTTTTAGAACTTTACGCTCTTTTCATTTTTTATTATTTTCAAATATGGGAAAAAAACTTGCAGAAAGCAAGGTATGTACATATTTACAAGACTATCAAAGTCAATTAAAAAATTATGAACCTCATTATTATAGGACCCTAACAATGGCTCCACATGGGGATGGCATTTCCTGGTGAAATGTCAAGAAATTTAAGACTAGTAGCCTTTGAATTTTGACTGTGATGAACTTGAAAATGTCTTCTGATCTCTGCAATTATTCATACTTATGATATTTTACCTCTCAAAGCTTAGGGCCTTCTCTCCGGGCTTCAATTTTGTTAAGAAAACATTCAATCCAATCTAAAATCTTCAATGTATATGTACAATGGTCAAAGTAAATAAAACTAACTATTTCTTATCTCTGAGGAGTAGTAGTGCTTCAACATTCTGCCATTTACTGGTCCACCTACCAGATTTGATCCATCCATTTCTTTCAAAAAGAAAGAATTATTACCTCTGTAACCATAAATAACATAAGGTCTTTTCCATAGAAAATCAAATTTTCCATGTTTACCTTTCTCTTCTCTTCTTGAATCCCATTTTAACACTTTGTCTCCAATGTAGAAATCATCTTCTTTACTCTTTTTGTCAAAAAAAAATTTTATCTTATCCTAGACAACTTGAGACTTAATATAAATCTCTTCTCTTGTTTGCTGCAAGTAAATGGTTTGATTAATCCTTCTTTGAATGTAATTTGTCTCAACTTGCAATTCTTGGATTATCTTCATTATAGGTACTCCTAAGGAAGATGGAAAAACAACATCCATTCCATAGACAAGCTGGTAAGGGGATGTACCAATAGATTTTTTGGTGGTAAGTCTATCTGTCCATAAGGCATTAACTAAATTCTTGTTCCAAGTCTTTTTGTTATCTTCTAGTAACTTCTTGGTGATGTTTACAAGGCTCTTATTTGAATATTCAACAAGGCCATTACCTTGAGGGTAATATGTAGTAGAATGGCCTAGGGTAATGTGATATTTATGACAAAAGTCAATCATCTTTTTGGATTTGAATGCAGCTGCATTGTCAGTAATAATATTTTGGGGACATCCAAATCTTAAAAGTATGTTGCTTTCTAAAAAGGAGATAATGAAAGTGTCAGTGGCTTGCTTAGAGGGCATGGCTTCAATCCACTTAGTGAAATAGTCAGTGGTTGTCAGAATCCACTTGTGTTGGGTTGATGATGGAGGGTGAATTTCACCAATGAAGTCAAGACCCCATTTTTGAAATGGAATTTCTGTTGAGATGGGTTTTAAAGGCAGGGGTAACAAATTTTTCTTACCCTCAAATATTTGACACTTGTAATAGGAGGTCACATACCTTTTTACATCTGCAAACAAAGTAGGCCAGTAAAAACTAGCTCTCAGGGTTTTGTCTGTAGTAGTATTCCAGTAGAGATGTCCTCCATAGTCAATTGCATGAAATTATTCTAATACTTTGTGAGCTTCTTCTTTTAACAAACAATTTAATAAAATCCCATTATGATCTTTCCAAAAAATTACATTGTCTAATATACAAAATCTTATTGCCTTTAGCTTTAAGAATCTAGCTTTTGTTCTTGATAATCCAGGAGGAGCTTGTAAGTTTTGTAATACAAATATAATATCTGCATATCATGGTGAGTCTAAAAATGCTTCACTGATCTTTGGAGTCGCCATCTCTTCCTGATCATCTCCTTGGGAAATAAAATTTATTTCTAGGGCATGAAAATTTGATTCAGCCATGAGTTTGGCTAAAGATCGACCTTTTATAAGTTTAGTGGGTTTTATCTCTATGTCATATTCCAAAATTTGTGGCAATCCACTTGCCTCTTCTACTGTTAGGACCATCCTGAGTTAGAATGTCTTTTATTACTACATTTTGGACATAGGAAATAATGTGAGAATAAAGAATGTACACTTTGAAATCTTTAATGGCCTTTACCAAAGCTAAGGCCTGTTTCTCCATGATATTTTATTTCAAAGTGGAATCTCTAAGTGTTCTGCTAAAGAAAGCTATGGGCTACTCATAGCCCTGGTAATGTTTCTACAGTAAAACTACAGCAATGGTGTGTTTTGAAGAAAAGGAAAAAATGATGATATCCTTTTTAAAGTCAGGACTTACAAGGGTTGAGGTTTTGGTTAAGGCCTATTTGATGGATTCAGATGATTGTTTGGCCTCAATAGTCCATTTAAGAATTGAATTTTTTTTTTATCATATTATTGAGTTCTCTAATTATTTCAGCTACATTGGAGATGAATCTTATTAAAAAGTTAATTTAACCTAAAAAAGCTTGTAACTCTTTTATGTTTCTTGAAGGACTAATGTTAAGAATTGCTTCTATTCTGGCAGGGTCTATTCTAATTACTTCCTTAAATATTATGTGTCCTAGTAACTTACCTTATTCTAATCCAAATAAGGTTTTCTTAGGATTTAATGAGATGCGAAACTTTCTTCATTTAATAAAGACTTGTCTAAGATGATCAAAGTGTTCAAAATCAGTCTTAGAAAATACAGTAAATGTCATCTAAGTAAATCACTAAGTATTCATGAATTTATTTTGCAAAGGCTATATCCATAGCTCTTTGAAAGGTAGCCCTTGCATTCATTAAACCAAAAGGAATTTTTACATACATAAAAGTGCCCCAAGGAGTAGTAAACGTTGTTTTGGCTTGATCCTCTAGTTGGACTAAAATTTGGTTGTATCCTAAAAATCCATCTAAAAGTGAAATCCTAGAAGAATCAACTACCCTTTGTAAAATGTGATCCATCTTTGGTAAAGGATAATTATCTTTTAAGTATACGTTATTTAGATTCCTAAAATCAACACATAATCTAATCTCTCTTGTCTTTTTTCTAGTTGGAACTAGATTAGAAACCCAATTAGAATATCTAATTGGTGCAATTATCTGTGCATCGTACATTCTTTTTACCTCTTTTTCAATCAAAGGCATCAAAACAGGGTTGATCCTTCTTAAATTTTGTTTAAAAGGATTTTGGTTTTCTTTTATAGGGATTTTATGCTATATTATGTTGGTGTCATAGGATTTTAGGTTCTCATAACTCCAAGAAATAACAGCTTGAATCCTTAAAAAGAGCAATACATTTTTCTTTTTCTTACTGAGGTAAGGCTTTGGAAAGTTTGATCATTTTGGGTTTTAACTCTGTGCCAATGTTACATTCCTCAATATCATATCTAAGTGGCTCCATTTTGGGTTTTATAGCAACATCATTTGAGTCAAATAAATCTTCTAAAGGAGTTAAACCTTTTGGTATGAAATTATCTTTGAGATTTAATATATCAGATTCATCATCAATTATCTCACCAATTTATACTCTCTCTAAGTTATCTATATTTGATTGACTAAATTTAGTGGATCTAGAAAACTTTACTTTATTTACATCTATATTATTCAAATCAATTTCACTATCTAAATCCTAATTTAATGTATAATCTGTGTCTATTTTACAATTATGAAATTCACCTTCATTATTCATAAAATGTTAATTCTGTTGATCTTGTGAGAAAATTTGCCAATATTTGAGGTTATCTAGAATTATTGGTCTGTGTTTTATTTCTGTAGTATACTTATGACTGGGCTAAAAGGGTAATTACAGGTACTAGCAAAAATTTCTAAGGAGTGTGCATGTATGTTTTTCTTTCTTGGGTTTGCAGAAAAATTACATTCCAAGAGTTCATCTATCAAATCTAATACAGTTTCTCTATATCGGCCTAATCTGGGATTATAAACAGAATATTCTCCATTTATCCGTTTTACAATCAACTCTGAATCTCCCATTATTGATATTCTTTTGCCTCGTAAGTTTTTGATAATCTGGAGTCCTAAAATTAGGGCTTCACACTTAGCCATATTGTTGGTGCCTTTAAAATTCAGTCTGAAAGCATGGCCTTCTGCATGATTATTTTCCAAATTAGTTATCCAAACTCCTGCTCCTGCTCCTAGTTTGTTTACTGATCCATCAAAATCTAAATGCCATAAAGATTCATGAAAGATATTTTCATTGTTTTGTATTTTCTCTTTGCCTTTTAGTTCAGTCTTGATTTCATTATCAGTTTCAGAGTTACATAAGATGAATGAATCTAGGTCAGTAGGTGTAGTGTAAATTGGGTAATTTATTGATCTTTCTGCACTACTCACCATATATTTCATCAATGTTTCCCTATAGAGTTTCTTTGGTTGACCAAAAACTAATATAGTAGCATATGACATGTCTAATTGTAGAGATCCATGTAATTTTGCTCCCCATGAGCGAGATAATAACATTCCATACTTGGGTGGGATATCAGCTACTACAATGTCCATGAGTATACTTTTACCAGGATATTGAACTAATGTGACACACAAATATTTAATTAGACCTAGGCATTTAACTTTGCTTGAATCAAATGAAAATAAAACTTTGTAAGGCCTTGTGATGTCTAAGTTCAGGGTTTCCATTATTGTTTTTGGCATTAGATTATGTGAAGCTCCTAAATCTAACATTGTATTATGTAAAATTTGGTCATGAATAGTTAAAATAATGTAAAATGGGGGAACTGCTCCATCTTGATGTTTTCCATTAACATCAGGGACAAAAATCAACTTTGGTTGATCATCATTTAAGTTTACAGAGTCTTCTCCATCATTCATGTTTAATGTTTCAGTGATAGTTTTTTTATACAAATCATGTTTTACCAATTCAGTCAAAGGAATTGGTATTTTTAACTTTGCAATTTCAGTTTGTATATTGAATGAGGGTTGTGATTTACTAATTTGAATTAACTCTTCCTTTGTAACTGTAGTTTGAGTGGGTTTATCTTGTTTTTCTACAGTTATGTTTTCATTTTCTGTTTGAGCTTCTTGTGTTTCACTGCTCCTAGTTTTGTTTTCAGGAATGGTTTGAGAAGCAGTAGATGTTTTTTCAGATGTTGAATTATCAGAAGCTATTTTTGCAGTGGCAACTTTTGGATCTGCTGATTTTGGATCAGCAGTGGATGTTTTGGACTCGAAGTTTGTTTTTTTAGCAGAATTCGGTACTTTTCTAGTAGCATATTTTTGTGAATCTTTTGAAGCTTGAGAAACTTCATCTATTATGTCAACAATCTTAGGACTGGGTGAAATTTTAGAGCTGGAAACTTTTTGGGATGAATTAGAGTTTTTCTTATTTTCCCTTAGGAGAATTTGCAGAACTTTTGTTATTGGGACTTCTATTGTTTTCTTATTTTCTATTTGTGCAGTTTTCTTGGTAGAAGGTTCAATGTTTTTCTTACTCCTAAGGTTATATTGCTTATGTACTTTGTTTATGGAAAAATCATAACCTTGTTTGTAGTCGAATGATTCACCTGAATCTAATTGAAGTTGTTGGAGTTCAAGTAACTCTTGATCTTCTTGTGTGAGAAAGATAGTATTATTATCATATATTCCCATTAGATTTATGGTAAACTCATCATCATCATTATGTTGGGAAATTTCAACATAGTTCTCTTGAAATGGAGGTCTTATTGTCTGATTAGGGGCTGATTCCTTAGATTTTCCTAAGTTTGTATTTTTCCTGAAGTTGGGATTCCTAATTTGTTGTTGATTATTCCATTGAGGTCTCCTTTCTATGTTGTTTACTCTATCCATCATTCTCTCTAAAGTCTTAGCCAATTGATCTATTTTTCCATCTGAACTAGATGTTTCTTCTTTTATGGTTACTCTCCTCTCATTCCTTAATCTAGCTTTTTTGGCCAAAATATTTACTTCTACACTAACAACATCTGTTTGCATTCTTTCCAAGGTTTCAACATTTCTCTCCCTCAACTGATAGGCCATGTCTGTGTCAAATCCATCAGGGAATTTGAGTAGGACAGAATCAGGAGTGGGTTTGAGATTAGCTAGGATTGAATTATAAACACAGTTGTATCTAGTGCAGTAGTCTTGGATTGTTTCATTAGGAGCTCTTTTCATTGCATCAAATTCAGATAATATTTGGAGTGAATTTTTCTTCTTTTCCCATTTATTCAAAAATAATCTATGAAAGACTGATAAATCAGCTATACTACTAGCATTAAGACCTTTAAACCATTTTTTAACTTCCCTTGTTAATGTTTGTGCAAAGAGTCTCTTTTGTACATCAGAATCATCTATTTCATGAAGTTCAAAGTAATAATTCATTTTATTAATATGCTGTTGGGCAGTGTACTGAGTAGTAGCATCAAATTGGGGTATTTTACTTTGGTAATCTTGAGGCATGTCATGTAGTTGTGCTGGAAGAACTAGGGGAGCATACCTGGTAGCCATGGCTTGAATTCTAGCTTGGCTTGGAGGTAGATTAGAAGTGCTAGGGGCAGAACTAGAAGTACTAGTTGATGTAGTTAAAGAAGTGGCTAATGAGGCTGGAATATAAGATGATTTACTAGAAAAAGTGGTGGGTGAATAAAAGGATAAAGTTGGGGTACTAGAAAATGAAACTGGAATATAAGAAAAACTACTTGGAAATGAGAATGATGTGTTTAAATTTGCAGAAGATAAACTAATGGATGAATTTGATGTGGGAGAATATGGAAATAGTATTCTAGGTTGTAAAGGCTGTCTAGGGATAAATGGATCTATAGGTTGGAGTGTAGTGGAAGTTATAGATGATGTAGTGGTATCTAAAGGAGAAATAGAAGGCTTAGATGTTTATGCTAATAATTCAACTAATTCAATAGCTTCATTTATTTCCTTAAGAATAGTAGCATTTATTTCTTCAAGTTTATCACGAGCTTTAAATATCTTTGATTCAGAATCTACTGAAATATTTTCCTGCTTTGTTTCAAGAAATGAAATGAAAACATCATCTATAACAACACTTTTTAAGTCAGTTTTTGATTTACTTCTGAATAAATAATGTTCAAAATTCAAGTCAAACTCTATGTCTTGTATACTCACTAACTCTTTTGGTAATGAATTTGCTCTAACTAAGGAAAATTTAGCACCTGAAACTTCTACTTGTTTATTATTTTTCCCAATTCTGTCCGGATTGTCTACTATAACAACAGGTTTAGGATCCGGGTTTGACCTGGTATAGTAGATTTTTATAGAAGCCATAATTACAATTTTTTATAGTCACAACTTATAAAATAGTATTAAGGTGAAAGGATGATGAAAATAATTTTCTTTAAGACCTATTTTAAGACTGAGGATTGGTTAATTCCTCAGCGGAGTCACAAGTATGTTATCACTCTAATAATTCTCAAGTTGTGAGATTTTTCTTTAAAGTCTAAGAACATTAGAGGTAACCATAGACCAAATTTTAAACTCTAGGATATAGCCTTCCTAGGGTTCAGAGAGGGATCTCTCTTTAAGATTTAACTTTGCTTCGTTTATATGATATTAGGCTAGTTATGATTGTGCAAATTGGTTTTGATTTGATTTGGTTTGGTAAGAAAAAATCACTTAGTGAGATGGATAGTGATAGATATGTTTTTCCATTGGGCTAAGGAGTCAAAAGTCAAGCAGACAGAACTAGGATCAAGGTCAAAAAGTCAAATGTATTAAGGGAAAGATAGACAAGTCATTGAAGATCTTGGAAGGCTGATTGGTGAAGTGGTTTGATTGGGATACAGAGAAATCAAGGATTCTTTGATCCGGATAAGGAAGGAGTAGACATAGGTCATTCGAAAGAGGGAGCAATTAAGGGTTCCCTACTCTGGAAATCAGTAGAAAACATATAAATGAAAAACAGTTAAAGGCTTGGTGCTTTTAAAAAATCCTGTAATAATACTCCTGATTTATCATTCAAATTTAGAATACACATATGGATGCATGTAAACATAAGAAAATAAAAAAAGATAGTAGAAAGTACTTCACTTCAATGACTCATCACATGAATCCTGAAATATGATGCTAGATTATTTGATCCAGTTTGCTACTCGAACTTGCTTAAAAAAGCCTTCAAGTACAAAAATATTGAATATAGAAATCTTCAAAAATTTATTCCACAATAATACTTCAAAAGATGAAGTATATATACAAAAATGTTTACAAAATATCCTAGAATACTCCTAGGAATTTTCTAAGGAAAATAAAATATCTTTTACAAAAAAATAGTGACAACTGCTTAACAACTTAGCAAGTTGTCCTATTTATCCAAATAAAATAGAAGTGTTGTTTTGGATTAGGTGTAGGTGGCTGCCTTGTTGTCTTCTTTGCAGGAAATGATATTTCAAATCTGTTTTGAAATATTATCTTCTTATATGATACTCTTTCATATGATACTCTTTACCTCTGATACACTTTAAACTCTATTAAAACTTCCTTATTGCTGTAAAATTATGTTTTGACTGTGAAAAAATCAGCAAACTTTTTTAATCTTTTTCTCTGCATTTTGACTTTTACAGTAAGTCAATGAGTGATTCCCAAGATTCATCATCAGGAATTTTTATCTTTTTTTTTAGCTTCCTAAAGTTCTCATCTGCTTCAATGTATCTAACAAATGTTGGTTTTATAACAAATAAGTGTTTTATCTCATGCTGTAGATAAAACAAGTCTTCAAAACTTCTATGTAAAAACTTTCATGTAGGAATTCCTTGGCCTTCTTTTTTGTCAACCTGCTCTTTTGCATAATCTCTTATCTTCTTGTTTTAGTCCTCTTGTGGCAGGAGTTTATCATTAATAACCAAGATGTTTGGAAAACCTCTTTGCCTCAAGATCTCAAACTTAACCATAAACTTGGTTATGGCTATGTTCATGTTTTCACATTTTTCTTCTAACTGTTTCATTAAATTCTTCTTTGAAATTACTTTCCTTATTTCAAGGATTGTCTCTGTTATATCGGTAATTTCTATTTCCTCAATTTCTTGCTTGTTCTTGTTGTTGAGAAACTTGATTAATTATAGGGCATGTTCAAGTTTTGCCCCTAGTTCCTCCTTTGTTTTCCAAATTTCTGCTTGTGCTGCCTTTAGTAAATCCCTTTGCTCATATATTACCTGGATTGATGGCCAAAGATCATTGATGGATTCAATGATTTTACTCCATAGCTGATTCTTCACATAAGACATTGGATCTTTCAAGGTTAAATCCTTTTGTAGATTTTTCAACACAACATTTAACCTGTTAGCCCTTCGTTCCTGAGTTTTAGCATTGATTTGGGCTAGTTTCTTAGTGTCTTCAAGATTTTCAATGACTTTCTTCAATATGTTGATTTCATTGGTTTGAAGTGTCATTTCCTGCATGGCCTTAACTAGTTTACTAGACTCATCAGAATGTTGAGTTACTGTAGTAGAGGATTCTGTAGCTGAGGTAGTAGAAGAAGTCACTGGAACTGTAGTGGCCAGTGGTACTTTGGGTTGCCAACTCTTCTTCCAGAGTTAAGGCACAGCTGTGGTAACCATGGGAACTACTGTTGGAGCTTCCTGTGATTTTGTAATTTCTCTTTCATGGAAAAGCTTTTCCATTTGGATCTCCATCTCTTTTATCTGTGCTGTCAATTATAAAATTAAGTTCATCATATTATCTTTCTGGTTTTCCTATTGCAATATTTCTTTGGCTTGTGGATGTTTAATTGGTGGAAGCTTGAGCTGTTTCCTCAGTGCTGCAATATCAACATTCTTTTTCTTCACTAACTATTCTGCAGCTTTGACATTGGTAGGATCATATCCTACTTGAATAACCAACTCTTTTAAAGACTTAATTCTAAGATGTTTAGCATATGAGGAAGCCTTGTCAACTTTCATTTGATCTCTCATATTTTTTATTGTGTTCTGAAGTTTTTGGACACTCATGGAATTTTTAGTAATGGTAGAATAAAGCGTCTCAAAAGTTTTCCTTTGAAATTCAATTTGATCTAGTGCATGGATACTTTTTGTAGGCACTTCAAGATCAACTTTTTTGTAATCTGCCACTATTTTAGGAGTCTTAACTGTTGGTTGAAGCACTGATATAATCAAGTTATTTTTTGAATAATCAAAAGCTGATAGAAGTCTGTTTTAAATACTTGGTGTTTGTTTCAAATATTGAGAATAGATATCATTCTTAATTTATTCATTCTTTGTCTTAATCTTCTTATATTTCTCCCTGATGTCAATATATTTTTATTCTACTGGCTGTGAGGAGGATGCCTCCATACTCTGCTGTTTCTCTATTACTTGCGTGTTTGAATTATCAGGATGTTCTTCATTTATAATGTCTGTGGCTGGCACATTTGTAATGGCTGTAGCAACATATGTGTTCTCTCTGGAACATCTGTATCTTCCACTTCTATGGTCACTTTTTCTTTATCAACTGGATTGATCTTAGGATTTTTATTGTATCTGAGTTTAAACCTAGTCTCAGTTGTTGTCTCAGCAGTGTAGGTACCTTCTTCTCTGCCTCTTTTAGTAGCTTTATCTCCTTGATTTATAGTTTGTAAGGTGTGACTAGTATCACCCTATTTAACTGCTTCTACTAAGGTATTTTATAGCCACTCTGTTGATTGATAAATTTTTCAATTTCTGGTTTTTTCTCATGAATATAAGGTATCAGTTTTCACTTCACCCTCATTTTGCTTCGTATTCCCTGTGGATCATAATTCCATGAGAATCTTTCTTCAAATTTGTACTCAAGCAATTGTTTTGCTGCTTCTGTTCCTACATCTCTATGATTACAAATAAAAGGTCCCACCTGATTCTTTAACTTAAA
Organism: Pinus albicaulis; assembly: GCA_034641835.2. Lineage (NCBI taxonomy): Eukaryota > Viridiplantae > Streptophyta > Pinopsida > Pinales > Pinaceae > Pinus > Pinus albicaulis. The sequence goes on along the minus strand of CM076579.1, from coordinate 1,250,393,291 downwards.
TTGGGTCTTCTTTTTGGCTACTAAAAATTTAGTAGAATCTGAATTTAGGATTTGCCTAATGTACTCCAAGGAAAAAACTCTCATTGGCACATACTTATGTAGTTTATAGGGCAAAAGATTTGACCCAAAAAATTTGATTTCTGTATGTTTTTGATATAAGTACCAATCTCCAATTCTAGTTTTCTTTGATAGCTATAGAACTTTCTTTATTTTATCACTGATTCTTGGCTATACTGTGTTTGTCAACATTTTTATCAATGGGTGAAAAAAGTAATTTGTAAACTCTGCATAATTGAATTCTGTGGACTCTTTTCTGATCAAATATGTCCAAAAGATGACTGAGAGTGGGTTCTCTTCTATATCAAGCTTATGAAGTGTTATTGGGAACTTGTCTGCTTGGAAATATAAGAACATATGGAAAATAAAGGATGTATACCTAAATACTCCTTCAGTTGGCAGTTTGACAAGCTGATCATGGATATTATCAGCTATGTATTCAACATAATTGAAAATGACAGAAGGAGGTTGTCCTGGTGAAAAGGTAGATAGAAAACCTAGGATTGAATCATATGTATGCTCATCTGTAAAATACCCTAGGATAAAAGACAACATGGATATGACATGCCTAGACCCTTCAAGAAATTTTGAAGTAGAGTAAGGAGGGTTGATTTGTAGAATTTCCACATGTAAAGGCATGAACAATTGGATAATTTGAAACCTTTTGGGAAAGTCCAGACCAATGTAAAGCTTTGTGAGTGCTTCTATGGATAAAGGAACTACATTGGGATCTGGTTTGAGTTGTAGCATCTAGTTTATTGACTCAGCAGTAATTGTGAGCAATACTTATTTATTTGCATTTACCATTGCTCTTTGTTCAGGTGAACAATAGGTCTGACACATCCTAATAACCTCTGGACATTGATGGGTGAGTGGAAAAACATATTTGGGTAGGTTTGACTCCAAAATTTGGACTTATCAAACTTGATCTAATGAATTTTCATAACTCTAGTAGTGGAGGTCTAATAGATTAAATTCTATCAGTGGATCTTCTATTTTATAATCCACATCTGCTAAGGGTGTATGTTCATTGTCTACAACAGGAGGTTATAGAGGATTTACAATAACTATAGTCTTGGAAGACATTGCTGGGTTTGATTATGACATTTTTTAGACCTCCTGGGTACTTGAAACTCTGTATTTGGGCTTTTTTGGACTCTTCTGTAAGTTTAAATTGTTTACAGAAGTATTTTTGATTCTAATAGAGGTTCTTTAAACAGAAATACGCATAAAATGGATTTTTCTTGGTTTTAAACCTTCAAATTTGGTTTCAAACTGTTCTTTAGACTCTTACAGGTTTAGGAAATGATATACAAGGGTTTCAATGCTTTTTTCGGATAATATTGGACTGAAAATGGTTCAAATTGGGCATAGAAGGATTGGGGTTACTTGCAAAGGGTTTCTAGAGAAATTCGAAGTCTTATAAGGTCTGCAAAGGGTAAATAAATTCATTTTTTCCTTAAAAGCCGTATGCAGTATCGAAACAGGGGTTTATCAGAGTTTTCACAGTGAATTTGTTCTTTTCAGGCAACTACAGGGTCTTTCTGTGGATAAATAGGCTTTACTAGGCTTAATTCTTTCAGAAATACTCTTTTCAAATGATAAACAGGTCATTTTTCTATGAATAATACCTGTGTGTGCAAGTATTTGGGTCTTTTAACTGGGTTTCGAGGTGTCGAACAAGTTCCTGATGGCATTTGAAGGTCTCTGGTAACAAACTAAAGCTTCCAGTGATTTTAACAGTAGCTACAATGGCTTTCTGGTTCCTTTTGAGCGTGAAAACAATGTACCAGGAGCTTTGTTTCAGTTGGAAATGTATAAATGCACAAATAGAATGCAATGCTGCACATATAGGAAGGTTTATAAGGTTTTATTTCAAGCAGGATTGGTATTAAATCTGGTCATGTCAAAGCAGAGGGAATTTTGGCACGTGAAGGAAAAAACTGGGAATGGTTTATTACATTGGATTTGGGCGGTAAGCTGTTTCATTGGATCGAATGCGATCCAATCTAATGTCGCCACATGGAGAAGAGATAAGGTAGCTAAACCACCCATTTCGTAAATGTTGAAATGGTTAACGTTTGCACAAGTGAAAATGTGATATGTCTTTTGGATCGTTAGATTGGAGGATATGCATGCAAACGACTGCGATTGAATGAGGAAGCTGCTCGTTGGAGGGGCGTGGGGTCTGGGTCTTTGTTATATGGCAGGGTTTAGTTTTAACATTAAAAACATATGTTTTAATATAAAATTAATGTTTTATTTATGATATGTCAGTGTGTATTTACATGGTAAGTGAAAGATTTACGAATGTTTAACAACCATTGGGGGCGGGTTTATATAATGCTTTTAACCTATGGGGAAAGGGCGGGGAAATATTTAGCATGTGGGGTAATTAGAACCATAGGTTAACGTTTAAATAATGGGTTTTTTGGGATATTTAAATAAAATGAATTAATAAATATATGGGGGAAAGGGGTAGTCTAAGGGGATTAATACATATGTTAAAAATTAATATGAAATGAAATGTAAATGAATGAAAATACATAGAAATAAACTAAGTAAAGTGTAAAATAGGCATTTTTAGCATATAATTATCCCATTTTGATATTTACACATAGACTTAGGATAAATTGTATTTTGTGGGTTTTTGAGTGTTTTTGGATGAAACGAAATTAATTAAGGGGGATTTTTACTTTTCTAAGCAAAAAATGGTGTTTTATTTAGGAAAAGGGGTTATATTTTTTGGAAGAGGGTGAATATGTTGAGGAAATGGGTTTTATGAAGGGAATCTAGTATTTTTTAACCAATCAGTTATTAAGCCTTAGGTCTGGTCCCAACAGAAGTTAGAGAAATGCTTTGAGCCTCTTTAACTGAAGGTTTTGAATACTGGATCATTGTGGGGGAGGGGAAATTAGTAATTTTCTCAATGATGCTTTATTACATGCCTTGCACAACTACTTTCTACCTATCCATCATTATTCTAACATTTTTTACTTCATTTGCATGGGTGCATTTAAGCTTGCAACCCTAAATCCATTTTTCTTTTAAAAGCATAAAACTATCTAATTCTAACCTTACTTCATCCAAGGGCTTAGATTAAACTGTTGAGCTCCTCATTTATTCTCTAACTATCTACTGATTTTTCAAGTTTAAACTTGTTGACATATCTTTATTCTCTATCTAAAACATGAAATTCAAAGCATGAAAAGTTAAGATTAAACTATTTACTAATCATGGATTATGGCATTTTAAATAATCTGCACATAATCATTATTCTTGTAGCAAAAGTAAATAGTAGTGGCATTTTGATTTGCTCACTTTCATGTCTTATTCTTTTCTCTTTTTTTCTGTTGGGGTCCATTTTTTTACTCTTTTTTATCTTTTCTACATCCTTTGATCTTTATTTTAGGACTTTTACCCTCTTTTCATTTTTATTATTTTCAAAATATGGGAAAACAACTTGCAGAAAGCAAGGTATGTACATATTTACAAGACTATGTAAGTCAATTCAAAAATTATGAACCTTATTATTATAGTACCCTAACAGGGTCTATCAAAAGTATGCAACATGGGTACTCCTTGGACGAGGAATCAAATTTTGCATCCAACGAGTGTTCCCGCTCGAAATTTGAGTAAACCCATAAGGAGATAAGTTAAAAATACGAGTTGAAAAAGCAGTTTTTTCTTTCTTCCCTCTATAATTTGATGATGGAATCTAATATTATTTTATTATTTCGACTATTATTTTATAATTTCATTAGGAGGTCCATTTTAGACCTCAAAATTCCCCTAATGAAGAGAACGGATATTTCTCAAAATTGGCTATGTCTAAGAAGTGATCACCATCACTCATTTTTCTCAATCTCTATCCTCAACCCACAAACAAAATATATATCTCCATAACCTATGTGCATAGTGAAGACAAAATCTATTTAATATTACATATAACTTCGGATTTTGTGCTCCATCATAGTGGGAATACTTTCCACTCTTCATATCCCATTGTTCTTTGACAATAAATGCTTCAATTTTCAAAAAATTGCGAGTGTGCTCCACGAGCAATTGAAGCAATGGGTAGACAACTTGGGCTAAGGAAGCACCATGAATTACACCAAGTGTCAAATGATGAGCCTCATAAACTTCGATACCCAGACTCCACAACAATGTATGGCACCTCTCGTTGGCTTTGGAAACTGTCCCAACAATCGTAATGATGATAGGATCATTCCGGTTTCCTAGCATGCCCAACATCTTGATTGAGAGAGGCCACCAGAAGAAGAAGAAGAAGAAGAAAATGTGTTCATAATTTAAGTAATTGAAAAAAACCTATTGGTGAAATTTAGGGTGATTCATTCTTGCTTTAAATCTACAACAAATACCTTTTCCTTGCATATCTAGGCATTTAGGAAACATATTTACATATATGAATCCAAAAAATCTGATTATGAAATGCTAAAAGAGAATAGCCATAAATGAAAGCTAAATGCATTTTTTTAATGAGTAAAATCTCATTAATATTTAAAAATTAAAAAATTAAAATTCAGCATGGAAGGAAACATTTGTTGTGATACCATGTAAGAGTGTTTGATATTACTCATAATATATTAAAAATACATAGCAAAGTTTTCCATTTATAACAATGGAGGAGGCTCAATGTTAGCAAAAGATAACTATAACAAATAGGTAAATAAAAATTTCTATTTGAGGGGGCAACTTAAAATACTTAGCTTGTTGGAAAAGTGTGTATTAGAAAAGACCAACATTAACAATTCCATGGGATGGGATGAAAGAATGTCACATGTGTGATCCTAAGAGGGTTGAAGATGAAAATCGCTTCCTCTTAGATTGTCCATCCTATACTCACATTTCATTTAAATTTCAAATAGCTATCACACAACCAATTTTCTCTACCTTTTAACTCAACAAAAATATGGTGACCTTGGAACACATCTCTCACTTTTTTTTAGGATATAAATAATATGTTAAATAATTTTGATTAATATCTTATTTTTTTAATGTTTAGTAACTTATATAAGTATTAATAAATATTAATCATCATTATCATTATATATATTTCACATCTTTATATATAAATATTTTTATTTTTATTTTATTAAAGACTTAATAATACATTTGTTTCATAGATTTTCTTTCAAAATATATATATATATATATTAATTAATTTTTTTATATAATTATATATAATGAATTTTTCCCAAAAATTATTCACAATATATAGCATAATCTATAATTAATAAACACAATTTCTTTTTTTAAAGGTTTTTTTATAAGTATTCAAAAAAGATTTTACGGTTGTTGAATCCATTTGTTTATTAAAAAAATCATACTCACCTAAAATTATAGCACCAAATTATAAAAAATAAAATAAAAAAGTTATCCATTAATTAAATTACAATTATAAAGAAATTGAATTAAATAAATTTTGTAATTATTGAAATATTATGTTTTATTTCCTTATTAAAATTTTTTTATAATATCTTCCCCGCCCTGAACTCTTTGCGCAATGATAGTTGACTTGAAACCATTTATATAATCATACATATAAATAAAATAATAATTTTAAACAGTTGTGAATACGATTTTTTTTTTTTTTTTTTTTTTAAAATAACGTGGGCACTCAACTGCCCACCTGTTGACAACGGTTCGCTTTTCTCGACGCGCTGAACAGTTTTTCTGATATAGACAAGTCCACCGACTAACGTTGTGTGGTCTTTAGGTTGGCAGCCAGATTGAACTTTTGCTCAATGTAGCAATTTTCCAACGTGTCGTTTAGTTGGGCCCTACAAAAGTGGTGGGGTTTTCCTTTTTAGACATATACTAATTATGAAACCATGTGGGGCTGAGCGTGACTAAACCTAGATATTAGATGATTCGAAAGGAAAATATCATTTTTAATTGACCAGAAAGTGGGCCCATCAACATGATTATTTATTTATATTTTAGTGGTTGGTGTGCGTTATAGAAAGATATTTGTAGCTTTGATTGCCTCAAATAGTGATTTACAAAAGCATATGGGCATCACTAAAAATATGAAGTTAGCCATCTAGAAATAGATATTATATATATCTTAGTGATCACGAAGATACGATGATTGTGCTACGTGTTTAATTCGGTTTCCCATATTTGAGTATTACCAAAAGTATGATGTCGGTGATGATAGTGCGTAAAATGGAGGGGAATGAGTTGTTAAAATAGTATTTGAAGTGGATATATCTATATTGAAATGTAGTTTTGTAGTATGATTGTGAAACTTTTTGTAATTAAGTTTATAGGGTTAGTTTAACTTGCCATTGTTATTATGTTATGAACTGGATTAAAATTTCTACCAAAAAATATTTAATTAATTTTAGTGGGTTAAGTTATCAAAAAGTTTTTATAATTAATTAGAAGTTTTTTTTTTTTAAATTTTGAAATATAATTTAATATATATTTTTTTTTAAGTAAATAGGTTAATTACTCAAAACTTAAAATTATTTAATAAGAGTGGAAGCTTTTTCCATATAAGCCACCAACATGTCATTTCAAAAAATTAAGTTTTATTTACATATGATGAAGTTTTTGGATGTCAAGGTTTTGATATTGTATAACAAATATTACATTGGTAGTCTTTAGTGTTATTTTCATTACTTTGAAAAACATAAAAAAATCTCATAATAGGTTAAGAGGATCTTGGATATTAAATTATTATGGAGACTAAAATTTCATAGTCTATATATATGTAAACAAACTGTTAATCCATTTACTCTAAATTAGAGCACAATTATAGTTCTTTAACCAAAGCTACATAACCATGGGATAAACCACCACGCATCGCAAAATCACTAAAGGAAAAACCAAGTGTTAACTAGCACAAAAAATGGATGCAAAAAATAATAATTTTCTTTTTCAAAGGCATTGCCCCTATTCCTTGGCATATGCGAGCTTCTGCTCCTCTACATCTGACACAATGTACAACACGTGGAGGTAATTGTGAAAATAATACAATACATACCAATATTTATTCCACTTGTTTTTTTTCATTACACACATAGAGTCATGGTGGTACATGATAAAAAAAATTCAAGGAAATAATTCCATTGTTTCTATACACCAAGAGAACTTCTTAGTGCTCACATATTTTGTTAATGAGTATGTAAGATTCTTCCAAGTATCCACTTTCACTAACAACACTATTTTTTCTTCAACCATATATTTCATAAAGTGATATTGAACATCAACATGCTTTATCTTAGAATGACACACCATGTTCTTCACTAGGAATATTACACTCTAACTATCATAACATATCATCACAGATTGTTTTTCCAACCTAGTACCTAAACACAATCTCTATAACCATATTGTTTCCATACTTGCATGAGTGGTTGTCATGTACTTTACTTCTATAGTTGAGAGTGTCACTATAGACTATCTTTTTTTTATCCAACAGATTGCTCCTGTAAATGGGTTAAACACATGCCCACTTGTAGATCTTCTACGATCTAAATATCCAACCTAGTTTGCATCAGCAAAGTCATGCATGTCGAACACTTTGTCTAATCTCTGGCTTCCTTGGTAGAAAAATCCATAACCACTCATGCCACGTAAGTACCTAAAAACCCTATTTACTTTTGTTTAGTGCTCCTTCCCTGGTTTTTACTTATTATTTTGTCATTTCTACCATTGCATGTGTAGTATTCGGTGTAGCATAGACCATTGCATACATCAAACTTCCAAACACATTGGAATATGGAACAAGGGACATGTCTTCTACCTCTTATTGAGTCTTCAAACACTGTTATACAAATAACTTTACACCTATAATAATAGGAATATTTACTAGTTTACATTCCTACATATTAAACCTATGTAATATTGTTTCAACATATTTGATTTGATTTGATTAGATTTCCTTGTTTTCTCGATCTCTTTTAATTTACATGCCTAAAATGGAATTTGTAGCACCAAGATCCTTTATGTGAAATTTAGAGGACATCTCATATTTCACTTCATGGATGATTTCCTTTCCAGTTCCAATCAACAACATATCATCCACATACAACAAAAAATAAAAAATATCATCACCAACTAATTTGAAATACATATCGTAATCCACTTTGCTTCTTCTAAATCCCAGTCCCAATATATAAGCATCAAAATTTTTATACCACATCCTTAGTGATTTCTCTGACCCATATAAGGTCCTTTTTTAACCTGCATACCAACTCTTTTTTTCCTTTACCAACAAAACCTGATTGCCACTTCATGTAGATTTCTACTTCCAAAACACAATGTAGCAATATTATATTCACATCCATATGTTCTAACTTGTTAGCAATAAAAGAAATCTCACCGAAGTTAATTCCCTCTACTTGTGAGTAACCTTTTGCTACTAACTAAGATTTTTAGAATCACCACTCTTCCTTCTACATTCAACTTCTTCTTAAATAACCATTTGCTAGTATCAATGGTATTTCTTCCAAATAAAAATTCCACTAGATACCAAGCCTCATTTTTTAAAAAGTTTGTCATTTTTTCAACAATGGCATTTTCTTGAAGTTTTTCATCCTTTGAATGGACTACCTCCCTAATAGTTTTAGGATCATCATCAATAATAAACAAATATAAATTTGAATATAAATTAGGTGGATTATATCTTTTTATTTGTCTTATTTCTTGAACTAATCTCCTCAATACTATAGCATCTAGTTCTTCTTCTTCCTATTCATGCTATTTCATAGAGTCTGATTCACGATCCTTCAACTCAAACTCTATCTTTTTTTTCTCCCTTAGGAGGACTTCATGTTTGATTTTTTTTTCTCTAAATACCACATCTTTACTATACACAACTTTCTTAGTTTTTAGGTTCCAATGCTTATAACATTTTAGACCATATTTCTATCCAATAACGATATAAATTTCATATTTTTGATATAGCTTACTCCTATTCTCTTTTAGAACATTTACATAAGCATCACAACCAAATACGCTAAAATGTTTTATTACCAATCCATACCTCATGTGGAGTTTTTTCATATGATGGTAATGTGGATCATCTATTTACTAGACAACATACAGTTTCTGTTAGATAAAATTGACTCGGGATAGAGTCAATGTTGACTAGGGTAAACAGTAGTGGTTTTGGGGCACATGGTATTGTGCACCCACAGTTTTCAGCCCATGATATTGCATGTAATGGAGCCTATAAAGGGCTGGAAAGAATTCATTGTAATGTAGGCCTGGAGGTGAGCGGCGAAGGCTCACTTGGATGGATTGGCTAGGGTTTTGGCCAATGCTTAATGAAATTTCATTGGTTGTGTTTTGCCGTGGATTTGGGGTTTTCCCAGATAAACAAATTTGTGTTTATGTTTACAATTTGTTGTTGGCCTTTTATGTTTATTCCTCTCAATAAATTGTTTATTATTTCTGTAGTAAATCCTAACAACTAGTATCGGAGCCAATTTTAGTGATTTTGCTATATCTGTAGTTTGTTGCTACTGTGTGAAATTAGATTTCCTTTCGAAACGTTGTTGAATTGATGGATCCGTTGAGAATGCCACTAATGGTGCTTCACAGTGAACGAATGCATATGAGACTATGAGACATACGTTGGTTATGAAACTTGTTTTGGTAGAGGCCGAACTGATCTGGGAATGTTCAAAGCACTTAGCCATATGTCTTAAATTCTTATGCCCTAGCAAGAAGCTATGGAAATTGCATAAGAAAGGCGTTATCATGTTTGATGATTTCTGAAGATCATAGCACTAAAGAGATGTAGAGCAGAGGCCCTGGAAAGGCTCATGAAAAATTAATGGCTTTTATTACAGTTGGTGGGCAGATTCATGTACAACTATGATTTCCTCTTTGGAGAGGACATCATGAATGTAGAGAATGGTCATACAAAGAATAGCAACAATGAAACAAAAAAATATATATATTATTATAATGGAGTTGATTTTTGCATGTAAATGGGCATACTGCTTTAAGACGTGGTACGACATGCATACCTCTAGGTAACCACTGGTAAATTTTGGGTTAGACCTAGGTGATAGGGGGTATGCCAAGTTAAAAATTACCCTGGGTAAAAATTTTGAGGGGGGGAAAGGGCTAGAGTGATCGGGGTTGTCTCATTTGGCAGTTTTGGTTAGATTTAGTCAATAAACCCCAGTTACGTTTAAGGGGGGAATTGTTAGGTAAACTTGACTTGGGATAAAGTTAATGTTGACTAGGGTAAATAGTAGTGGTTTTGGGGCACATGGTATTGTGCACCCACAATTTTCAGCCCATGGTATTGCATGTAATGGAGCTTATAAAAGGCTTGGAAGACTTCATTGTAATGTAGGTCTGGAGGTGAGTGGTGAAGGCTCACTTGATCAAATCGGCCAGGGTTTTAGCCAATGCTTAATGAAATTTCATTGGTTGGGTTTGCCCCAGATTTGGGATTTTCCCGGATAAATATCTCTGTTTATGCTTATGATTTGTTGCTAGCCTTTTATGTTTATTCCTCTTAGTAAATTGTTTATTATTTTTGCAATAAATCCTAACAGTTTCCAGTGCCTCAACCCAAAATTATGGTATTAGTGTAACGCCCCTTAGCAAGCTCCTTGCTTTCTCCATTCGTGTCATATTAATCCTTTTTGCAACTCCATTTCATTGAGTTGTGTATGGAGTAGTATTGTGTCTTGCTATGTCAAACTTACTATAGAAATATTAAAATTAATTCCCCCAAAATACGCCACTATTATCTCTCCTCAACACTTTAGTTTTATTCCCTTTCTAATTTTTAATAAGAGCCTTATTTTTTTTGTTTTTCAAAGATTTTTTATTTTCTCCTAGTGAAATAAATCAATGTATTCCTTGAGAATTCATCTATAAATGCAACATGGTACAGATATATACTCGATGATGGAACTGATATAGGTCCAAAAACATCGTTGTGAACCAATTGTAATATTCCCTCCGAATTTACATAATTAGGTGAGAATTTACTTGACTCTACTTCCCATATAAATAATGTTCACGGAAATCAAAATGGAGATGTAAATTAGACATAAATTCTACCATACCATCAATGTGTAGTACTCGAAGGCACTTTGCATTGATATGCCCCAATCTTAGATGAAAAAACATATTTTTTTCTCTACAGGAAGCATGTGTTTTTCCTTATTCTGCTCCTCTCAAGAATACTGGAATTATTGCACCAATCATTAACAATTCTTCCCAACAAATTATATATATTTTCAATCTGAACTCCCCTCAACAATATCATTACTCCTTGAACCATCATGTACATATCCTTTTCAAAAACTATTTTTACACCTACATCACTCATCTTGCTTACAAAAATCAAATTTTCATACCAATATTGGGATATGCAAAACATCGAGTCTCCTAATGCTTTTGGACATGACCTTCAACTTGAATTTTCCTTGTCTTATGATATTGGTTGTTGATTCATATCCTAATAAAACATCACCACCATCATACCTTTCATACTCATACAACCACTCCCTATGAGAAATCATATGAGAAGATGCATCTATGTCAACCAACCATTCCTCATGATCTACATGTGTACATAAACAAGCCAAATATACATCCACTTTTTCATGTGAGGAGATGTTTTCTTATATATAAGGAAAAAGATCACATCTCTTCATTTTTTTTCAATTTTGGATTTACAATATTATTTCTTGTAATTCCATTCTTTTGCACATCTCCAACATACCTTTAGGGATTTTCTTAGAGATTTAGATGTTCCTATGTATTTAGATCACCCACTTGGAGACTTGCTTTTATTTCTATTATAGAATAATCCTCTTTAATCGAGATGGATATTGGTGGCCACCCAACTATTCCACTTGGACCCCTAGCATTGTTTCTTTCAATTTCCTTAATTGTAGCACAATTTACTATTCTTGGAAGTTTTTTAGGTCCTTAAATTTTGGAGCCATTTTGAGGCCCTAAATGACTATTTTTAGAAGACGATAAAACTCATAAATTGTGTCATGTGTTTGCAGTTGAAAATTGTATTCCTCGGATATATAATTCTAATGAGGTATCATACGAAGCAAACAGAGATCATATGGAAAAGTTACAACCCTGGGAAGTTGGTGAACCAAATAACCCCAAAGGGTCCACAAAATTTTGGCGCTTCTTCTCCCATGGTTAGGATTTTGGATGTTTAGGGTTTCCCTTATTTTTCAATTAAAAAAGGCTTGCAAGCTTCATTGTAACATAATTCAAAGGCATGTATCTTCTACATCTCTTCTAAGAGATAAGCTACTGTCACCCAATTAAGTTTATTTCCATTCTGCATGTAAACAATTTTTATTATTTTATTATTAATTAATCAAAGTTCTATTTTATTTTTAGCTCTATGTTTACATTTAAATCTATATTTAATTCCCACATAAATTTGGATCAGTGGTATCATAGTGATCTTCTATTTATTTGTTTTTCTGTGCATGTCCCTAACGAGATTGGGGTATAAGAAGTTAGGAAATGAACTGGTTGAACCCTTGCAATACCAACCTCACTTACCCCGATGACCTCCCATGGCAGAAGGAAAGAAATATGAGGGAGAATGAGATCCTTTCAAAATGTTTCTCTAAGAAGCCCTCGAGAAACAAAGGAATATATGGTGGATAAATTTTCCCAAGTCCTTCCGCGGGTATCAGTGGGAAAAGCATATTTATTCGGCAACCACCTCAGAGGTGCCACCACCCTCATGGTACAATTTAGGGTTGAAAGTAGTGTATCTAAAGGCTGGATAGATGAAGGCATCCTAGATAAATGGTTAAATCCGCTGGGAGGATATTTTTTGGTCCATAATTTTTCCAATAGGGAAAATATTACTTTTTCACTCCTCAAGGTTGCCCCCACATCAAGGATTGATAGGAAACCTACTATGAGAAGATGGATGAGAGGGAACCTTCACTATTTTTAGTCACACTCACTTGGAATTCTTTCTAAGATTCCATCAAGGAACAATATTACCTTGTTGGGTGCTCTGAATATAAGTACATAAAATGGATGAAATTATAGTAGGGAAGCAACCAAGACATGCTAAAGTTCACAAATATTTTTCATACCTTAGTACAAAGTTGGGTATCAAGGATTCTGAGCAGCTTTTGATACTCAAGTACCACAAATTTCTACACAAATACATCCAGGATGAGATGGAGTTCCTAGACATCTCCTCTCTTGGAACTGCATACTGATATATTGTCAAGATTTACCATAAAATTAAAAAGAAGAAGAAAGACTACAGATCTACAAATTTGAAGCAAGGAAACGATGCCCCAAACTGCAGAACAAAGGACAAAGAAAAGTTTTGGTTACCCAGGAAAACTCGTCGAAGCCACGAGTAAATAACAACACCACAAAGACAACGAAGGACACATGAAAGTGTTGTGAGTTCCACAAGAGCCCCACTCAAAACACAAGTGAGTGTCAAGCCTGGCAGTTAATGGTGGTTGAGCTAAAGGCTTCAAAGTCAGATGCATGCTCCAAATCTAAGCCAGAATCAATAAAGGGGAATGAAAAAGGGAATAAAATTATTGATGTGGACCCTATTGGGACCATTTCCACCACCAAGATCTAGAATATTGAGCTCGAGGATCCAGAGGAAGGAGAGCATCTCTTCAACTAATAGATGTGGGCAAAGGGGTCTTTGTTGTAGTTCATTGTCGATAAAAAGATCCAAAAGAACCTCATCTTAGCAGTGGTAATTAAGTGGTTGGGCCTACCGACCACACCACACATGCAACCATACACCATCAGGTGGCTCCGTCAAGGACGATGTAATGTTCCCAAATTAGGAAAATGCTACAACAATGAGAATATCTCAAGATATTCTAAAGTTGGAGCTCCAGCAATAAGCAAACACAATAATGCTGCAGCAGCAACATTCAACTCATATAAATGTGAGAGAAATCCATAACCTTCTCATTAATAATACCAGCAACAAATGGATACAAGATCTTGAGGAGAAAGGTCACACAAGATAGGCAATACTCAGCCTCAAGAAACAAGTACATGAATCATAATAAAACCACTGCTACACATGTAAGCTCAAGCTATGACAGTGCAGTTTTATAGAGCATCTGCATGCTACATATGTCAAATACATGGATAAATAAATATAAGGCCCAATACAACATTGGAAGTGAAGATATCAGCTCCCAAAGACTACCTCATGTCAATCTTGGAAAGATTCGAAATAAAACACAAAAACTGCAAAATGCCGGAGTTGCTGGGTAGTAGCAGCAACTCAAAAATATAACTGGATGGAGATGGCTCTAGATGATGCCCAAATTGAATGTGTCTCCTCCAATGGATCTGTAAGATGAAAGGTTGATCCCTTCACCAAAGATTTCACCCTCCAACAATCTGCAAGAGCCCCACTGCAAATGCTCCTCTCAAAATAATGCAGTCACTGGATGGAACTGCATTGTAGGGCTAGGAAATGGTTTGGCCTTGATGCCAAATTCTAAAATATGCTCCAGAATTCCTATAATATGATATCTCAAAGGAAAGAGGGACTCCTCCTCTAAAAATAGCTGATGAAGGTGGTGTAGTGAACCCTCATTGCAACACCCAGCAACACAACATTAATCTACTACAGAAATAACGCTGTCTTGATGGAGGATGCTTGGCATCAAGCCTGGATGTGAGGAAAATGAAGAAAAATCCCTCAATAGACCTCTCAAGAAGGAGAAGGAATCCTAAACAGGAATTCCTCCGGCAATTCTTTCTAAGCAGTAAAAAATGCACAATTGTCTAATGGACAATTGAGATGAATAAAAATAAGCATGAGAAACAATGGTTTCCTTGTCCTCCTTTTAAAAAAATGAAAGCCCCTCTCCATGGGTCCCACTCCTTTTAGGGTTTCCTCTACCAAATAACCCTTTCCTCATTCATGCAACGCTACTTCTCTAAGTGTGCTCCACCTCTTGGCCCAGCGCTATTGACTTGTTCAAACTTGACCTTGTCTGCTTGCAAATAACCCTGTTCACACATGAGGGTATGAAAACCAGCTCCAATGATGATCCCCATTCATACTATGAGGGATTTTAATGAGATTATCACTATGCATGGGCCTCCTTACCCATTTATTCTCCTCCTAGTTGAAATTAGCAAAAATTAATGTTCCAAATTATTGTCGGAAAATTTGGGAACATTAAAATCCTCCCCTCCCAAATGTTGCTTGTCCTCAAGCAACTACAAGGAAAGAACTGGAAAGCCTCCTCCCAAGGCATATATTATATGAAGTGTTTGAGGAACATCTTCCTCATGTGGATCCTCCATCCCCCAAGCAATCATCCATGCAAAATGAGTTACCTCCCAACATGGCAACTCCTAAAAGTCATCTTCCACCTCTGGCTCCAGAAATGAACGTGGGTTGAAAATTTGATCCTGGTAGAAAAAATAGCCTACCCCATGTTGTCCTCCTCTCCACTTAGGATAAGTGCAGAGTGTATGTTGATCCTGGGTTGCAATGACATTGCCCTCAAATGGCAAGATGGAGATTAGACCTCTAAGGATCTCTCCTCTAGCGTTATGAAACATGTTGGCCCAAATCATCTCATATGTGATGAGTTGGAAGTCATCATCATATGGCTCGCCTCATAAGGAAACAAATGAGCTGCTGTAGTGGGCATACCATCTCCCATGCTCCCTCTAGAACATGTAGTGCAAAGTGTGTGGGAGTTTTATCCCTCCAAGGACACATCCACCCAATGTGTCTCTCCTCTAATCATGCTCCCAGGGGAAGCTCCAGAAATATCAATAAAGGGAACCATAAGGAGAATCATGTTGGTTTCCATGTGAAGTAAAGGATAAAGACAATGGTCCCTCAAATGTAGCCAGCACAGTTTGACTCTCCACTGCCATAGAAAACAAAATGATGGGTGGCCTCCCCACCATTTGCTTGCTGCCCCATTCTCTTCACAAATTTGGAGAAAGTGAATGATGTAATGTGCAATGTGAGTACATTCCCCATGATAAATATCCTCCCCATATCCACTTAGGGAGTGATCACCCATAATGGCCATATGTAGACCATAAAATCTAGAAGGAAGAGTATTCCTTCTTCGAGCAAATCCCTGCATATATATGGTTAATAGATGCATATATATAGACAAATCACTATGAAATTCATCAATACTCTTATCATATGTTTTTCTCATATAAATGGAGTGGCTCATAGATGAGTCTCCCCTCATCCTCCAAGGGAAAAGAGTTGACGATGCTAACTCCTCCAACTCCTTATGATCCATGGAGTGCCTCCTCAAGTTCTTCAAGTGGTTCCTCCCACAAGAATTAAAGAAATGTAATGTGGCATTCATGGTTAGCCCATGGGTCCTCCTGGAATGTAAAACATGTATAGTAGGGAGAATCATGCTTCCAATGGGCACCCTCAATCTCAAGCCTACTCTCCAACCAAAGCTTCCCATGAACATAAAGATACTAGCAATACATGGAAGCAAAAACCAATAGGAACAAGTTGTCATATGACAACCAGAAAGTGGATCAAGGTCCCATACAAGGAACCAACGCAGCGCATTTCCTACCTGCATCAAATCAAACAAAAACAAGTGCTTTCCTAGCCACTTTCTTGCTGCCACAATCTTTTTACAATAAGTAAACATGAAAGTACAAAAGGGTGCCAATGGTGCACACCAAAAATCATGTGGCTTTCCCCACAAACGACCAATGAGATAGCCAATCTCAATGCTACAAATGGCTTCAAGTACATCATCATACAATATGAAATAAGAAATAATCCTCCTTGGGACAATATGCTGCTCATAAGAAAGTAGGAAGTATAAAACATAAGGTGAAATTGTACATTCTCCATCATGTACTCGAAGACTTGAGCTTAAATGGCTCAACTGAAAATGCTCCCTTACTCCCAATGAGTAGGAAGGTGGCTGTGACATCCTCTCCATCATCATCCGAGCTCTGCATCTCTCCATATGTTGATGTATGTCCTGCTGGATGTCCTCCCAAATGAACTCCTCTGCCAAGGCAAGATATGCATCAAAATGCATGGAAAAGAAGTCCTCATATGTTGCATACAACAACTTCTCCTTGAGATTAGAAGCTCCAGTCAACAAGACTTTGTCATGTGAATAGATGATCATATCATCCATAATGTCTCTGTCATCTCTCTTTGTTTCATCAAGAATCATGCATGCATCAAGATCCTTGGAGTACTCTACCAAGAGCTGAGATCTCCAATACGGATCAATCCTCCCAAGGGACAACGCTGGTGATATGGCATGTGTAGCTCTCCTCATGCTTCTGTCTACTACTTTGACATCCCCCATGCCAAATTTCTCCTCCAAACTCTTCACCTATCCAAAATCCAAGAGCAGTGAATCCAAAGACAAGATGTCTTTCATCAATGATAAATTTGGTGGCCTCCGTGGTGGAATGCCTCTATACATTGAGACATCAATGTCAAGAGTGGACTATATATATGGTTAGGAAGCCTTGCCCTTGCTCTCACAGCGCAATACATTCTACCTCCTCTTTGCACTAGCTCTCTGAAATAGAGAAGGGTGTGTTCCTCTCATCACTTGATGCTGCTCTTCCTCCCTTCCTTCTCCTTCCAGCTGCAATGCTGCTCACTAATTGTGCTTGGACCTCCATGTGTGAGATCCTGGGGAATTCTTTGAAAAGCTACAAGAATCCCTCTAGTTGGAGCAAGAGCTCCTCCTCCCTCTACATGAGGTGCTAGATTAACTCCAGAAATGATAGCGTTGTTGCCCTTATCCTCCTCAACATGAGTGGGCAACCCTCCAATGATTGGATCCTCTTTTGGAAAAAGGATCTCTTTGCCTCCTTGTGCCAAAATACAAGATGAAGATCTTGCCTCCAATAAAGAATCATGCAAGATATCAGCTTCCTTCATGGTTTTCTGAAGTGTTTTTGAGTCTATGGTTTCCTCCATCACATGCAAGGGTTTTTTTTGTTTGAATGTGTTTGTTTCCTCCACATGTGTTTCAGAATTTCTCCTACCAAATCTCTTCATCAAAGTTATAATGAACATTGAATAGGAAGAGGTATTTTCATTTCTCAAATTAAATGAATCAAATAACCACCATGTATAGACCTTACCTCCCAGGTGCAGCGCTGCTACTCTGATGGCTTCATCTTCGAGAATCTGATACTGTTGCAGAAAGGTGTCTAGCTCTTTTATCCAAGCCCTAGCTGAACAAGTAGGGTAACCATCAAAGATATATAGAATAAATATATCCTCATCATGTTGCTTGCTCCTCCTCACCATAATCTTGCAAAACTATGGGAAAGTAATATGATCTCTAAACTTCTGAGTTTGAGATTCATATTCATGCAAGAAACCTCTAAGAGTTCCTTTCTTTGGCATTCCTCCTTCTTCTTCTCCTCCTATGGCAAAGCTGGCCATGTGACTGCGTTGTACATCATAGGGTGTGGCTGCAAGCTCACACTCCCTATAACAAAATCTAGAGTTTGACTTAGTTTCAAATCCTCTTGGAGATCCTGTACACATCCCTTCTTATCTTCTCAAATTCTTTATGAGTGCTCTGTACAGATTTTGGAACAAGATTTGTAAGCCTATCTTCCTTCTTCTCTCCATATAATGGAGTCTTCATCTTCTCTCTCCTTGATAGCATGATGGTTGAGATCCACCGGCTAAGCCAGAGATCATGATTTGATACCACTGTAATGTTGCCAAATTAGGAAAATGCTACAACAATGAGAATATCTCAAGATATTATAAAGTTGGAGCTCTAGCAATAAGAAAACACAATAATGGTGCAGCAGCAACATTCAACTCATGTAAATGTGAGAGAAATCCATAGCCTTATCACTAATAATAGCAGCAACAAATGGATACAAGATCTTGAGGAGAAAGGTCACTCAAGATAGGCAATACTCAGCCTCAAGAAACACGTACATGAATCATAATAAAACCACTGCTACACATGTAAGCTCAAGCTATGAAATCGTTGTTTTATAGAGCATCTGCATGCTACATATGTCAAATACATGGATAAATAAATATAAGGCCCAATACAACATTGGAAGTAAATATATCAACTCCCAAAGACTACCTCATGTCAATCCTGGAAAAATTGGCAATAAAACACAAAAACTGCAAAATGTCAGAGTTGCTGGGTAGCAGCAGCAACTCAAAAATAGAACTGGATGGATATGGCTCTAGATGATTCCCAAACTAAATGTGCCTCCTCCGATGGATCTTTAAGATGGAAGGCTAATCCCTCACCAAAGATCTCACCCTCCAACAATCTGCAAGAGCCCCATTGCAAATGCTCCTCTCAAAATAACACAGTCATTGGATGGAACTGCACTGTAGGGCTAGGAAATGGGTTGGCCTTGATGCGAAATTCTGCAATATGCCCTCGAATGCCTCCAATCTGATATCTCAAAGGAAAGAGGGACTCCTCCTCTGAAAATAGCCGATGAAGGTGGTGTAGTGAACCCTCACTGCAACACCTAGCAACACAACATTAATATGTTGCAGAAATAACACTGTCTTGATGGAGGATGCTTGGCCTCAAGCCTGGATGTGAGGAAAATGAAGAAAAATCCCTCAAGAGACCTCTCAAGAAGGAGAAGGAATCCTAAATAGGATTTCCTTTGACAATTCTAGCTAAGCAGCAAAGAATGCACAATTGTCTAATGGACAATTGAGATGAATAAACATAAGCATGAGAAACAATGGTTGCCTTGTCCTCCTTTTAAATAAATGAAAGCCCCTCTCCATGGGTCCCACTCCTTTCAGGGTTTCCTCCACCAAATAACCCTTTCTCATTCATACTGCACTGCTTCTCTAAGTGTGCTCCACCTCTTCGCCCATCGCTGTTGACTTAGTCAAACTTGACCTTGTCCGCTTGCAAATAACCATGTTCACACATGAGGGTATGAAAACCAGCTCCAATGATGATCCCCATTCATACTATGAGGGATTTTAATGAGATTATCACTATGCATGGGCCTCCTTACCCATTTATTCTCCTCCGAGGTGAAATTAGCAAAAATTAATGTTCCAAATTATTGTCGGAAATTTTGGGAACATTACAGATGACATATTTGTGTTTGTCATGAATGTCTCCTTCCCTACAACATCAAGCCCTTCACAAATGAGGTAATGTGTGATGTTGATCCTCTTGAAGTCTGTGATGTCTTATTAGGCCAACCATACTTATGGAAGCTACATGTTGTGCATGATTCGAGGCCTTACACTATTATTATTACTTTGGGAAGTAAGTTATACAGAATACCAAAGGTAGCCTCACCTACCACCATCTCTTTGATGTCTGCTAATAAATGTAGTAAGATCATCTCCCATATTGGGAAATTTGTTTTCCTTTTTATTTGTTGCCAATGTAAGGGGAAGATCATGGCCACATCCATGGCCCCTGTTAAGGGATCCACCATGCAGCATAAGTAGGTGGATAAGGTCATGGAATAATACATGTTCATCTTCTCCTCGACCACAAGGTATACCTTTGCATTGTTAGGAAAATAATTTAATCAATATAACTCCCATAGTGCCTCTACCCAATGGGATTATGTAATATTCCCAATTAGCCCAAGCTAATGGGAATATACAATTTTGTTTTACTTTCCTGTCTCATGAATTAAATTGTGAAGGAGGATCAATAAAAATCCTAAACAACAAAATAAATCAATGCTCAATGTGAACAAAGCTAAATCTGAGCTATTTTCATAAACACCCTTAAGTGGGAAAGAGGCTGGATCAATTGACTAGGTCAACAGGACCAAATCAACAATGTTTTCTAGATGAAATGTATCTCCTAGAGGCACAACGCAATCCATGTTGGAGGCCACTCATGTGAATGAAGCTAATTCATCAAGATGGTTTAGGGTTTGGAAAACTTTCCACATTATAAAAGAAAGAGGAGGACACTAAGGAGGGGGTTGATCATTTGATATTGTTGAAGGTATTGTCTGTTTATACATCCCTCATACTCTAGTTGTTTAGTTGAGAATAGTGTTGTTTAGCACTTGGGTGTTCCTGGTCGGGAATCCCACCTTCTTCCTAGAGCAGCTCTTGGAGGAGTCTTGTTGCATCTTGTCCACTATCCAGAAGTTGGCCAAGCTTCATCTTCTAACCACAATTCAGATCTCGTTGAGGGTTTCATTTTTTTTGTAAGATGCAGTAAATGGAGGCTAGATCTACTCAGATCTAGGCAAATCTAGAGGCTCTTTTCAGTGGGGAAGATGTCTATCCCATTGGCAAGAGGATTATAGATCCTTGGAGCTACCATTTCAGATCTTGGCATCAGGCCAAACCTGTGCTAGAGCCTACAACGTAGTTTTCCTTCCATAACTGCATTATTTGCAAGTATTCAGTTGCAGGGTGTTTTGACTGCTTTTTGGAGGATAGATCTCTCGTGATAGGATTCTCCCTTTTCACTGTGGTGATCCATGGATTGGCCATCCAATCCATATTTGTTTCAGATCTGATTTACTTATTTTTCTATTTACTATAGAATTCCTAAATATTGCTGCAGATCTGTAATTCTAGTTCTCAGATCTACTCCTATACCCTCATGTTTTTCTCAAAACCCTAAGGGGAAATTGTAGAGGAACTCATCTAGTGTACAGATCTGATATGGATCTATCATTTTGTACACAGATTTGTTCTAGATTTTAAATTTAATATACAGCTACTTCAGCCCATAAATAACGCTGTCAAGATTTGCAGTCTCATATTGTTGTTGCAGCACCTCAATCTTGAGGGATTCTTCTTGTAAATCTTCTATTTTTCTCTTGTACATTATATGGGCCACATTATAGATATGTTTTACAGATGTACATGTGAATATTCAGCCTCCATATTTTTATTCTGCTTTGACTCAGTGGGACTGCATTATTTCTGAAGCAAAATTGTTGTGCATGACTGCAACCCCATTCTTTAGGTGTTTTTCAGCCATACTAGGTGGTGGGAGGTCTGTTTACCTCACCTATTTTGATTTTTTTTTTCTCTCCTTTTGGATTTAGACATTAGAGCCACTGATCTAAGGGATCCATGAGCTAAAAACTCATTTTAGTGCACCAATTTTTAAAGATAGCGTTATTCCAGTAGGCTTTGCTGTGTATTCTCATTTTGGGATATTACAGTGGTATCAAAGCATCTTTCTTGGCACGGCCTATGCTTTTCTTGTAGAGCCAATATGTCTCTAGGAGGAGAAGAACCTATCACTGGCATAGAGGAGAGGTGCCAAAGAAGAAGACAGAAGAAATATTACATAGAGGACAAAGAGAAGAAGGGTGAGACCCCTTCATCTGGCAAGATTAAAAGAGAAGAGTTTTCTAACACACTTTCTCAAGCTATGCATGAGCTGAGGGAAGAAATCTGGGGAATGAGGATGGAAATACATGCAGATCCCTCAAATATTTTTTCACATGAAGGAAGCCCCAATACTTCATCCAATGTGTGTGAGCATTCAGCCACACAATCTAATCTACAACGTTGTAGCATGCCTACATTCCTTGCAAGAAGAGAAGAAAATGGAGAGACAACAAAGGAGGAGACTCTTGGTGACTATCTCTAGGAATATGAATCTTAGTCTAAAATATTTAGAGAGCATCTAATCTTTCCAGAGTTTTGTCAACTCAAAGAAGAGAAAATATCCAATAGAACTATGAGGAGAAGGAGGTGCATGCAGCACACCTTGGGTAGAACCTTCCTACCTAATTTTGATGGGTCACCTGAGAGCTCAGCCAAGTCTTGGGTAGAGAAGCTGGACACATACTTTTAGTTGCATCAAGCCTTTGAAGAATAAGCCATAAGAGTAGCAGCACTGCACCTCCAAGGTAAAGCATATGCCTGGTGGTTGTTTGAGTCTTCTTCATTGAAAGGTATAAAAATCTCTACTTATGCAAGGTTCACTAGGAGGATAGTGAAGAGATTTGATTCTATGCCATCTAAAAATTCTTTGGGTAAGAAAACTAAGCCCAAGCAATCAAAACATTTGCATGAGATGGGAAGATCCATAGAAGTAACTCCATTTCAAAACATTGTTGAAGGAGTTGAAGGTCTGTTGCATGATTTTCCAAGGGCAAAGGACTTACTTCCGAAAGAACCTCATTCTCAAGAAAAAGACATGAGTATTCCTCTTTCAAGGAATGATCAAGTGAAAGGATCTCCGATTGATGAGGCATGTCCCATTAATGAGGAGAAGGAAGAATAAGAACTGAAAGGTTCCTCTAGCGCTATGACAGCAGGAGGAGATCTCTTTTTATTGAGAGATGGAGCTGAAGCTGTTGCTTCCACTAAGAGGGCTCTTGCATCTTACAAGAAGGCCCCAAGGATACTATACATAAATAATATCAGCAGTATGTGTCTATGATGATAGAAAAAGAGACAAAACAAGGGAGCACCTTAGACTGTGAAATATTGCAGAAGGTGGGTAAGGAAGAAGAAGATGAGGGAGTTACTCCAACTTCTCCTTATCATGATACTTCCACACAACAATTAGAGAGGGATTTGCGCATTGGAAATAGTCATATTATATTCCCATCTATTGTTCACATTGGAATGAGCCATGAGACATCATTATCTTGTGGTATACCACCTCGGAGACCACCTGATTTGGATTTGATGGAAGATGTTTCATGTATTGATGCCCCTTTCATAGATCCAATGAGGGAGGGAGCATTAGGAGACCATTCTTCAACGCTGAGAGTATGGGGAAAGTACAAGGAGAGGGAAAGCATCTTTCCCTTAACATAAATATCTATTCTCTCATCCCATACTGCGCTGAGAGAAGATGTTGCAAGGATGAAGAGTGACACCATCATGAAGCAAGGAAGGAAATCTTTGAATCTGAATACCAACTTGTTTGGAGGATCCTCTTCCATACATGATGAGAGATGGTGGTCACACATGCATACTTTGGCAAAACCAAGGAGGTTTTAGATAAATGGCAACCTTCCATGGGAGGCTAACTTCCAAGAACTTCCATCTTCTTTTGAGAATGTGCATGAGCAAGGAAGGACCAACAACATTCCACCTTGTAACCTTGGCATGGGATATGTCAAGGAGAAGAACCACAACATGGCAGACACTTCAGATGACAGACTATCAACACTTTCATTGTTGGGTACATTAGATCCCTATTGGAAATCCCAACTGTTGGTGGAATATTCCAAGGATCTTCATACTTGCATGATTCTTGATGACTGGTTGCATGAAGGGAGCTATTCAACCCTTGATGGAGTCATCTATAATCATGGTAGGATCTTCTTGTCTAGAGCCTCCAAGCTCAAGGAGAAGCTTATACAGAGGGCTTATGAAGAGTTCCATTTCAGCGACACATATTCTATGAAGCTTAACAATATCATATTGAGGAGCTATTATTGGGAGGGCTTTGAAAGAGAACTATATCAGCATTGTCAGAGATGCATGGACCTTGTGGATTTGGAGCAACAACATGACTCGAAGGGAGATTTAAATCAGCCCACTCTTTCTTCCCTTGAAGAAGAGAGTAGATTTATGCACCACTCCCTTGATAGAAGGAGGATTGTTGGTGAAGAGCATTCTCCTGAGTACATTCGTTTTATATTCTAATTTCATGCATTATTACACCATGTTTTTGCAGGTCAGGAATCCAAAAAGGAGTAATATATTTTTTAAGCCTCATGGCCAATATTGGGTCCCAAAGCTTTCTGAAGTGGGCCACTCCCTTGGGAGGACAAGGGAGATTTTTCATTATGATGGGTGCTTCCCAAAGGCACCAAATATATCTCACACTTTCAGCTATGGTGAGATGGTAAGGGCAACAAGTAAGTGGTGGGGAAACCACTTATCACATCTTGATCTGATGCAGGTAGGAGATGCCCTGTGATGGTACCATATGTGGGACTATGACCCACCTCTCTTGTTCAAATTTTTGTTTATGTAATTGTAATTTTGCTTCCTTACATGGATGATGTACTTGTCCTATTTTTGGATTTGTATAGAGAAAGAATAGGAGGCATGTGTGTACCACATGGGATGGAGACTCTCTTTGTATACTTTGCTACATATTTCAAGGAGAGTAGGGGTTCAACCATGTTTGTTTCACTAAAATTCTTGACTCTTTGTGGGATGGTTTATGAACATCTCATAATGACTTTGAGGGGACAACTCATGGAAGGATGGATTGGTGAAAACTCAGCTTATGCAGAGAGCTGGATCCTTGATGGTGTCACCAATGGGGAAGGAGAAGTGTTGCAACACTCACCCTATCAGTTGCTTGAGGACAAGCAACATTTTGGAGGGGAGGAATGTAATATTCCAAATTAGCCCAAGCTAATGGGAATATACAATTTTGTTTTACTTTCTTTTCTCATGAATAAAATTGTGAAGGAGGATCAATAAAACTCCTAAACAACAAAATAAATCAATGCTCAATGTGAACAAAGCTAAATCTGAGCTATTTTCATAAACACCCTTAAGTGGGAAAGAGGCTGGATCAATTGACTGCTTCAATAGGACCAAATCAACAGCATTTTCTAGATGCAATGTATCTCCTAGAGGCACAACACAGTCCATGTTGGAGGCCACTCATGTGAATGAAGCTAATTCATCAAGATGGGCTAGGGTTTGGCAAGCTTTCCACATTATAAAAGAAAGAGGAGGACACGAAGGAGGGGGTTGATCATTTGATAATGCTGAAGGTATTGTCTATTTATACATCCCTCATTCTCTAGCTGTTTAGCTGAGAATAGTGTTGTTTAGCACTTGGGTGTTCTTGGTCGGGAATCCCACCTCCTTCTTAGAGCAGCTCTTGGAGGAGTCTTGTTGCATCTTGTCCACTATTCAGAAGTTGTTCAAGCATCATCTTCCAACCAAAATTCAGATCCTATTGAGGGTTTGATTTTTTTTGTAAGCTACAGCAAGTGGAGGCTAGATCTACTCAGATCTAGGCAAATCTAGAGGCTCTTTTCAATGGTGAAGCTGTCTATCCCATCGGCAAGAGTATTCTAGATCCTTGGAGCTACCATTTTAGATCTTGGCATCAGGCCAAACTATTTCTAGAGCCTACAGTGTAGTTTTCCTTCCATAAATGCGTTATTTTCAAGTATTGAGTTGCAGGGTGTTTTGACTTCTTTTTGGAGGAGATATCTCCAGTGATAGGATTCTCCCTTTTCACTACGGTGATCCACGGATTTGCCATCCAATACATGTTTATTTCAGATCTGATTTACTTATGTTTCTATTTACTTCATAATTCCTAAATATTGCTGCAGATCTATATTTCTAGATCTCAGATCTACTCCTATACCCTCATGTTTTGCTCAAAACCCCAAGGGGAAATTGTAGAGGAACTCATCTAGTGTATAGATCTGATATAGATCTATCATTTTGTACAAAGATATGTTCTAGATCTGAAATGTAATATAAAACTGATTCAACCCATAAAATAATGCTGTCAAGCTTTGCAGTCTCATATTGTTGTTGCAGCACCTCAATCTTGAGGGATTCTTCTTGTAAATCTTCTATTTTTCTATTTTACATTGTATGGGCCACATTATAGATATGTTTTACTGATGTACATGTGAATATTCAGCCTCCATATTGTTATTCTACTTTGACTAAGTGGGACTGCATTATTTTTGAAGCAGAATTGTTGTGCATGACTGGAGCCCCATTCTTTGGGTGTTTTTCAGCCATACTAGGTGGTGGGAGGTCTGTTTACCTCACCTAGTTTGATTTTTTTTACTCTCCTTTTGGATTTAGAAATTAGATCCACTAATCTAAGGTATCCAGGAGCTGCAAACTCATTTCAGTGCACCAATTTGTGAAGAGAGCGTTATTCCAGCAGGCTTTGCTATGTATTCCCATTTTGGGATATTATAGATTATATATAGCCACTCTATTCTAGAAAATGAAAATATCAAGGAGAAGGTCCAGGATTTGTTGCAAAAAGGGCACATCTGACCAAGTTCCTCACCTTTTGGGAGCCCAATTATACTTGTATAGAAGAAGGATGATACCTAGATACTCTCCATTGATTATTGAGAACTAAATAAAATCACTGTCAGGAATAGGTATCCAATCCCACAAATTGATGACATTCTTCACTAGCTCAAAGGGGCCAAGAAATTCAACAAGTATTATTTAAGTTTGGCTGCAACGAGGTTCCAATAGAACCCATAGATGTATGGAAGACCACCTTCAAATCCAAGGCGAGAATTTTTGAGTGGTTGGTCATGCCTTTCGGGTTGAAAAATTCCCCTACAGCTTTTATGAGGCTGATGGATGAAATATTGTGTACCTTTTCCAATTTGTTCATGGTTGTAAATCTGGAAAACATCATCATATTCAAGAAGAGTTGGAAATATAACTTGCAACAAATTCAACAAGTCCTTCAAACCCCACGACAACACAAACTATGTGCCAACTTGGAGAAATGCACCTTTGGTATGAGCTAGGTCCAATATCTAGGTTACATCTTAGATGAGTAAGTCATGCATATGGATCTATCTAAGATACAAGTAATTAGGGATTGGCCACTGCCAACCACTCTAACAGTGCTTCATATATTTTTGGGCCTTTCCAATTTTTATCGGAGGTTGATGTTGGGATTCTCTCATAGGACTTGGCCTTTGAGTCATTTTACTAAGTGCAAAGTGCAAGCAAATTTTTTATGGTTCGAGTCCCAAAAAAAGGCGTTTTTTGAGCTAAGGCACTGCCTCTTCTATATGTTAGTGTCATTATTTTCATCCTTCCACCAGTGATCAAAATTAACTCTTTCATGTCATTTTAGGGGTCCCACTTAGAAATTTTTTATCATTCCACTAGGTCATGCAAAAATTTGGTCACTTGGTGTAGATTTTCATCAAAGTTCACTCTTTTCAAAAATGCCATTTCATCACTTGCTGGCTCACTTTTTCACTTGCTGAGTGTTCATTATTTCATGATATTACATCAACTATTCAGTCATGTCATCATGAATTCCAGTCATGTCATCATGAATTCCAGTCAGTCAAGGTTCACATTAGGTCCTAGGGTTTCAAGGTCCAATAACATACCATTTCCATTGCATAAGACCAAAAAGTAAGAGAGTGATCAAATAAACTTCTCTTTACTATGTAAAGATGATTAGTTTTCATTTCAAGATGTAATTTTGATTTCAAAATGTAATTTTCATTTTTTATTATGTAATTTTATGTCACTGAATTTGTAATAAGTTCATGGCTCCCAAGCTGCCAACTTAGTAGCTCCATATGCCAAAGCATCAAAATGTCAAATTTTAAAGTGTCTCAAATCCATCAAATGATCAATTTTCAAATAATGAAGTCATAGTGAAAGGGTAAAGTTTCAAAGTTTAAAGGTGAATGTAAAGAAGGTAAAGTGAGTACCAAGGCCCAAAACATCAAATCTACCAAGTATAAAGCTCACCAAGACATCAAATTCTCCCTCATTTGTCTCTCACAACATCGAGATACCACTTCCAAAGGTTGAATTTATAGTTTGGAGGGCCAAATATCAAATTTTTTCATGGCACTATGCTTTTGGACAAGAGGCATTGTGCTTCTGTAACTAGGGTTGCACAACTGCTAAGTGCGCTACACTTCTGGTAGAGAGGGCATTGTGCATATCTCAAAGGTTTTGTGCATCTGGAATTTTTGCTTAGCAAGATCCAAAACTCATGAAAATTTCTTCTAACCTCCAACAAAGGTTCTTACCATCTCTTAACAAGTAAGTAAGACATAAATGCCACCTCCTTCTATTCTTCAAGAGCATTTTAACGATGTTTGAGTTTTCATGCCAAATTTGGATTTTGTCTAGTTCAAAAGCCTAATCTCATTCCCTCATTCCCAATTTGATTCCCTAAGACCTCACATTTCCTTCCCACATCACTATCAAACCTATCCCTAACCCTATATTACTATATCTCAGTCCCTAAATCACTTTTCCCCTAAACCCTAAGTCCTAGGCATCTTAATTTCCTAGGCACCCATTACCATAAAATCTGTAATAAAACTACCATTCCAAATTCCATAAATATTTTAACCCCCCACCACCTCCCTAAGTTTACTAACCCCTTACCTTATCTTCCTAATTTTTCCTACCCCATTCCCCACTCCCTAAACCTATCCCCACTCACATTTCCTCATCGCTAGGGTTTCTAGACCAAAATACCATGGAGGAGGAAAACATAGACTACATGGAGGAATAAGAGAGGGAAGAAAGAATGTCACACAAGGGAGGAAGGATTCCAACACCAATGAGCTAATAGAATCTCCCATGACTGTCACTTGTTTAAAGCATATAGGATGCTTTGATTTTTGTGAAATGATACAAAGAGTCCAACATCACTCTGTTTTGAGCAGACTTTTCATATAAAATCTTTAGGATAATCAAGTGACCCTTGCTAGTGTGACTTTCACCATATCATCAACCATCATTGCAGCTGCCACTGGAATTCCAAATGTAGGTGAGAAGTGGTTCAAGTCGAGAGACTTGGATGATCACTATTATGAGCCATACATCAAGCCAAGGTATCGAAATAAAGGAAAGAAAGTTTTTCCTTTCAATTACCTCCTTGATATGTATACCCCCATTATGAAAATCATCATGAAGTACTTCTCTTATGAAGGAAGGTTCTCCAGACATAATATCTACCATATTAGACTTCTCATGCACTTCACAAGGGTCAATATGCTCAATTTTCCATATTATCTATTCAGGAGCATTGATAAAATGACATACATTATAAAGAAGAGAGATTATGACCAAAAGATGAAAAACCTCTTTCACCACTCTCTCACCAAGTTCATTTTCCTCCGTCACCTTAACCAAATGAACATCTCATGGGACACTTTCATTGCCAATGACATATTCAGTGCTCCACAAGCTGAACATGTTGAAGATGTGTCTCCCCCATCTCATCCTGCTGCATCTATTCCTCCATCTCAGCCCACATCACCTACTTCTTCACCAGATCATCCTACTAGACCCATTTAATCACCATCATCACCATTTCAGAGTCAGATTGGGTCATCTAATAGGGCTGAAATGAGCATATTTGCTAGAACATATCAAAGAGGGTATATGCAGGTGTTTTCTCCATAGATTGTGGAAGGGACCTTGCCTTCTTCATTAGAAAAATAGGTACAAAATGGAAAGAAAAATATGACAGAGGAAGATATTCATGAGGAAGTTAGACATGAGGATGAAGACCTCCATGAGACAGAGACATAGTTTTTTTTGGTGGAATTGGATTAGCAGGATGATCATGAGGCCTCCAGTTTGATTATCAAGGAGAAGGATGCCCAAATTAGAGAGCTGCAAACTAATTTGGATAGAGCTCAATTTTTCATTTATTTTCTTGAGAAGGAGAATAAGCAGCTAAAAGATAAGCAAGTTATCATGGAGCCAGAGCTGCTCAAAATAAATAAAGGTAAATATATGATGCCACTTAATGACCTTGATCATGATGACATCCAAAGCAGTAGAAAAGGACTAAAAACAAGGTGTCTTAAGAGGGATTTACAGTAGCAGAGAATTGAAGATAAAAAACTCACTTTTGAGGAGAGGATTTATAAGGAGGTTGAAGATGATAGAGATACATGGATTGATAGGGTCAACATCCATCTTGAGAAACTCCTTCACAAGGAAAACAAGGACAACAAGATGCTCAGAAACTTTTCAAATAGGTACATCACAAGAAACAAGGTTTGTAGCATCAAACTCAAGCAATTTCAGGAGAAACATAAGAAAACCCTAGTCAAGAAAAAGGAAGGAGACAAAATTGACATTCTTTTTGAGGCCTCCCTCCATGCTTAACATACATTATCAAAAACCATTCTGCAAATTTTTCCAAATTTTTGGGAAATTTTGAATATTTTTTAGTTTTTGTGCATTTTTTGAGAGTCACTAGACAGTTTGATTGTTAAAAGCATAGCGCCCTAGGCGCTGTGATTTTTCTATGAGCCTCCAAATGACAAATGGTCACCACCATTGGATTCATAAAGCCCTCTACATCAATTTTTGACTATTGGAACATCACATTTTAACATTCTGGTAGGGAGAAATACCCCCAAACATCCAAAAAATCATGTTTCTGCCCTCTTTTTGAGCCTGGCATTGTGCTTTTGACCAGTATTAGGAGATTTAATTTTTTGGAGGGTCAAGTCAGGTTAACTTTGTAAAATAATACCAGATTTGGAAACTAGACAGGACAGGCTTTCCAATGAGCTATCCCGAGCTCAATTTGGACTTCAGGAAGGCCTCCAAAACTCACCTTGAAGTTGGTGTTGCGCTTAGGCTTCAGGCGCTGCGCTTTTGCCAGTTGCCTGATATTTTCTAGTTTTTGAGTTTTTCTTAGTTATTGATAATATTTATGAGTTTTTACTGATGTAATTCATGGATTTAAATGTAATAATTATGTTTATGAGTTACCTAGGGGTAATTACATTAGGTAAAACTCTTTGAGAGGATGAATGAATTAGTTTCACTAAAGTTAGGGATGAGTCAGTTTGACCACCCTGCACTCTAGGTTTCAGTTCAGAGTTTTGTGGATCAGATCCACAACTCAGGGATTCAACCCTTGGGGTTGGGAGAGGTTTTTTCATGTCTATAACTTTCTATTTTTGAGTCATTTCATAGGTTCAATGTTGTTTTATTGATCAGAGACACTAGTGTATTCAGTTTTTGGCAAGAATATATTGGATGAGTTGTAGCTCTTCCTTTGGGATTCATGTGGTACTATACTTTGGCATAGTTTCCTCTTTAGTTTCATATGTATTTATGGTTTTTACTTTCCATGTTCATTTTAGCTCTATGATATGTTGATTTCTCAACCTTTATAGGCATAATACATATTTTATGCTCTTTTTTGGGAGAATCACCATTAGTTGTTCAATTTCTTCAATTTAAAAGGAATTCATGCACTATCATTCTCTTTTTAGCACCTCACCAGTTTGATCCATCTCACCCTAAAACCCTAAAGTGTTAAAGTTATTACCTACCTTGCCCCATTAGATGTTTGCAATTCTAATCTTATTTTCCTTGGCCTAGTTACCTCTTTGACCTAATTCACTCATCCAATACCCAAACCAACCAATCAAAACCCCTATGCTACTATACCTAGCCTAAAACCTAATTGATCCATCCCTCTTGGCTAAGATTCCTTGGAGAGATCCCTCTCCTTCCAAATAGGGCTATCTACTTGGCTAAGCTTGGTTTGTAGTTACCTTTGTTGGACTCTTCACAGCCTCAGAGATATGGTAGAGCCCTAACATCTTGGCGACCATACTGGGGAAGAAAGGAATTAGATATTTCCTCGTTGTACCATTAGTTCTTTGAATTCTTGGCCTTTGGATGATAGGTCCAAGATTTCATTGAGGTTGATCATAAAATGTTGCAGAGAAGACAAGTTGCTGAAATTGAACATTCTGGCTTCGAGGAGATACACCAGATCAAACCCTGATCCTCACCTAGATGATCCAGTCGAAGATCCAGAGAAGCTTGTTTGGAAGCATAAATATCAAGCTACAGAGATTTAGTCAGATCCAATCCCATTGGTAAGATGCTCTTCATTTCATACTAACGTTTTATCTCTTGAATATATACCATTTGATTTAAAATTTGAATTGTCATTGTTCTGATCTAAGTTTGAATCCTCTTTAGCTAACGTAGTTTTTGATCCTTTGAGAATATCTTAGGTCAATTCATTATGTGAGTTAGATATTAGTTATATGGAACTTTAATAAAAACTATCCTATGAAGAAACTAAGTTTGAATCAGAATTTGACACCAAAGTTTGGAGTCAATTTTAAAAACTTGAAAACCTAGCAAACTAGCTTCAGTACCAGTAGGAAAATTCTATAATCTAGTATCAAAAAGAGTTAATACCTATCTCGACACATTCACAATCAACTGTTGTTTCATCTTCCACACCATCTACTTTATCACCTACCCAACAAAATCTTCCTATTTTCACCCCTGTAGTCCATCTAGCTGGAATTATGGCCAGATTTTCACCCCTCATCTTACCAAGTTAGCTCAATGCCTTACCTCGTGGTTATGGACAGAGGCTTCCATTATTTGATGAAAATTCCTCAATTTCTGCAAAACAACATATTGTTAAAGTTACAGACTTTATTGACTTGGAGGAAGTAGATGGAGATGATGCAAAAATGAGACACATAGTTCAGAGTTTTTCAGGAGAAGTCAAAGTATGGTTCATATCATTACCTGTAAATTCCATAACCACATAAAATCAATTGATATATGCTTTCAAATCCACATGGGAGGCAAACAAAAGTCCATTACAAATCCTTTCTGAATATAATAATTTGAAAAGAGAACCAAATGAG
The DNA here is from genome assembly GCA_034641835.2 of Pinus albicaulis. Classification (NCBI taxonomy): domain Eukaryota; kingdom Viridiplantae; phylum Streptophyta; class Pinopsida; order Pinales; family Pinaceae; genus Pinus; species Pinus albicaulis. The sequence goes on along the minus strand of CM076579.1, from coordinate 1,250,359,871 downwards.
TCAATGTAAGACTTCACTTCTCGATTCAACAAAGTATACCATTCCATTCCTAATGAGATCAAACCCCCTCCAGGGTTGGCCATTTTCATTACCTAGATGTTTTTGATCCAGAAATGGCCTATCAATTGCAAGAAAGGAATCCTTATACGTTAGAGGATATGCAGAAAAATTAAATTAGCGTAGAGGCTAATTTTTCCATCAAAAATTAAAAAATTAAAGGCGAAACAAGGGTAACTATAAAAGAGGAAGCATCATCCTCTTCTTATGTAAAACTAGACACATTAATAAGAACAATTGAGTGGATGGTTGACAAGATTTCAATCACTAAGACGAAACCAGAAACACAAGCAAGAAATCATAATTTCAGAGGACAACAACAGTAGCCTCAATTCGGGATCAAGCAAAGGGAATAGAAGGCACCTGAGCAACCAACACAGACACAACCAATTAGGACACCCTTGTAGAAAAATTATGCTCAAGGAGTTGAAGAAGAAGAAGAAGAAGATCATATTGTTGCAGAAAACCAATTTTTTACCGCTGATGGCCAACCCATATATTTGACTGAAGATGAATAATATCTTGAGAAGAAGGATGTACCAAAGGATGAAGATTATATTTAAGCCTACGATCATCAGTTGGAGGTTGAATCTGATGATTATCAATGAGGATACTTGAATTCCCTCAGCTCACAGCAGAGGCAGTATACATTGAGAGGAAGAGATGTACCAATAACTCCTATTAAGAAGTGGGCATCTCAGCAAAAAGATACTCCACTAAAACAAAATGACCAAGGTCATATGTAATATCCCATGGCAGAATAATGCATTGATACACAAACACAATATTTGAAACACAAAATATGTACATATAAAATTATGATCAAAAAATATATACATAGAATAGGTGAGCCATTTTATTAATATGGAGATGATTCAGTTACAACAATGTACAAAATAGAGGTACTCTAGCCAAAGAAGTGGCCTAGAATGACCCTGAAAATATGCCAAGGTAGGAACTGTGTAATATTCCTAAAATTAGCATGCAGCTAATAGGAATATTAGATTTTGATTTTACCACCTAGTAGATGAATAAATGGGGAAAATGACCCATATTTAACTTGTATTGACATAAAATCCCTCTTGGTGTGAAAAGGAGATAACTTGGTGGCTAGATCTTGCACTTCCCATGTGTGGGCAGGAAAAGGATCATGTTGATTCAGTCAAGTTGACCAAGTCAAAAACGCTGCCTAAGAAGGTGTGGCTTGCTTGAGAAGACAAGGCAGTTTTGGAGGGAAAGTATTCACATGGTATTGGAAACCCTAATATGTGGGACCCAAGGTGAAGAGGCTCAAAAACATTATAAGGAGGAAGATGGCAGACTTTTGGGGTTAGCTTATGGATTACATTTTCATGTCTTCTTAGACACTTGAGAATTCTTCAGCTGTTGAGTTGAGTATGCAGTGCTGTTCAGCACAAGGCATTCCTGCTTGGCGATTCCTTCTCCTTCATTGAGAGATCAGTTGGAGGAGTTATATTATCCATTCTCCCATATCCGGGCTTGAGGTTAGCACCTCCTATAGCTACAATGTTATTCTTGCAGCAGGAAACACTGTGTTGCTGGGTGTGCAATGGGAGATTCATAACACCAGCTCTTGAGCTTATCATTCAGAGGAGGGAACTCCCCTTTCTTTGAAATATTTGTACAAGAGTTTCCAGAGCTTATTTGACATCTTGGAAAGTGGCCAACTCAGTTCCCATCCACTACAGCACATTTTACTAAGGAAACTGCGTCATTTTTGCCAGAGCAGTAGTTGCAGGGTTTGATCCCTTCTTTGTGAGCTAGTTCCTTGGAGGAAAGGCCAACCTTTCTCTCGGGAAACTCTGTACTTCATTATTTATCTGTCACTTGTATATTTTAGTCATATATATTCAGTTCTACAGTAAAACTACATTTTTCAGATCCATATCTACAGATCTGCATTTTTATACATTGTACTCTCATATAACCCTTGCCGGGTGATCTTATTTTGTATAAAAAGGAAGGAATCTCCATTTTCTCTACCATTGGATGATTGTACACCTATGATCTCTTATTTCTCATCATTTTCTCCATAAAACCTCATTTAAATAACACAGTCCTTGCTTCAGTACTTTCTGCATGTGCTAGGCTATGGGGTTTGGGCTTATTTGAGCTGCATTGACTTGGAGATATTTGTTTATGTTGGCTAGAGTGATTTGTTTCACCTCTAATTCTGCATGTGAGTTTTATATCATGTATTATAAGGGATCCAAGTCCCATTTCTCACTTGTATAGCGTTATTTTCTGAAGACAACTGTTTTATGCCCTATATTGTTGCATTTCCCCACTTGGGAAGGAGGATATAGGCCATACTCTTGTTGAGGTTCTTACATCTACTGGTGAGATGTTATTTTACATCTAATGAGCTGCTCTATAGTTCCATGCTCATTATTTTATAAAGCTCCAACTTTGGAATATCTCAAAATATTCCATTTGTTGTAGCAATTCCAGATTTGGAATATTACAGTGGTATCAAAGCTCTGCTCTTAGTTTAGCCTGTGGATTTTAGACCCAATCAGAAGATAAGAATAAGGGGAGAAAAAAATGATGGATAGGTTGAGATTATTTTCATCCATTTTTAGATCTAAGAAGAGCCTCTCCAAGGAGGTTCAACCGATGGAAGAAGAAAGATGCAATGAAACTCCAAGAGGGTTTCAAGAAGAAGAAAGTTGTAGTGAGACCTCTAGAAGGTTTCAAGAGGAAGAAGAAGATCCATGCATTTCCTGTTCTTATAGAGGAAGTGGAGAGCAAGAAGACCACTTAGAACATGAGATCCTGAGTGGGTATTTGGCAGAATACAAGTGCCAACCTAGGGCTTTCAAAGAGACCCTATATTTTCCTCAGTTTATTCAACTAAGATAAGAAAGAATACCATGCAGTGAGAGAATGATATGAGGCAACAAATTTTTTTTGTCTACATTTGATGGATCACTCAAGTGTGCAGTAGAGACTTGGGTAATGAAGCTAAAATCATTTTTCCTACTACATCCAGTAGTGGAGAAAGAGGCTATGGAGATCTCAGCACTACACTTGGAGGGCAAGGCAAGATCTTGGTGGTTCAACCATGGAAGTCATGCAAGAGAACCTAATTTTTCTGATTTCACTCATCAGATAATCAGAATATTTGGCAGTAGAATATCATAGGAGGAGGAGGAGTCCTTTTCTCCATTTGAGGAGCCTTGTACCAACGCTGTCGCATTCATGGAGGGGCAGCCATCTGTAGCAGTAGTTGGATCAACCAACACATTGAAGAAAGGAACCCTTGCAGCCGTGCAAGAGGTTCCCAAGGCTCACCAATAACAACAAGCTTGCACAGCGCTGTGCAATTTGGGATTGATCCAAGAGGGGATGAACATTCATTCCTTTTCACCTTATTTGAGTTGCATGCAGCATGAGGAGTTAGGGTGCAAGATGGTGGGAGGCATGATGAATGTTGTGCCATTTTTTGTTGATGTTTGGCCTTCAACACACTTGGATTCTTTTGGATCCAAGAGGATCATTGATGAGAGGCCTTTTCTGAAAGATCTTCAAGGAGTTACATCTCAACTTCCCATGAGATGTAAGGAGGAATAATTGCTTTGGGAGATTGGTAGTCTTCATTGGAAAGATACCAAAGGAGGAAATGATTGGAGGTATCCACATTTGGATGAAGAGTATTATTCTCAAAAATAAGATATGAATATTCCTCTTTCAGAGGAAGACCAAGATCTAAGGTCTCCTATTGATGGTGAGGCATTTTACACCATTGGAGAAGAGGCTAGGGGTGACAGCGTAGTCATAACAAAGGCATCTCTAGCATTTCATGAAGAAGAAGAAGGGGCAGCTGCTCCAAGAAGAGAAGCTCTTGCATTCTTGCAAGGAGTTTCAAAGAGTCTTGTTGAGCCTCAAAATTGCGCTTTCCTTCACCTCATTTTACCTCATTTTCCCTTGTCTATTGCCATCCTAGACCCAATTGATCAATGAATATAGTTAAAATTACTTCTAGAATGATTTACATGACTAACTTGCTAAATTTTGTGATTTTTGCCATTGTAAAGCATTTTGACCGGAACTAGCTGCAGAATGCAGACATTCCGTAGCTAACCGGCGATTCTGCAGCTGCCTTCACGTTTGAGTATGTTCCAGGTGGCCTCTTGAGAAAAACCGCATATGGGCATGATCCACGTCATGTCTACATGGTTCGTTGCTCATCATGGAGGAAGAAACGAATTCTGGGTACGGTTTTGGAACATGGGAACACATTTAGGAAAGCAGACTTCTATTAGGACTGTCTCAGTCCAGATGTCTTTTTCCTCTTCACGCAGCCACTTCCAGAGTCCTAACGTGATTCCGATAAGGAAAGACAGTGTTCCTGAATTGTTGCAAGTCTTGTTATGTGCATTTGCTTTATAAACACTTGGGAGACCGAAAGCTAGGTTAGATTTTATGTTAGATTTGATGCTAGATTTTGTTTAGACTCTGTGCTACATTTCTGAAGACGCAGAGTGTTATGTTCAAACTATTTCATCTTTAATGGAGCAGACCGTGTTGTTTTGAAAGCGTGATTTAATCTGGAGTTGAATTCTGTCAGGTGGTAGAGGGCCCCTGCCTCTTGCAAGAATTTATTTTGCGTAAATTAGATAAGTATTCTAGCTGCCTTTACGTTTTGCATTTGAATTAATAGTTGTACTCATTCTAATTCTTCCACAAGAAGAAGCTCTTTCAAAAGACTATAATGATGAATGGGAAATGACTATAGTATTGTAGGATTAGGAGTTGAATTCATAGTTGTTTTTAATTAGCTACTGTAGTTATATTCATTCTAATTCTTCCACAAGAAGAAATTCTTCCAAAAGATTATAATGATGAATGATGAATGGCTATAGTACTGTAGGATTTAGTTGTAGTTTTGTTGTTCACTATCACAGTTACACTTGTTCTAATCACTCTTCCACAAGAAGAAACTCTTCCAAGAAATTCTTAAGAAGTTCAAGACATGACCGTGATAATGAATGATTTAGTTGTGTGTTTGCACTAAGTATCATCTCTGTTCTTTCTCTTAAACGCTTGCCCAAGACATCATAATGACGAGTAGGATATGGATATGATATCTTAGTTTTTCATTGCTTTCAGTCCTTTTTGCTTGCATTTGCATTCAATTACACAGTCAGAATTGTTCTAATATCTCTTCCAAAAGAAGGAACTCTTTCAAAATATCACTAATGATGGACAAACAAATTGTGTAACTTCATAGAATAATGCATGATAGCATAGTTAGGATTCTATGGAGTTTAATTGCACTTAACTCATGTTCAGTTACTTTGTTTTGAGTTTGATGATGACTTGTAGTTCAGCATTGTTCTAGATTAGTGGCATCTTAAGTTCATTTTTAGATTAACTCATTGCACTTGCACTTCCCATTCATATTGTCATCCACTGCACAATAGATTACTTCAGTTGTTAAGATTAACAAAACGGCCTTCATTATTCACAAACTTCTTCTTGTTCTAAAATCCATAATTGATCAATAACCATATGAACAGAAGACAACATCATTTTAAGGCCTGAAGTACCTCTGCAATTTCCTCATCATTTTATAAACAGAGCTCTTCCTCAAAAGACTACTTTGAAAAGAAATCAATAACTCTTGAGTAAAGGTTTTGTGACATTCAATTAAATTGCAGAATAGAGATAGGAACTAGTTCTAGAATAGAAGATCTTATGATGATGATAACAATGTTTTCCTCTCAATATGTTTCAAATCTCTAATCAAGGACCAAATGTTGCATCATTGTAGGTTAGTTGTTTAATTGATTAGTTAGAGGATTTTCATACTTAGTGATCATTTCTCAAGTTTAGTTTGTGTTTTGAATCATTTGCTTAAAATTCATTATCAAGCTTTGCTTTTACTTTGTCATAGTTTAGATTTGATTCTGCTTCAGTGTTTCCAATTGTATTTTCCATTTGTCATTACATCAATTAGGCTTAACTCTGTTTTGATCGCCAGCTCCTTTCCATTAGCTTTCTAGGCATTTTCCCTTGTAAACATAAAACCACCAAAAAGACCAAAAACATCATAAATCCTTACAAAAGACCAAAAACATCACAAAACACTACACTCAACGCATTAGGAAACAAGTACCTAGGTACATACAGTACACTTCACTTCAGCAGTTTACAAATCCTGGTTGACAATTAAATGAGCTCAGTTTAGGAGACTAGATTGAGACCAAACATTTTGGCGCCGTTGCCGGGGAAGTGAAAACTAGGTAACCTTTATTTCTTAGCATCCAAAAACAATTTTATGCGTAGGGAGAGAGATTCAAGGGGAAGATTTATAAGCAGCAGAGGCAGAAGTTTGATTTCTAGAACACCACTTGTTTCATCTAGATCCAGAGCTAGTACACCTTCAACTAAGACCCATATTCCATCCTCCCTTGATCCTGGACTTCTAGAAGATCTAAGGTCAAATATTCCATTAGATAAACTTTCTACTTCATCCACTGAACCTGCCATAGAAGAAAATCTAAAGACTCCTAGTAGGGATACAAATCTTTCCACTTCCACAGGAGAGTCAACCATGGCAGAAGAAGGAGGAGGAGGAGTTTTTAATGGAGAAAACACACTATTTGGAGGAAGAGGTAGAGGTAGAGGAGAAGGAGGTAGAGGAGAAGGAGGTAGAGGTGCAAATGGAGGAAGAGGTAGAATAGGAAGCTCTTTTGGGTTTCCTATACTTGATGAAGAAACCAATACAACCATGAAAAACATTTCACCCTCTGTCCTTCCAAACTTCTATGGACTTAAAACTGAAGATCCTGAAACTTTCTTATTCGAATTTGAAGTGTTGTGTAGGACTTATGACTACCTACAAGATGCTCAAAAACTGAAATTATTTCCTTCAACTTTGAAGGGAGCAGCATTGAAGTGGTTTATGAGTTTAAACAGTAGTTCTATTAGAACATGGGAAGACATGAAATAAGCATTTCTAGAGAGATACTTGGATTATTGTATGCCGGTTAATCATAAGGAAGAAGTGTTCAAGATGTTACAAAAAGAAGATGAAAACTTAGAAGATTTGTTGGAAAGATTTAATTACAACATCAAAAGGGCGAAAATGGAAAATCTAGATCAAGACACCTTAAAAGCTCTTTTGTTGAAAACAATTAGGGATGAATGGTTGGATATTCTTAACATAATGGGAAAAGGGGATATATCACAACTTACATTACCTGAAATATCTGAGTTATGTATCAACCTTTCCAGAGGGAAATCTAAAACTGTCAAAGGTCCAAGAGATCCCGCTCTTGCAAGGGCAAGTAAATCTGCTTTTGGGACAGTAAGTAGATCAGAAATAGGACACATGCTTGATGACTTTAAATCTGATATCTTAGGGAGTCTTAGTGAACAAATAGACACCCTTAAGATACAAAACAAGCAAAAGGCTGAATCTGATGCTTTGGCAATCTTTTGCCCCAAATGTAGAAAGAAACATGCCCTAAGAGA